>NMRB01000091.1:54282-76971 GCA_002633025.1 Notospermus geniculatus
GTTAATGTTTTTGTCCTGCATCCTCTGATTGTTCGAAGCCATGAAAGTTAAATTGATGGTAGGCTAGAAATTATTGATTTTATCATAGACTCCCACTATGCATTTTCTAATGGGGATGCGCCAGGTGAAGGAAGCCAAGGTCACTATCTGTTCTGGTGCTTCAAGGGACAGGTCCTTTTTCCTTAGCAACTGAAGGCGATATTTCAAAATCAATACAC
Source organism: Notospermus geniculatus (assembly GCA_002633025.1). Lineage (NCBI taxonomy): Eukaryota > Metazoa > Nemertea > Pilidiophora > Heteronemertea > Lineidae > Notospermus > Notospermus geniculatus. The sequence continues at coordinate 54,501 of NMRB01000091.1, forward strand.
AGTTTTATCAAATGGAAATAAATCAGAATTCTGACTTCAGGTAGTAATAGCTTTGACAAATCGTGACTTTTCAGAAAAAGTAAAAAGCTTTTGAGGCCTCTATTGTATCTGAAGCCAAGCCAGACTCCCTCCAAAAAATGAAATTGACACAACTTGCACCTTCTTTGAGCTACCGTATAGCACTATTCTGCTATGTTAAGCATTCATGTTGTATCCCCTTGCTGGTTGACGTTGCCCTCTCCTTTCTATACTGAAAGAGGATTACCGACTTGGTGCTTGTCGCTTTCAAGTCACCATGCACCGATGAGTGATTTAGAGATGGTAGGTATATTGGAGCTATTCCCAAGTTGTAATCTGAGTTGGTTTGCCGGTGACAGCGCTGAGGATCCTTTTGGTATACTCCGCCGACGTACATAATTACCGAGGTCGTGTATTAGTCATCTGAAATGCGATAAAAAGTTCGTCTCCGTTCAGAATCGTTTGATATGGCGAGGAGAAAAACGTCTTGACGCTTCGACACAGACTACCATCTGCGCTGGCCTCAGGGTACGGGCAGGCGGTTATCCGGTGGCAAGAGATTGAAGATTGAGGGAAGATTTCTTTTCTCAAGTTGCACGTTTCGTTGCTTACGCTTCATTTTGCCCCATTATGTTGTCAAATTTATGCGAAAAAGGATGCAATGGGTTCTTTTATGGTGATTTCGTGCAGTGGGTTGAAGATTGAATGGGCATAGCTTGTATGACCCCTTGGTTTCATGGTGCATTACATGCAACTTGAGTATCACCTCAACCGTCGCATAATGAAAGGGTTAAAACACCTCCTCAGTCCTTATGTCTGGAATTTTTCAAACTCAAATGGAAAGGATCTTGAACTCGGAAGATCTTGTGAAGATATGCACATCTCGTGCATGTCAGAACAGCTGTTACGTTCACAGACAAATTGGTCTCCAACGATTCTTAGCTATTACATGCAATGTGTCTGACGGTTGCCGTGATAGCCCGAGCATTGACCGCCAACTTTGAAATGAAATCTTAATGGACCTGCATTAGATCAAAGATGTCGTAAGTTTCACTGTGGAGTTTAATGTATTGTCATCGGTGATCAATTATTTCATAAACGTGTCTTATTTCAGTGAAAATTAAGTTTGAAGTCAATGTATTGGAGTGCTCAAGGACACTTCGCCATTTGGTGGCGGTGAACTTTGCTATTAAAGAATTGACACGGAACATATGCCAAGCGGTTAAAATAACTCATCCTTGGGAAACATGCTCTTGGGTATTGCATTGTTCTTGGGAGTGTTGCACAAGATCACGGCTCTATTTGACTTCTTTTGGAAGATTTCCTAAGCTGTGTGAAATTGCTTCTGCCTAATGGCAGCCAGATCTGTTCATCATGTAATCCGGAGATCTCAAAGCGGCAAAAAAAGACGCAGTTCACACTCTGCATCGCAACATGTTATAACTCTACACGGAACTGTGACGCGGACTCAAATCCTGCAAAAACACGGAACTAGCCACGATACCGTGTTAATGATGTGGGTGGGTTTTTTACGCCGGTTCACTTTGTTTTACAACCGTTATGAAGCAGCTTCCTCCCGACGGATTACGTGCTGCATTCATTGATTTGATTTCAGCCTGTGTGCGCAGAATCTGAATAGTTCAGTGGTTCGCTCGTGCCCACATTGATTCTTGTATATTCGCGTATTAGAGAGCACTTCCGTTCAGTGTACATTAGCGTAAGCTGCTTTATGTGGCGTAAAACAAGGGAACCTAATGCCTGATGCATGTTTTGGAAAAAATCAAAGTCCCAATGATACTTCAAAGTTAAGGTTGTGTAACACAAATTGTGTTAGACTTTCAAGTTAAAACTTAAAACTGGTATATGAAAATTTCCCATGGCACTAGTCCTAGCACCAGAGTTTTCATGATATATTATTCTGATCGCCCCACAAGTACACAGCTACAAGAGCAGTTTTTTCTTGGGCGGTATTTGCTTGTTCGCTTGGAGAGTTAAGGTAAACACTTATTTGTTGACCAACCCGAGTTATTACCTAATTGTTATTCTCCTGCCCAAAGTCACTGACATTAGTCCAAAAACATCACTTACAGTTGACTCTCCTTCAAGACAGAGAACTTGACTGCTGGGTCTTGTTTTTCTCTGTTCCAACCTTGGCAAAGTTTCAATATCACTAAAAAGATTAAGAGATTGAAATAGCCCCGGCGTAGGACAACCAGGCGTAGAATTTCAGTAAGCGTCTCCTCCAGTTCTTATGTATTGAAGGTTACACAACACATACATCAAAAGGGACGAACCCTGCATACAAATAAACCAGAAGTACCTGAAGGAGATGTGAAAAGTTTATCCCTTATCTGTCCATGTTTAAATCATGAATTGAAGATTTGGTCCTTAACGGAGTAAACTCGTTAAACATGCTAATAGTTGTCTATTTATTCACCATTAGGCAAACCGTATGGATGTTTAGATTTATCTTCACTTTATTTCATAGCTCGAGAGCATTTTAATCATGTTAATTACGACACCGAGAGGGCTATTTAACGAGGAAGCCGGGTGGAGGCAATTAGCTGACATGTCGTCACTTTAATGATATTGTCTTGGGTTTCGCAACTTGCTGCGTTTTAATTGCCTAGGTTCGACTGCAGGTGATAGTAGTTCCACCTGGGGGTATGCTGATGGTACTAACCATGGGCTGAGTTTGAAAAATATCACCTCATGATGCACAACCGCAAATAAAGAACCAAAGAAGAGGTTAGGCTGGTGTGACAGTTGAAGATAACATACCGGTATTGCAAAGGGCTTGAATGGTGATTATTCACATCATCAAAGAAGCCATAAAAAAATGTACATCTGGCTTACCGGTATCAGATCTCAGAAATAGAATTTCTCATCCACTTCTTGAGTTTTCTCTATTGATTTCACCAAAATAACTAGGCCTACTCTAGGTAGGTCAGTGTCAGTGGTGTGGTTACAGCTCATGAACCAAATGATAAAATGTCATATCCTCAAGCCTTGAATGATTGATCCGATGAATTGTTTAATAAATCCCCAATAAAAAAAAGTTTACTTTGAATTTAATGAAAATTTATCTTTGAAAGCATTATGGATAAGAACATTGTTGTCATTCATCCTGTATGTCATGTAGCATGGCTCTAATCTACCGAAAGACGAAACATCGATTTTTTATAATGGATAGGTTTTGTCTTTTGTTTATGGAGGTGAAATCAAAATGAGGCTCAAGTACGAAGCAGATGTTGAAATCTCCCGATATTTTAACCTCAAAGACAAATTGTAAAGTCGTCGGAGATCAAAGTGTGGGTTCTGCCGATGTCTCCCTCACCGCATCACAAAGTTGGTCTTTGTTCAATAATTGCGTAACAGGGGATTCAGGAAATTAATGAAAATATCAAAATTTTATAACAATAGACTGAATGGAGGTAAGACTGGAAGTAATAGATCACATAATTGTTTGAAGTAATAGTTTATGCCTGTTTTCTGACAGGAAATCAATTTATGTTGTGCCGCTGAATTTTCTGAAAAATGGGTACCTGTACGGAAATGTTCAGGTTCAGAGGCGGATTTAGGGGGCGTACCCCTGTAATGCCACAAAAGTATGATTTTTACTGTGATTTTGAGTGTTTTCAGAGTGGACGCCACCTCTTTATAATGCATCAGTAGTCAGTCACTCTTATCAAAATACTATATCCACCCCCCTGAGGTTTGATTACCATGCCTCACTGAGTTTCGTTGCTTCTTTTTCTTTGCAGGCCCTGTTGGAAATGGATGACGTCATAAGTGCCCGCAAATTACGTGATCACTATAATCGAAATCCAGTCTCTTTGTACGGGAAGCAGCTTCATATTCAGTTCTCAAACCACACAGAATTGAAAACAGAAGATTCACAACAGGTGAGTGTCATAGAATTTGAAAATTGATAAAAATTTGAATTCTTCTGGCCGTCATAGTTTTGGAATATTAGAAGTGACGTTTTAGGACTACAGCTTACCCTTACAGTCTTTCATGTATTTGCTCTATGTTTTCTCCTCGGAATGTCCGAGGACAAAATAGCAAGGAAGTCCATGGCACCAAATGTCCAGGGATATGGAAAGTTCCCAGGGATGAAGTGTCCGGGGACAACATGTCATTGCGGACCAAATGAATGTTTGGGGACCAATGAATGTTAATAACCGTCTAGGTAGTAAGGTTGGATGAGATAGGGAGTCCATTATGAACAAAGATGTCAAATAATGATCATATTGGAGAGCGTGGGCAGAAATTTAATAAATTGTATGGAAACTTGAGTGCGAGTCTGCTGAAGAACGATCAATCATGTTGCTATATCAGTATAATAATACCAGCTTGTTACAACCTGTACCTTTATTTACTTTCTTATCTTATCTTTGAGAGTGTCCTATAGATCCAGCTAGTAATTTTCCTGATCGACTGAGTAATAATTGCGTGTTTTATTAGTTCATGGCGACCCTTATGGCTGCTGAATTATAACATAAATCTCTCTTCAGCTCAGATAGCATGATCGCTAGATTACGTGTGCAGAGCTCTCCTGGTATGATTTAGGGTTGGGAGATTGGGGGGGGGGGGAGATTGTCGTTGCTCTATGCAGCAGGATGGACTTCAGATTATTCATGGGTTGTTGTTCAAGTTCCCCTGATTACATTAACCCCTTGAGACAGGACTTTTCATGCATTGATGACAATATAAATAACGTATTCCTTTGCATGAGAGTTCAAATTAGTTTGACCAGTTGGTTGTAAAATCCGTCCTAATTCTTTCATTAGCTTGTCCAGTGAGCTGCCATATTAGCCATACCGTCATTCCATGTTAAAACTTTCCTGTCTTGTGAAAATGTGGACCAGCAATGCCAAATTAATGAAACATTTCCTGGTACAGCCATTGCAAATGTTCCATTGCTGCCGTCTGAATCATCCAAGAGAAAGAATCATTGGTGCAGCTCATGATCTTGTCTTGTCTTTTCTCTCTGTCGATGATAACTCGCCTGACGGTAGAACAATTGCAGAAACCCAGTGCTTGCTTCTGATGCAGCAGGTATAACAGATAGGCTTCTTGCTGGCCATATTTTTCTTTCTCCATGTCCATTTCATTTCCAAATCGATACTGTAGCTCATACTCACTACTTGTTTTCAGAATGAAATTGTGAAAGCGCTGTTAGATATTTGTGCTGAAGTGATAGAGAAAGAGGAACTCAGAAAGGTTGTGCTGCGGGTGATCATCGAAAATGTCATCTACCCAGTCACAGTCGGTACTCTTCATACAATCTTCAAAAAATTCGGTCATTGTCAGAAAATCATCACATTCACCAAAAACAGTAAGTATGACATGTTAAAATGGAACTGTTAAGGAAATATTGACTTGAGATTGACAGCGATGGAGCTGACACGGTGTATGTCCATCAAAAGCTATTGTGCTGTGGTGCCATATTTGAAATCTGTCACGATATTTGAAACGCCGGTCCCTTACGTCTTTTTGAAAAAACGAAAGTGTTGAATAACAGTGGAATGATTCACACCTTTGAAATTGTAATCCGTATGTTATTTCTTGCAGACACACTCCAGGCCTTAGTTCAGATGTCAAACCCAATATCTGCAGTAGCCTCCAAGAGGGTACGTATCACAGTTTCCTGAGCTTTCCCCCGTGAAGGCCGTCTGACCTCCCTGCGACCCTATCAACTGTAACATGCCATGTATTATAGTTGGGCAGGTCACTTTACTGCCATCTCTAGTATAAAACTTGCATCATCTATGAGTTATAGAATTCACTAAATTCTCCTGGCTTCCTACGTGTATGTATCCAGTTGGCCTCTATAGCTATAATGTCCTATTCACAATACTAGAAGCAGAACAACTGTCGTTTCCTTTATTGAATGCACAGATGCTATGGGTCTAGTTATTGTGGAATTACTATACTTCAGTGATTGTATTCTATACAGCTTGACCCATTTGTACCTCTGCTTTGAGAACGGGACGGCTGTACTCCCACAGGTCAAGGTTACAATGACCTTGACACTCAACTTGACCCATCCTTGACCTTCAAGGTTGTTTTGTCTTATCTTCAAAGTGACATTGACCTCTAATGCTGCATTGTCCTTGACCTTNTGATTGAAAAAAAACTATTGAATTTGAAAGATATGAGCAATTGGATTGGGGTGGAAAACTGCTGAAGTTTATGTGTATTGAAGAACCTAAGAAAGCAGCCCATGTTACCAAGATAGTTATCAAGCATTACACCAGAAGTATGTAAAAAACATAGGGGAGCTTTGGAAGACTCGTCAAAATGGACCACCTTTGCACAATCAGTTGTCTGTAACGCCATTGCACTGAAATTCCCACTACCAGCCTCAGTAAGCACAAGTACAGTTCCACTTTAAGTTTGTAACTGTGAGAAAATTGTGTGCTTTTGATTCTGGTCCAATCACATTCATGCTTATGAGTAAATCCATGGGTAAATTTTGCCAAGGTCAACTCAATATGACCTTGACCTTTGTCCTGATAGCAGATGATATGACCTTGACCCCTTTCCTCGTGAACAGTCTGTTTGTCTCTCCTCTTGTTTACCTTTTCCTCTGTGGTGCTGTCACCTGTTTCCTTTGAACTTTCAACTTTGACCTCTCGAGGTCTGTTCATTTGATTCGCTTCCTTAGCTCTAACCCTGCTGCTTCTTGCTATTCGACTCAGCTGACTCCACGACGCATGGTGGCACAACACACACACACACGTACATCTGACCCACTAGTTGCTTTGATTTGTTTAATTTTCTAAATGTTTGCATAAAATTAATCGCATGAAACTTGTTTGAATGTGTCAAGGTCCCCAGAGCGTAGTGACGTCACCTTTTGCCATGCCAAGTTATGGGACAACACCACTAACATCGTTGGGTGCGACCACAGCTGGAGGTATGCCGCTTTATCAGTCTCCGACCACCAATGGTAAATGCGCTTTAACCAGCTTGCTGCTTCTTTTTTATAACCCATTTTGCACATTGCTAGCTCAGTCTTTTAAAACCCTTCGACCTGCGTACCGTAGTGTACCTTCTGATGTCTCCCATGTCCTTGTCAGTAATTGTGACATTCCTGCTACGTTTGTTGTCGAGCTCCACTTGTAAAGCCTGAGCAGTTTCTACTCGTGTCGTGATGTGACCTATGCCTACCTTGATGAGAGACATGTGGCATCGAAACCTTCAACTTGTCACAGAGAGTAAGACTGAAGCCGAATTTAAGAATGTAAAACTTGGAAGTAGATCAGTAATTTTGGTCTATTTGGAACTATCACACTGGAATCATTTTCGGATGTTCCATAAAAATAGTTTTGAGTCAGTTTTTGATATCGCTGATTGGCACTGTGTGATATGCTTTCTGTAGGTTTGCACTCCATGGCTATGCAGGATAGTTTCAACTTCCTGACTATGAACTGTTACGCTTTTGTCCTTAGTTCTGAGATTTTGACTATTTTGTCATGTTTAATTCAGTCGTGCAAAAATTCACTGTACAGAAGTGTTTCTGAATGCACTGCAAACTGTCCAAGCTCTTTGTCAAAGAACTGAATTTGTCAAGCCCCCATTTGTGAACCCATGCAACTTAGGCTGCCACTGACCTTCAACCTACGCCTTGCTCCATCTGGAGAGAACTGCATGAACTACGGTAGCAGTGCCGTGAATTTTTGCTCCTCTAGTCGCTCTAACCGACAGTGCTTGAATAGAATGGGGCAATGGTGAAAGCCATTTTATGCACATCCAACATTTTCAACCCGAGGATGGGGTTTATCTTTGTTGTTTTTTACCAACTTTGTGGTATGGGGCTCAGCATGGCCATGGAGAATATGAAACATGCCAATTTTTACCGTGCAGCATGGTTTGAGCATGTGGTGAATTTTTAAAATTCGTGTATAAATTTCAGCTGGTGATGACCCGCAGTCGCGACAGAATGCCATCCTCGGAAATTTCCCGTACCACCAAGCGATATTAGATGCTCAGATGGCCACATATCCAGGTGTGAAGCTTTGTAAATCTCCCTTTCTGATCCTGGCCTGGACTATAGTTGTGCTCATTGCATGAGATACACTCTAAACATTGACTGAATACACTCTAAACATTGATACGATACACTCTAAACATTGATTGAATACACTCTAAACATTGATACGATACACTCTAAACATTGATTGAATACACTCTAAACATTGACTGGAAAGATGGGAGTGTGGCTAAATTGAAAACGTAAAATGTTCCAACTCTTGAATTCTTCATGACACATTCCTCATTTGAAAAATTGAGATAAAAAAATCTTCAAATACCAAGTAATGTCTTGGTTTATTTTCTTGTTTCTTGTATCTCATGTAATATGCTTTTGATCTGATGATCCATCTATAGTTTGCCAGAATCAGTTTACAGTCAACAAAATGGATTGCACTCCCAGGTGGTCGTGTGGAGTGGACCATGTACCTTAGACCAAAGCTACCGTTTAGTACACGGTCCACTCCACAATGGCCTGGGACAGTCTTTTCTTGGCTGCTACTCTACTGTATCTCGTGTTAAGCTTGGATAAGGTCAGTGTGACAGAACATGCAGTACACTATCTCATGGCCCTCTCCTTCCTTGACTCGAGGTATGGTCTGTTCTCCTTCATTGGATATTCAGGTGGAGAGACATCAAAACAACACAGTGGACAATGGCCGTGCTGTACGATCCTGCATATAACCCTAGTCAATGCTTCATTTTTACGGCGTATTGCACTGATTGCGTTTGTGACGTCGCTGGTAGTTTTGTCTGTGGTAGAGTGATAGTTTTAGTGTGCTGGATAAGTTTGCAGAAGGGTGTGTATTTTCTGTGGGATTGCTCAGGAAGGGTCATTTATATAATTCAATGAATTTTCCCATTGGAGAGCATGCTACGGTGATTAACCTTCATTTGCATAACCAGTACAATTCCTGATAAATATTCATTAGGTAATTTCGAACATGTCGCACACTGAGCACTCTCTATCAAACCCATCAAACAATATCCAGTCACTGAAACGTCGCTAGTATCTTGATGTGTGATTTCCGACCCTGTATTGTCGCAAATTTGGCTTCCGACCACCCTCTCTGGCCGTACCTTGTGTTGTTTTGACTACACCACCTCAACCTGTGTAATCTTCATGTACCGATCACATTGTCCTTCGTCCAATCAGGTAACTGCCTCTCACTGGTGTCTGTATCGTCTGAGCACAGCTCAACATGCGTCTTATTTCAGACTAAGCCCGACCAAAAGGGGGAGCCCTCAACTTCTTGCACTTTTCATATCATTGGGTGACAGTTTAGAACATACTTTCACATCCGCACACCTGTTCTTTAATTTGCTAAACGCCGTGCATTTATTATTAATTGGCCAACGTTTTTTCTTTCTCCCCACCAGAGGGCATGGGCATGTTAAATGGACGTGGACACCACGGGCCAAGTCTCCTTCAATCTCCAGGTATTCCTCACGGTTTCATGCACATTTTTTCCCCTGCTCAATGGCTTCAGTAGAATGATGCAGCTTGGTGTAGATTTTAGAATGTTACCATTAAATAAGCCTGGGGTAATAAACTGTTAAGGACTTAACAAAGAACACTTCACAAAACGGAACAAAAATAACATGAGGAAACACACACAGATTGAAAACTGACGTATTTTCAGTGACTAGTGTTTTGGCTGATGATTACTGGCATTTGTTTTGACTTTGTTTCCCTATTGAAGATTAAATTTGATTTGTCCTTCAACAATTTTACCTGATTCTTTTCAATATCTGATTTTGGGAGTAGAGGTTTTGATAGGCATGCAAATTGCATTGTTGAGGTTGTGTTGCGGACATTTATTGTTTTGACTCGGAGATAACTGCAGAAGAAGGCATGGAATAATAAACCCTCCTGTGGCAGTTTGTAAATCGTACACCAAAGTGTCCAATCACCCTTCTCAGTGTCGTGACATTGTTACTCACCGGTGGCACTGTACACATGTGTTGTCGGCTTAGTTTTGGTATCAGTCTGTAGAGGGCGTTAATGGTTGATATAACGTACTGAGGTTCTTTGCATGGTATGAAAAAAAAGACGAACAGCGAATCAAGATCTGCTCCTTTGTGAAATACAACTTGCCGGAACCTTGGCTTTATTCTTATTGCCTTCTTACAAAGAGATTCAACTTCATGAGCATCTTTTGATGTTGCTGATAGAAGCATAGTATCCGATTGAAGCCATTGAAATGCATTGTTTTTCACACCCCGCTTTTTACCAGAATTTTTGTTTGGTGTGAGGGATTGCCTTTTGGTTATCAAGCTTGTTAAACTCATCACATTATTATGCTAAATTGAATGATGTTCAGTCCATCTGCATCAGCCAGTATGACCTGTCCTGTACATTTCAATAGGAGTTGTACACGCACATTAAGCCGTGCTGCCATAAGAAGCAGTGCTTTATAAGAAGCTGTGCTTCGGAGCACAAATCTGAGGTAATATATGTTATAATTAGCCGTGCTGCAATGTGAAGGCTGAACACATATCTGAGGTAATATTACCTGTCCCAAGTTAGATTGAAATGCGTAATTCAGTATTTCAGGAACAGATCACATTGGCTGATGTCGGATGGATGGGTTCGGTTTGATAGTTTGTTGTTGTTAACTTGCACCATTGCTTACTAACCCTTAACAGTGGCTTGTTTTCCTTGCTTTCAGCAGGATTGGCATCATTACAAGCGGCACAAGGTAAGGGCTTCGCGGGATATGCCGACTACTACAACCGTGGCGGTAAGCGCAACTTAATTACGGGTGAAGGTTTCAAAATAATTCAAGTTTCAAAATGATCTTGCCAGGTGGAGGGAGTCAAATTTATCCCCAGAATGTGACCTCACACTAAAATTGAAGTTCTCCTACAAGTTTCAAGTCTAGGATTCAAGCAGAATCTGAAAAAACTTTGCACAATCTAACTGCCCACCTGTGATGAGGCTGGCAAACCACAGGCAGAGCATTTGGGGAACATACCAAAAAAAAACTCCCCTTGATATGTGCATGTTGTTGAGAAACTTGGTGACAGGGGCAAATATTCCAGTTTCTTGGTCAACCCTTTAATATGCAGTTACCTGGGGCCTGTTTCATAAAATGACTTTAAGCTAATGGTACCTTTAACCAAATGGAAAACGCATTGAAGTTAATGGAAGCATTAGCTTAAAGTCATTTTATGGAACAGGCCCCTGGATATTTGCTTCTTTTGCATGATATTGCAGTTTTACTTTTTGGCAAATTCTAAGTTATATGCTTCAACAATCCTTCAATAAAGTTTTGTGTTTGTCAGCCCAAGTCATGGAGCCACTTACCCATGAGGAGACAAGATTCTTTAAGCGAGAATCTGATATCTAGCTTTAATTACCATACTTTTGGGGGATTTTGTAAACGATTTCCAATTTGTATTTCATGTGTCACTTATTGTCTTCGCCATGTATATTGTTTCTGCCTGTTATTTTCAGCGGCTGCAGCATTCCCCCAGTTGAGCCTTCCCACAGTCGGTGCCCCAGGTTTACAAGCACTGCAGCATCCCTGCCCCCAGTCCCCGGTACTGCTGGTCACCAACCTGAACGAACAGGTATGTACAATTAGACTACGGAAAAAATCACGTGAATTTTGTGCGTGGTTGCATTGTCCATCATGATCATGTACAAATGCTGAGAAAAATATCAGATGGATGTGCGACGGAGTGAGTCAAATTAGATGTCTACACCGAGACCGCATATTTCTCTAGAAAAAAAAACGTAGCTGACTAATAGCTGACAGATGTCTCTTACTCTAAAGCTTCCATCCTATAAATGCTTTCGATAGGCAGTGCCATCTAAGGTCAATCATCAGAATTAAAATTTTCTTCATGCTTCGAGGTAAAATTCTAATTCTTGAAGGCGGCAGTTGCCCCTGTCTTTTGGAAGCATCTATATACTTCTCATTCATTTCATTTCTACATGTAGATGATTTCTTTCAGAATATTTTCTCACTTCTTGCCAACTTAAGATATACTTCGTTCTTGTTTGTAGTTCTTCTCGCCTCATGTTTGTCGAGTCCCAACTGCATTTATGCAGAGAACTCTCAGTGAAAGGCCCTGTTGGGAATGGGGGCCGTATTGACCTCCAGTGACCTTGAGCAGCCTCAACTGACCTTGAGTGGCCATTTGACCTTTCCTCTGGAATCTTGACCCAAATTATAGGGTATCATAGCCAGTTTGGATGAAACTTTCGCATAGCTATTCAAAAGTAGTCATCATCTACATTGTCCACTCTTAAAACTGTGCCCAAGGTTTGTCCACTGGTTCAACTCGTACAGATTCCAGGGCAGAAGTCATTGTTACTGATGTGAGCACGGGTACTTTACTGTTGGGCAGTTCTCTGCAGGAAATGTACAAAGAAATGAAAAGGGCATGACAGACCTCGGGTGAAATGGACAGTAGTTCAGGAATACACAACAAGCCTCCACTAATCACTGGGAGAAATATCATCGTGGATACAGACAGATTTTAAGCTTTTAAATCATTACTCAATTCACACAAGAGTTAACTTGCATATTGTCGCGTTTCTCGCTAAATCGGCCATTATAACTGTTGTATGCTTGTCTTAAATACATTTATGTGCTCACGATTTCAGGGCCCCTAAGTCCCTCCGTTATACAAATCCTCCGTAGCATATTATTTGAAATTAACACAGCAGATATAAGAACATACATGTTTAATTTCACACCATTTCAGGGTCCCATAAAATAAGATTGACCCAGTCAGTATTGTATGATTAAAAACAGATACGACCTTCACACTGTTAACTTGTTTGTGACCTTCCTCAGATCTGTAAACCTTGAATGACTCTCACAACTTGAATACATTAGTATTATGTGAACTGCGGGTGACTCAGGCAGAAGTGTGAACACTTTATATGTGAACTGGGGATGACACGGGCAAAAGTGTGAACAACTTAATATCGTCAGAGAATATCGCTGAGCTCTGTGGCTCAGTGGATGACAGGTCATATCTTGACATTTGAATTATGATCCCAGATACAGAAGCCTCTAAACTAAAACTTATAGTAGAAATGTTGTAACTTATGGTTTACACCCATCAAAATACTCATACATTGACCTCTGTTAGTCTCACAACATGACTATAGAGGGCATGCCATTTTACCCTCAACAGAGGATCATGCTTGGCTTATAAATATTGGCAGCTTCGTCTATATAAGTCTCGTCTATCGAGTATGACATAGTGCAGCATGCCTCTTACTCTCTGCATGCGAACACTGTCTATTATATCGTAACTTAAGTGTCTGTGAGTCTCGAGCAAAACAGGAAATCATGGGGGTCAAATACATAACGGCCACCTTAATAATTGTATATGTTTTACATAACGTCTCACAATAATTCACGATGATTCATATCCCTTTTCTTTTTTCCCAACCCACTCCAATTCCGCTGGTGTTTCCATGTGGACTCTATCGTTGCTCGGAACTGTGACTTCTTCAAACTACCGCTCTGCTAAACCTGTTGCTATGAACTATAGAGAGTCACACCTGATGCTCTTTTTACCCTTTTTGGTACGTTTAAGCACTGTTTATTTCATTTTCTAGTCTTCAGTAGTTGTTAGAACTTGGCCCTAGTAGGGACATGCAGCACAGTGCGTGAAAAAGTCGGAAAATTTCTGCACAAAATTGAAAATTTCTTGATCGCACATTTCCATTGTTTGTGCTTACAGACTAGCACTGGCAGAATTTTCATTTTGTGTGGAAATTTTCGTCCTGTAAAACAGAATCATTACTGGGTAAAAACTGGAGCAGACTTAGTTGGTGTGTCTGCCATGTTTCACCTTACTGTCATCTGCTCTAGATTTCTCTCAGGCGGTTGAGAACTGTTCACATCAAATGCAGTTAACAGTTTAGTTTGCAGCTTTCATGGGTGTGGGAGAACAGACAGTGCTGTGGCCTGAACACATATTGTAAACTAGCACACGGCCTGCGAAAGAGTGTAGAAAACTGTCCACTGCATTCGCTGTGAATTGACTCGTGTTCTGTTTGCTTGGCGAGCTTGACGCTGTCGCGCTGCCGTCCCGAACCGGATGTGTAGTAATCATATGACGCACTGTTGCAATCTCATTCATCAGCTCCGTCGGTTTTCGGTTAGCATGAATTGTAAGATCATTGTCTCCGCTCAGGAATGTTGATGTCACATATCAGAATGATTTGCATGCGAGTCATTGTTTGATGTAAATAAAGTGCCATACATGATGCAGTATGCTTAGACAGCCTGTCCAGATATTCTATATACTCCAGGCATTCTTGTATGCACTCACGATCAGTTATGCGGTCTACTAGTTTAGATTCTTAAGTTTCTTCGCACAGTAAATGCTTCCAACTGCAATATATGTATGTAAATCTTGCTATTGTAGTGCATGCTGGTATTAATCTGTGGTCTTCCTCCCATTTAGGCGTATATGGGGATGTACAACGTGTCAAGATAATATACAGTAAAAAAGACAGTGCCCTTGTCCAGTTTGCCGACATAGCACAAGCCCATATGGGTAAGTCAAATGCATTCCCTTCATTTCAGACAAAGTTTCAATTCCGACTCATTTCCAGCGACAATTTGACAGTTTGAATTGAAGGAACTGACTGATTCATTGAGAAGTATTTCATAAAACCCTGCTTGATGAAGTCCTGCTTGTAGATATGTGAAGTTTGATTCCTTTGATTCCTAGGAATCAAAGGGTTGGAAGGAATTCTTGTTTTGAACATCAATTTAGGTACTGGTATTAGACCTTAGGCCCCTTACTTCTACCTGTCTGGGAATCATGAGTACCTTGTTTGTCTTGCAGCACTGACTCATTTGAACAATGTACATTTGTATGGCAAACAAGTAAAAGTGACACCATCTAAATATAATGTCGTCCAAATGCCAAAGGAGGGATCACAGGTGAGTCATTTTGTCTTGATGTTTTCCATTCCTGATGGGAGATTTGAGGAGAGGCGAATGAAAGTTTGGAAAAATGTAGTTGTAAATTCCTCTATTTCTCGGCTCATTACTTGTCATCTTATAAATGTTCACTTTGTCAATTTCAACCTTTTCCATTTCAGGATGCTGGTGCAGCACTTACCAAAGAATACATTAATTCACCACTTCACCGGTTCAAAAAGCCCAACTCTAAAAATCACCAGAATATCTTTCCCCCGTCAGCCACGCTTCATCTGTCCAACATTCCACCTCTAGTTAATGAGGACCAGCTGAAGGATGCGTTCAAAAGGACAGGAGGAGAGGTCATCAACTTCAAGTTTTTCGCGTAAGTTGGCGTAAATCACGGTATTCACAACTTCGAATATGAAACCTTGGCAGGCATATTCCCGACGTGATCGCTTTTCTTGGCAGCTGTGGGAATCGATGGTCACGTGACATGTTCATTGCAGAAGCCCTTCTCAGTGAGGTGGAGGGAATGAATGATTGTGAAGTGATACGTCGGCCATCATTGGCCTTGCTCCTTCATACTCTTTATACTCTTATCTTTCATACTTATACTCCTTCATACCCTAACTCTTGTATACTCTTCCTCTTTTAGGAAAGACCGCAAGATGGCACTCATTCAGATGGGTGATGTAGAGAGTGCAGTACATGCCTTAATAGTAAGTGTTAATAGATTTAATTAGTACTAATAGATTAATTGATGGCATGTTTTGATGTTCTGCTTCCCTGAATATTAGCTGCTGCTTCATGATTCACATTCTCTCTTTCCAGGCCATGCACAACTACAAGCTGAGCGACTCCAACCATCTCAGAGTCTCATTTTCAAAGTCCACCATCCCGAGCANACCATTGTGGGCCTCCCAGCCATGGAGAGGAGCCATGTGGTGCATGAGTACAGTTTTAAAATAGGACAAGCCCAACAAATTCAACCATTGTGGGCCCCAAGTCATGGAAAGGAGCCACTTAGTGCATTAAAAGTACAGTTTTATCAACGTACAAACTGACCATTGTGGGCCTCCCATGTGGTGTGTTGAGTGGAAGTCAGAATACGAAGCCAGAGCATAAGACACCTGCAAGGTGAGCAATTTACCGTAAATGGAAAGTTCTGCACAAATTTTGTCAAGGATGACACTGTTTTATCATTAGATAGAAATTCATGAACAGCTAGTTCTACTACTATGTGAATTACAATGGTTTTTGACCGATATCTTTGTGACATAATGTGCAGTATTATCTGGCAAAGTTGAGGTAAAATGCACATTAGTGAGCGGTGCCCGTTAAGTTGCCTTAACACAGAGTCCGGTCATGTGACCAGCTCGTTGCCTTATTAGTCAAGAGTGTGGCATCGTGTGTACATAGATGACTGCTTTGTATAATTCTTCCCATCAAAAAAAACGTGTCCCCAATGTTTTACGTCTTCTTTTGTTATTTCACAAGTTACAACTGGACACTTGTTCGATGATCTTGTACATGTAATTGTAGTTTCTTATAATGTGATATCCATACAAAGGGGGTCGAAGATCCTGATAAAGAATCCTTGCCTCCATCTCATGATCTTGGCAAATTTGTCATTCGAGGGCCAATTATCAATGGGTTGTGCTTCTGTGTAATTCCTGAGAGAAAAAATGGCGTAATTTTGTGTGAGGAGGAAGGTGGTGCAGAAAGAATGGATGTTGAGGCGTGAATTATGAGGCATCGTTGCAGTCTGTTCTGGGCAATTAATTTCACCGATGGTAACTTACTCACCAGTTAGGTTCTTTTGCAATAATTCTATCCAGTTTCATCAAATTTAAACAGCAATATTTGAAAGCTAGTTGTTCATTTCTGATATTCAGTGACTCTATCTCAAAGAATTGATGAGCACTGCACAAAATTGTCTCAAAAACTTGTAACGGGTACCGAGATGAATAAGCTGAAATAACCTACCTGGCTGTGTATGGTTTGAGGGGACTTTCCTTATAACAGCTCATATTGACTGGAAACACCACCCAGATCTGTTATATAGTAGTGTAGTGATGCAAACTTTTAATAATCGATCCACAATATAGGAACATTTTATGCTGTATTTAGTCCGTCTGTACAATAAAGTCTATATGCACAATGCATGGTGCAATGCAGGTTATCTGGGGGATGTTTCGAGTTTAATATGGGTCAGTGGTCTGGGTATTTGGAAAATTGGATATGACTGGATCAAGCTTCGTGTGGATGCCACAATCGAAATCTCAACGAATTCAGTATTTTCTGCGCCAACTTCAAACTTCTGCATCAGTTTCGACATGGGCAAGTCTTCAGCTGTAGCTAAACATTTTAAGTTTACGTTTTTCTTTTCACCTTTTTAATGTACCTCGCGGTTAGTCAATTTGAGTGATGTTATTGAATTAAGCGCGTATACTGTGATACCAGTGCTAGAACTTGAAGTGTGTAACGTAGGTGTTGGACTTTGTCTTTTCACAGCAAGCATTATATAGATCTGCTGGTCAAATTTCATTTAGTTATATAACGTACCAACATGGTCCTATAATCATTTGTCTACTTTAATTTCGATATTCAGTCTTGGAGACTCTCTTGACATCAGCCATTGGTGGACTTTCAATGGACGAGAAAATTGCGATCAGAATTTTTCAACTGATGAAAATTTGGAATGTGAGTACTCCTGATGGAATTTGTATGTTATTCTGCTGAGTTTCCCTTAAGATGATATCAGATTCTACAGTCTGTTCCAGAAAATTCCCTTCATAAATTCTGCGGAATTGGATTCAGTAAACCATATTTTCCACTTATTTCGCTCGACGGGGGTTAAAGTCAACCAGGGGTTCCTAAACTTTCCCTCTAAATTCAATTCATTACCAGCTAAGAGTCTTATCGTGCTTAATATGTACCGGTAGTTCTTACGAATCATTTCCAAGTTAGGAAAGAATTTAGTCCATGAATGGTTCATATCAGGTATCCTTTCTCCTGACATCAACGTTTCACATGTAAATATAGTTAAATGTCGACAGTTGGGTTATGTTCTGGTCACGTGTTGAATCAAATGTACGCTCCTCGTATCAGAGAGAAAATGTTGAACAGTTTTAATTTGATGAGGCAGATTTCATGAATATTTTATCTTTCATTCAGTGAAATCTCATTGGCAATTAGAACAGGGTTTATCAGCTAGAACTGAATACTCGGGTTGCGGGTAAAAACTCAGGCCTGGATAAGGGAATCCTAATGCCTGGCTTACTACTTCGAGTGAAACGGGGTTAACTTGAAGTGGGTGTAATTAAAATAGTGATCCTAAAAAGCTGTGTGTATCCATTGGAAAGCTTGAGGCTTGTGGGCCTTCCAACAGATACCAAGGTTTTTTCTGTATTCAAAATGACTTGATTATTGTTCGGTGATATAAGTCAAATTATTATACACATAAATCATTGTTGAAATGCATCAGAAGGTAATAAGTTTATTCATTTGTACTTTGGATGGAAAAAACAATATTCAGTAATATTTTTGACCACTTGAACATTTGCTAGGCCCCGTTTAGTGATGGTGTATGGGGACTAGCAAATGTTTTAGCTGTTGGTCAAGTAATTGTATGTACACTATATTGAAATGTATTAAGTTCTAGCTGCATTGACTTGGTAACAATTTTCCTTTATTGGTATTGATAGACTTGAGGCTTACGAACCGGTGTTGTCGTAGAGATAGGAAGATCTGAGGTAGGTCTGCCCAGACGGTGTGGTACCCTCCCCATTCACCGCTGGGATCATCAACTCATAAACAATTGTGCCTAAAACGGGAACAAACCACAAGTGTATACAGAGTTTTTTGTAGCTTTTATATTGGCATGAATACCAGTTTTTATTTATTATGAATATTATGATCCAGCTTTTGAGGGATCAGAATTGTAAATCGTGTATGCCGTTAAAACCTGCACAACGCTATAGGAAGTTCTTATGTAGCGGAACCACGGAGCAAAGGGATTACCGCTGGCCTCATTTTGGCCGTCAGGACAAAAAGTGAATGTGCGTATCATTCCCCAGTTCTTATCTTGTACCAAGTGGTGAGACAAATTAAAATATCATTTTGTAATAAAAAAAGAGGTGTCAGTTTTGGTGATGAAAGATGATAATAGGATGCCTATCATTTATATATTTTTGAATTGATAAATGCTATTAAGTCATGTTGAGTGTTAATAAATTTTAACTGTAGGGAAATATGTGGATGTGTTCCGTGTTTGGTGTCGTGTTGACCTTGACCTCTCTAGATTAATCTCTTTCTCGGTTCACCTAATCGGCATGATTAACCCTCCAGTCTTCATGTCACAATCTTCTTAATCTATATTTTTTCATTCTTACTACCAAATCATGTATTCCTTGATCTATGATAGTCATTAAAATATTAGTATCGAACCTCTTTTCTTAATCCTGTCTGTTTTGCTCAAGACTTTTTTCTCCTGGCTTTTGCTCTTTATCATTCTAGCTTCAAGCGGCTTCTATCTGATATCACGCACCACAGGTCAAGGTCAGAATCGTCTATGTACACATCGTGACGTACAGTTGTGTGACAGACAGTCTGATTTGACTTGAGGTGTGACTTAGACTTCCTCTTCGTGAACTATATTCCAAGCCAGAAGTCCAATCGGTCACCGTGTTTGTGCAACTCCCTGTGACCACACTGGGATTCCTTCTAGATGTTTCATCAAAAAGTCATCAAAACTGAATGAAGGTAAGGGATGACTGGAGTACCTTACACCCCTGTTAAATTCTGCTTGTATTGGGCCTATCTTTTACATCCTGAAAGATCATTGGCATGTTGCACTCTTACTTCCCTGTAAATAAGCTGACCTCTATGATAACCAAATCTCTGGTAAACTCGGCCAGTACCTCACATCAGTAGATGATGTCTTTCGTTGGGTGCTCCTCCCATTCGAAAAATGTAACTGTCATGGAAATGCATGGTGATCTATTGGACTATAACTTGGTAATAGTATAGTGGCCTTGTCTCTTTATTTCTCGTATGCCAGACATTGAACGAAAGATTCCCTACAGCGAGAGGACTTATTTGCGAGGAGCTCATGACAACCTCCAGGCTAATCCCAAGAGGGATAGGATGCCTGCTGATGATGACTTCAATGAAGATGGACAAGGGACTTGGATTCAATCTCGCCTACTGCATAAAGACTACCGGTACACTTTGCATTGCTGGTATTTATCTTTGCCCAACAAAACCACCAATGATGACCTTGACTCACGATGCCATCACGTTAAAATCCGTTCCATGGTTTGCAGTTGTTTATGGATGAATCATCAGGACCTCTTAGTGCTCTGCAGCAATGTGGGGAGGCGAGCACTGAGAGCTCCAATATCCTCTGGATGCAGATGAATTCGGGCGCCGACATGTTGCAAGACTGTTCTGGACTCCACATAGTTTTCAGGCTACACCCTGTGACATCATACTATAAAAGTTTATGCTCTAGTTGAGTCAGATTGGTGGCCCAGTAAAAGTGTCCCTTTCTACCTATTCTTCGTAGGACACTTCTGTTGGGCTATCAAAGAGACAAGGTGAGAGGAATAATGAAGGAGAAAGAATGCGCCATGATGTCCTCCACATCAGATCTCACACTTTCCAACCTAAAGGTAAGGCTGCCGTCACTTTTGTGGACTTGACTGCCTTTAAAGCCCACCAACAGTTAGCGGTCCTAGAACATCAGAGAAGAAATGCACACCACGACTTCATCCATAATGACATGGATGCCATGGCTTACATCAATGATGTTGTGATGTTCTGGGACCGCCAATAGGTGGCCTGTAACATCAGTGAAGTCTCCCATTAAAAGGAAACACACAGCTGGTGAGCCAACGATTTTAAATAAATCAACAAGATAGAATGTAAACGATTCTATGGTGTATATTGATTGATAAAAGAAATGTTGCTCATCTAACAAAAAAGATACATTTTCAACAGCTAAAGTGAATGATTAATAGTGAAATACCACAAAAGGCTGGAATCATTCACAGCCATTGCTTTCTCTTTCTTTGGTGTGCACTCCACTGGTATGATGTCCTGTGTATTCACAGGTGAAGAAAAACCAATAAAAACACTGGGCAGTAGCCTACAGATGTAACCAACTTCATAGTACAAAGTAAATCTCTTTGGTGAGACCATAAGAATTGGTTCTTGCAAAAAATTTGTCAAAATATTATTCCAATATGACCTGGCACCCTACACAATACACATAAACTAATGGTGAAGTGACGAGCATCGCTGTTCAGTCTACTGGTGTCCATTGCTTAAACAATTTCTCATGCCTTGCATTATCGAAGTCTGCTGTGAACTGTACAACGACGATTTCTGTAAAACCTTCCGATTTCTGTGGAGGCTTGAAATTCTTCTTATACATGTTGTACCCAACACCAGGTATGCGTCGGACTTCTCCATTGGTAAGGTTCTGGCGTACATAGTTGAGATGGTGTGCGAGCTCCCGTGGCGTGTCCATGTGGAAGCATCGGCAAGGGACACCTGGGATGAAGATGATCAGAAATGTTGCTGATATTTCAGATATTTCATTACAAGCACAGCTGAGAAGAGTTTTATGCAATGTCCTTAACTATGGCTGGCGTTGACTGGGGCCATTCATCTTCTATAAAAGACACATATGCGGTAAGTCAATACAGAATCTATGCAGTGCGTGGGTTTAAACACTGAAATAATCAATGATGATATATACTGATCAATGAACAATCACATAGCTCACCCACTCACCTTTGTCCTTTGCGACTGAGGTGAACTCCTCACGAGCAGCTGCGGAGGGATTAGTATTGTCCACAACGACACTCTTCCCTTTATCCAAGGCTTCGCACATGAACTTACGACATTTTGACATGGTACCCAAGGTATCTCGATTCACTGAGACATAGCCATGCGGTTCAAAGTAGCGCTTTGAGAAAGTGCTTTTGCCCGATGCTGGGAGGCCTACCATTATGACAACTTCTTGACTCTGAAAATAAGATGCCATCATGACTAACTTCGCAAATCCTTAGCAGAGTGAATATCTTTGATCGGGTCATCCTGGGGGCTAGGGGATCATGTCATTTTAGATCTGCCTCACTGACATTGTAGTAGTAGTAAAAGAACTTTAAGAACTTTAGGAAGTTACCTCTGCATGGTAAGTTGGCTTCGTTGTTGCTTTTGTCAAATATTTGGACGGGTCAGCAGATCTCCAATCCCATTTTGTAGTTGGTGCCTCATTTAGGAAAAATTCCTCTGGAGTTTTGAAATCTGCAACAAGCACAGCATTGAACGTCCCCCGTCGCCCCGGGTGCAAGTCCGACGGGCATGTATTTTGAAGATTTCGTTCAGTATTAATGGCACAATCACAGTTTATGTGATTCGGCTTTTTGGCCCCCTGGTGGCAAAGTGGAAAATCAGATTTGGTCGATTCTTTGACGCGACACACCGTTGGCCCA
>NMRB01000091.1:87232-155101 GCA_002633025.1 Notospermus geniculatus
TAACTCAGGAACGACTTGACCCAGAGCGCTCAAATGTGCTATGTGGCTCCCTCTAGATGACCTTTATGTGCATGTGAAGTTTTGGCCCGATTGGACATCCAATATGGCCGCCAGGTGGCATAACCCCGAAATCATTTTGAAGTCCTGCAACTTGGGAATGACTTGACTTACCAGATTGCTCATAACTGACATGCACCTCTCTCTGTCATTACACTATTATGTTCAAACGGGTGAGCACATGGTCCATGGACCATTTCATTTTGTAAAGTCATTATCATTATCCATTCCTTTCAGGAAGCATTTGATCTGGAAAACGTCATCACGTCTCGGTTGAAATTCACTCCACTTCCAAGGAACGCACATCCTGAACTACTTATCTGTGATCTGCCAAAAACTGACCACTACTGTCGTGTACAGAACATGCAGGAAGATGATGAAAACTGCATCATAACGAACTATTACCAAGTTGGTCCATTGAATGACATCCGGGAGGGAACTTTGAACGAAATGCTGATCTTGGCGATGGACGAACCGTGTTTTGATATTCTGAGGACAAAGAAACAGTTAGGATATTCGGTGTACCCCATGAATAGGAATACACAGGATGTACTTGGGATATCAGTGACTGTCTCCAGTAACTCGTCACAATTCAGGTAAATAAGATAACCTTTTTAAAGTTTATCTGTAGTTTTGCCGATTCCATGACACCTTCAAGTGAACAGTATTCGTCACACTGTGAAGAGAGTTGAACCCCTCTTTCGTCCTGAATTGAGAGGTGTCCTGATTACAGATGGCTGACCGAACATAAATGGTCAATCCAGGATTTATTTTAACTTCCTGGCAGATGAAATTTGGTCTGACTTGACCATTCTTTATTCATTTCAATATGGATACCCTAGACTTCACCATTCCTTCTTCATTTCAGTATGGATACCCTAGACAGCGACATAGAGGAATTCATTCAGGAATTTGGCCAGACACTGACAGATATGTCGGAGGAGGAATTTGTGAAACAACGTGATGCGCTCATCAAGAGGAAGGAAGCAGACGACACAAGCTTGAGGGAGGAAGTTGACCGCTATTGGACTGAAATGACTGCTAGAAGATACATCTTTGACATTCTGGACCAGGAGGTATGTGGCCATTGTTTTTATAAAGAAAATCAAAATCTTTTAAACACTGTCTCAAAGTTTTAAGTCTCCATTTTTTGTTTGACTGAGAACAGGAAGGGTTATAGATATGCACTTGTGCATATCTGACCTCTGGTACCCGTCAATTTACTCCACATCCTTTCAGCAGTCAGCTGGCCAATCATTCAGTTGTAAATTGTCTTTTTTCCAGATCACTGCTCTTAGGGAGATATCCAAAGCAGATGTGTTGGATTGGTTCAAGAAATACACATTGTTTGGTGACAAGGAGGCATCCAAACTTAGCGTACAGGTAAGTATCTTAAATTATACTGATGTTGTATATTATATGACCTTCTCACTGGGTTACTGAAGAAGACCCCGGTTGGGGTCGAAAATTCGCAAACACTCTGGAAATTGCCTTTTATTTATCATATATTGTGTGTCAATTTTTGTGCTTTTCATCTCTTTGGCTCACTGGGTTACTGAAAGAGACAGTATATCTGGCTTGGTTTTCATCACTCCGATTTTGCAGGGCAATTTACCTCTCTTTTCCAGGTTGAAGGTCACTCCAAGATATCCACAGACGCCAAGAAAGATATCGCCATGGAAACAGATGTTACCGACAGGAATATGTTAAGATTCCTACCAATAGAGGGTGATAAGAACAAACAAGCTATCTCTGATACCGAGGACTTCAAAAAGAAACAATCATTTTATCCTGTACCGAAAGTTGTCAAAATATTTAAATAAATTGTCTGTTTCTCTAGCCTTCTTGTTCATAGGGTTATTCACGTGCGCTCATGCGGAACGGTAAATAACCCTCCAAGTGCACACAAGGGTTCTTCGCGTGCGCTCATGCGGAACGGTAAATACCCCTATGCCGTGCATGCAAGGGTTCTTCGCGTGCGCTCATGCGGAACGGTAAATACCCCCCCAAGTGCACACAAGGGTTCTTCGCGTGCGCTCATGCGGAACGGTAAATACCCCTCCAAGTGCACACAAAGGGTTCTTCGCGTGCGCTCATGCGGAACGGTAAATACCCCTATGCCGTGCATGCAAGGGTTATTCGTGTGCGCTCATGCGGAACGGTAAATACCCCTCCAAGTGCACACAAGGGTTCTTCGCGTGCGCTCATGCGGTAAATACCCCTATGCTTTGCATGCAAGGGTTCTTCGCATGCGCTCATGCGGAACGGTAAATACCCCTCCAAGTGCACACAAGGGTTCTTCGCGTGCGCTCATGCGGAACGGTAAATACCCCTATGCCGTGCATGCAAGGGTTATTCGCGTGCGCTCGTGCGGAACGGTAAATACCCCTCCAAGTGCACACAAGGGTTATTCACAGATGACAGGGTATTTACCATTCCGCTTGAGCGCACGCGAATAACCCTAGTGACTTGGTAGAGATTTATCAACACATCTCAACCTTACTGGTACGCTCAAGAAAAGACAAGAAATTTGTTTATTTTGCAATTAAATTATTTTTATAATAAGTTTCTCTGTCTACATACATTATTGTTGTAAATTATTATAAGGTTTATGCACATGGCATGCAAGACCAAGGAAACCATGGAGGGCACATCATGCCTACTGCCTTTACATCAATCAGTGAGGCTAGTCATTAAATATACAACAGTAATCATGGGCAAGATGACCCTCACTCTCGGAGGGTGTCCTGTCTAATAATCTTCGACCGATTTATGCAGAATATATCTCTTAACCCTTTAGGACTCGGTGAAAAAAAAATTGTGTGGTCAGATCCCCTCATAACGGCCTACGCCGGCCTGGCAATTTCGGCTAGTTCTCACACCTTAGTTAAGATGGCGCTCGCATCGGCCGTCCCAGGCCGGCTTGAGGATCTATCATCATTGAGATGTAAGTTACTTGAAGTTCCGCCAAATATTTAAGGAGCCAGATGCAATTTATGTGAAATTTTGCAAGGGTCTCTAAGGGGTTTCTAGGCGGCCGGTGGCGGCCGTTTTGAGTCCTAAAGGGTTAAAGAAGTTAAACTAAGTTAACAGCACAATATAACTAAGCAGGGTTGACATAAGGTTGATGTGAACTATGACTTGACTTGGGCAAAACCTATAACTTTCAGAGCATAGAATAAGATACATATGTACTGTGTACAAACTTGTCAAGGAAAGATGTTTTACAGCAACACAATATTGGTGCTGTAAAAATCAAAATTATTGATAGACTGAATTCATTGTAGGGCGCTATTTATTTTTCCCATCAATGCCATTGCTTTGTAAATTTTCGGTGCATGTATAAATATAGAATGAATTCCATACATTATATATGTTGGTATCAATAACACTTGCACATTTTTAAAATTGAAACGTCTGGCACACTGTCGCTGTTGACGTGTATCTAATCGACAAATGAATTCCAGAAAGTGAAGAGTGGCAAAAATAAACAATCCACATGTAATGTATTGCATGCTACCCATAGTAGAGCCAACATGACAGAGACATTGGGTGATTTCAAAGTTGGTTTTAACACCGGTTTTACAATGCTTTAAAGCTAACTTAGAAATCACCCTGGTGTTATGATTGAAGTCTAGTAAAGCCTTTTACTTCAGTTTTGTACATGGCCCAACAATGCATTTATACAGCCGAAAGGAAGTAAAAGCATTTACCAGTTTATGTTCATATAACCCAAGATCCGTATTACCCTGACACCACTTGAAAGGTTTTCAGGGGCCGCCTCATTCTTGTCTTTCAAAATTTGTAATGTTCACCACATGCATGTCGACTGTTGAAATAAACTGTATATGAAGACCTCACTTTGTCCTATCACTTTTGTTGTCCACCTCTAAAGGTAGGTCCCCTCTCTGTATCCGCTTCTCCATGATCCTGCCTATCACCTGCAAAAGACAGAATATGGAAAATAATTTACAATGGATTCAAGGAAGATCAGGAGAAAGTTGTAGTTATTCGCAGCAAGACACACTTGAGGGCCCACACATTAAACAAAATTCACCTGGTAAGAGTCTGGTCAAATCATGTCCTCAAGCCCTTGGCCGTGTAATTAACCAGAAGAGAAGATTTGAAACACGTCTTTAGGCAACTACCGTGCAGGGACAGCAAGGCAGCAGATGGGGTAGAATTCATGATAAAGGCAGATGTCGGGGATATCACCATCTTGGCTACCAAGGATTGTGACATCGCCCCGCCCTCCAACTACGCTTGCACAAACCCTTGGCATCTTTCGCCGTCTTCACCTGTATTTCACTGGCTGTTCTGTTAATCACCCCTCCGTTGAATATGCATTTGGTACTAAACATAAGTTAAAGAGCCATCAATGACTGGAATGCCTGATGAGGGTGTTGGCTATTCAAGCAACTTAAAATAAGCAAGGTGAAGCAGAAGCAAAACAGACATGAAGCAGAAGTGAAGCACATGCAAGTCCTGTGTTGACACAACAGCGAAAGTGACATTTCAGGACCTCAACACAAACTCAAAAGCACAAAAAAAAGTCATCCAGGTTTGAAAATACCGCTATTCCAGACGTGCAGCCTGAAAGCCAGGTGAAATACAAGCGAAGCACATGCAAGTACAGTTCAGCTGCTCGGCTTTTCCCTGCACCTACCATAAATGTTCATCTTTTGTTGCGCCAAGATTAATCACTCGATTCCTGCGTCTTTCTCAAGTTACGATTTTTGACGTTGGCATATTTGTAGAAGTGATGTCCAATCTGCTTCTGCCGACTTTCCCGATACATCCGTCTTTTCTGGAAGAGAGATTTGAACATGGAAATAGGGACACGCAAAGTGGTCAAAATAATATCAAGAAGGACAATGGTCATTTCAAGAACAACAGCCACATCAACCAACTCGCAGTGACATTGGTGGACCATGTAGAGTATTCACTATGAACAAACGACAAAATTTCTTGATTTGTGGGTCAACTTCCAAACTCATTTCAATACCTGTTTCCCAGAAATCTTCACTGGTTCATCATCATCATCTGCCTCTCGCAGACGTTTTCTTGCCTTCTTTGACTTTCCCTGCCTAGCATGCTGTATGCCAGCATCCGATGGCGAGCGTTTCAATCCCTTTCCTTTTTTATCCGGTGTCACATCGACACATGCGATATTCTCATCCTCTTCCATTGAATACTCAAGTCCTGAAAGTAATGCATGGATAAGATCAGAAGAGGACAGGGATAGTTTTATAAAACACTCCAAGTATTAGCTTGGCGTCCAGTACAACTTCACTGAGATGCAAAGTCCAAATGGCTGGATGGAAGCTTGTGACACCAAGATGTAGCGAACGGCAACATAATACCAATGCTGGACAGGCTCCAGCACTCTTCCAAGTCAAAGTCTACATGAAGAGACCCAGTCAACTGTCACCTTCATCTGCCCATCGAAAGATCTTGTATGTGAGCACCAAGCACCACGAATTACATTCATATAACAAGAACAACTACCGAACACAAACCTTTTGCACTTTTTCCTCCCTCAGGTATCACACTGAAGGTTCCACTGGCACTATATTTCTTTATCACTTCATTCTTTACTGATTTAGACTTCAAGTCCTTATTTGAACTATCATTAGCAGAGTCACGTATACTCCTATCCTGTGCATCCAAATCAGTCTTTCTTTTTGATTTCTTTCCTTTTTCTGTCCTTGTTTTTACTTTGCTACTGAGTTTACGTTTCGTTACTTTTGATACAGAGTCTTTCTGCTTTTGTTTAGATACACCTTCTAAACTTAGACACTTTTTCACAGAGTCCTTCGAATGTTTAACTTCATCAGCATCGTCATCCTCCTCCACATCCTCCTCTATGTCCTCCCACTCATCGTCTTTAACATCATCATCATTATCAACATTATCATCATTAACATTGTCTAATTCCTCGTCACTTTCAGGCATATCATCTGCTTCATCTGCATCGCAAGGTTCAAGTTCTTTCACATCCTCCCCTTCAAATTTTGGATCCACGTGTAATTTGCTAAGATCTTGTTTGACTTGAGGTAGATTCTGCTGAAGGTGGAAAAGTTCATCTTAAGGATTTAGCAAGACGACAGAAATGAACACAGCGTAGAATTTCCCATTAATTTCCCAAGAAATATTCTATCAATCATTCTTTTAGCAAACTGAGGAAGCGCAACACTAACCTTTGTCAGTTCCGTCTTTGTCTGGACTACACTACTTTCCTCTTGATCACCCGATTGTTTTTCCATTGCCTTCTTGTCTTCCTGCAACAGAAAAAGGACGGCTTGTAAAGGTAATCATTGAGAAGAATATCGACGAAGTTAATTATTGGGGCTCTTGCAAAGGGACACTGAAGGACAGCCCTTGGTTCACACCCATGAAAATTTAATCGGAGCTGCTTACCTCAGAACCTGGTGGTCGAACGAAGTAAGGGATTTTCCCTCTCTGCCAGTCATTGAGTATCATCTTGGCAGATGTCTTCAGATCAGGCTCGCCTCCCTAGAAAGACAATGCATGTCAGTGCTTAAGTCTCCAGCAATGATTTTGATACAAATCTTTTTCCACTCGGCACAACCAGGTGAGAAAAGTGGAAGTAACTCTAACCCACCCTTTCGGCAGAGGAAAACAGGATCAGAGAATGTCCTGACAACAAGTACATGCTATAAGATCATCTCATAGCCAACATGTCCTTGATAGAATGTCACTGCTGCATTGTCAACCAGTGATCTAATCAGTGAGCTCCATAACATTCAATAAAGTGTGCTCTTCAATGCTTTACCTTGAGGAGCTTCCCAGATTTTTGTGCAAACTGCTCCAGGAAATCTTCGGAGTCTTTCCACAATTGTATCTGATACGTCTTTACAATGTACTCCTTCTTCACACGGTCTAGAACTGCTTGGATGTAATCCTCCGGAGTGCTGGTGTTCTCCACTCTAACCTAAATCACAATTTAAAATGAGTTAAGAGTAACAACAGCAAACTTGTTCTGCAGCAAGGCTCCATATCGTCGATCCGTATAGAAAATGCATTAGCTCGATACGTCATACGTGATACGGCTCAACGATACGGAGCCTTGCTGAAAGTCCCTATTGTTATTTCCCATTCCTACAGACAGCATTTACATGACTACCTGGCATCCAGATCTTTTAGGAGTCACACAAATCGACACTGAGGTACAGGTGACACAACTTTGCAACTCCTCGGACAGAAAGCAAATAGCATTCAGTGATTCTACAAACGTCATCACCGCCGACAGGTTTAGGACAGTGGTGCTAACTGACCACCAAGACAGCCCCGACTGAATCAGTAAATACGAAACACGAACTACTTACCACACCTTTGAGTACAATCTCAGTCTCTGTTTCACCGGTTGGGTACACGACACCAGGACAGTCAATTAGAAAGATTCGTCTCATCAACGTCACATACTGCCAGACCTACAAAATTCACAAACATAACATGACATGTGCTGCACAATTCGCAGGACTGAATTCAAATTCGATTGCCTTAAATTTTCCGGCAAGGGTAGACAAACTAAATGAACACGCAACACATTTTTCCAAAGGAAGTTCTGAGCCATCCAGAAAACAGTAACAAATTGTCGTCAGAGTGGTGCAGTGGAAACACAGGCAGTACTCGTACAATACTCCAGGTACTCGTCCTTCTTCCCGCTGTACATCGAATCACACTGTTGTCGACACAGAAATAATGCTCTATCTTGGCACTCGGCTCTAGGTTCGTACAAGTAAAGTCTTCTCCGAATATCGCAAATTTTAGACCCCAAGTGGGATTTTCCTCAGGCACTTTCTAGTAGAGATCCCAGAAGTTAGTCTCTAGGTTTAATACATTAAGAGGGTTACCTTTGTCTCTCCAGCAATGGGTGCCACATTACACACTTTCTTGGCTCGCAGGGTGTTGATGATGGAACTCTTGCCCACATTTGGATATCCAATAA
The DNA here is from genome assembly GCA_002633025.1 of Notospermus geniculatus. Lineage (NCBI taxonomy): Eukaryota > Metazoa > Nemertea > Pilidiophora > Heteronemertea > Lineidae > Notospermus > Notospermus geniculatus. The sequence goes on from NMRB01000091.1 coordinate 95,262, forward strand.
AGCCTACACTGATCTGTTTCTTATCGACGTGAAGCTGAAAGATGGACAGTAAAGATAACTGGTCTGATGACAAGACAAAGTGAGTAGAGGAAGTTACATTCTGATCAGAAGAGGTGGGTATCAAGTCACCCACACATTAGAATATCATAAAATTATACATTTTCTGACAAAAGCGGTATTCTCCAGAAAGACGGAACAAAAATGAACACAGATGCATCGACGGATGAGGATCATACAGCGAGAAGATAATTGCTTACCTTTCCAAATTGTCGGAGGAGTTGAATGAGCGCTCCTTTACCAAAAGAATTAGATATACTGGCATGGAAGGCTAGAGTTGGGTATTCCGATGACAGTAAGGCAACCCACTTTTGCTGTAATAATAAAGAATGGGCGTTGAAGTCCCAAATCAATGACATAGCATAGTTTATGCGTTCAAACATCTGATTAAGAAACAGCAAAGTATCTTGGTACAATTAGAGCGAATTTAAGAAACTTACCGTGACCCAAGTTGGAACTAAGTCACATTTATTCAGGACAAAAACAAGATGCTTGTGAGGCTTCTCCTTCCTCAGGTAATTTTCAATGTATTTACTTCTCGTACCCATTGGATCCCTCGCATCTAGCACTTGCAAGACGACATCAGCCGAATCGATCACCTGGAATATTTCAACAGAGAAATTAAGTGCTGTAATGAAGATATCAACAAACAAGTTATACATGTATTATGGTGCCGTTGACCAACATTTTAATCAAATGTGGAAGAGTACACACAAATTGAACTTCTACCGGTCAATTATCACTTTCCAAGTCAAATAATTTGCAAGAGTTCTTACCTTGTATAATTCATTCCAGATCCTCTTTGATTGACCAGCCTTGAATACCATCTCTTGTGCAGCATCCTTTACACCAGTGTATTCCTTCTCCAAGTCACCATCCTTCTCAACATCATATTTGTCAACTGAATCCTGCGCTTGGACTAGAAGGGACTGAAAAAGACATGATTGTGAGGGTTGTAACTGTTATATACGGAAATACTCTTGGGTTTCTGTTTTTATAATCTTCCTTTATTCTTCATCTTTACAACGTTATTCGAGGTGGCCACCTTGAACCGGGGGATACTGAATCAACTGTTAATCATAGTGCGTGGCGGACAGAGGTGCAGGCCACTGCACTTGCCCAAGGCCACGCTGTAAGAAGCCCTGTGCTCGCGCACACCTAACTATATATACTAAATCCACGGGGGTTACACACGGGGGCCCTCTTAAAGGGGCGGCTGCCTATCCCAATACTACATAACTGAAAGCCAAGTCGAGAGTGGATTTAAATGCTCAGTTGACAAGTTGAATACCCTTTACTGTTTGATATTTTTCATCGTGAATAGAAACTTCCCCTGCTGAAGACACAACCACAGACACGTCACAACTTCACTCAGCAGTAATACCGCCTGCTTAAGAACAGAGGAGACACCTACCTCCATGTCAGTTGCCTTAATATTGGGTTTCTTCCGATGTGCTTTCGGCCCAAACGTATTCTCAAAGCTTTCTGTTTCTAGGATATGGACTCGCGCATTCTAAAAGAGGCAAGAATGCATTAATCACCTCATCACATAATCTCAAATTTTCTGCAGATTTCAACAAGTCAGCTGTACTGTAGGAAGACTCCAGCATAATGAATTGTCATTTGGGATATTTGCTCACCTTTGCTTTTTCATTCAAGAGTGTGATAGGCAGTTTTGTTTGTCGCATGACAACTTTGTAGGGATCCTTCAGAACCTTGCCCATTTCATCTTGAAATTTCTGGAGGTCTGACTGCCCAACAACCCGAGTATTACCTGAAGAAGACAAAATGAAATCTCAGTGATTTTTATCGAATGTGTGAGTTGAGATGCTGCAGATGATGTGCCTGTTGTGACTGTCAAACTAGATGCCAAAATTTCCATGTCAAGTCAATAATGTAGGAGATGTTTGGAAACTGATGAGAGCAATTATCAGTTGTGATCATACATGTATGAGCTTACCAAACCACTTCCTATTTGGTTCAACCCTAGCCACAGATCCAGATGCAAGCCAAGATTGGAAAGGTGCTGGTCGTACAATTTTTCCCTTGGAATCTCTGCAAAACATTATGGTTAACTCAATCATCAAATCAATCTGAGAACAAATATTCATACAATGGATAATAGCAGACAATTCTCCAGACATATCTTTAGAAAGAACTTTGCGTACAGATAAGATGTTTCTGTGATTTTAGGGAACATGTGCTGATTCCTGAACAATTTCTGTTCAATTGATCTGACAGTTTTCATCAGTTCTATTGACACTTGTCAGGTTTTACGCAGACTAGATTTCTCATAACGAGAGAGTAACTAACAGGGACTGTCAGGGTTGGAGCTACCATTACTTTTTTTAGCCAAAGTAAAGAAAATCCCTATTGTTCACAATACTGAACAATAGGCTTTTCTTTACTTAGGCTAAAAGAAGACAATGGTAGCTCCAACCCTGACTGTGAAACAACCTTACCTTTTAGGTTTGAAGTTCCTGTACATCTGAAGTCTTTTAATGGTGGCTTTGTCTCGCATGTTGTGTCCTCCGGATCCCTTGACTCGATCTGAAATACATTTTTTAAAGTATTCAGTTTCAAAGAAAACACGAAAATCACACAAAATAAATCGTCAGTATTGGGAGACATAAGTTGTGTTTTATTATCATTATTGTTACTAGGCAATACCCATTCAGTGGTGGAACTGCTAAAATTCATGCAAGACGCACGCATCACGTTAGGACTAGGAGGGCTTTGGGGACGTAATGACGTCAGTCTTGGAGAAAATCGCGAACAAGCAAACAGGCCTAGTTTTCAGCTAGTCATGAAATTCACGACTTCGAATATTTGGGATATTCTACGTCGTGATTCAGCACTCCATGTTGTGTGGAGGAAATTCTCCCGTCTGAGAAGGGCGAAATGTTTTCACTGCTGGTGAAGCTCTGGAAGCAGGACAGCATTTCAAAAGTATCCTATCATGAAGTTTCAATATTCTAGATGACACTCCTACCGTTGCCCAAAAAATCTGACCACTTCCAAAGCGTTTAAAATCCGAAGTTTGAAGGACAGTGAAAACACGCCGCCATATCCCTGTACATCGTACTGTCATGACTGTACATTGGTTTGTTGACTTCCGGAGCGAAAGGTCACTTGGGAGTTGAAGGTTCGAAAGGTCGGAATTATCGGATGTTTCTTCGCCCTTGGAGGAATAAACTTTCACCATTGCGCATGCGCAGAAGGCGCGTTTGAGCAATCGGAAACACTCGGCGATTTCCGATGACAGAAGAGGCAAACGCCGAAAGTGACGTCATCAAAACATTATGGCAGCCAAGTTCGGCGCGATGCAACATCGCATCGAAAAAAAGCAATTAAACCTATGTGTTCTGGTCAGATTACAATCAAAATGGTCCAGTCACCTACTGTTTTATATGAACATTACAAATATTTGGTATTAAAAGCAATTTTCGCTGTAGGTTTTCGAGATATTCGCAATAAAAGTGCCGCGTGTTTGCCCTATTGATATGCAAATTTTCGTTTACACTAGTCCCCATAGGAGTTGTATAGGTTGAATCCGGTCGTAGAATCATAACTATGATGTTATGTTCGGAGACTGGAGTTTTCGGTCTAAGTTTTCAGCACACATTGAAAAAACTGCAGGGAGAGCTCTAATGTATTCAGATAGAGTGTAGTGCATTTTACACTACACTGACGTCGTGCACTGACGTTGAGAATCGCGGCGATGATCTGATTGATGATGATTCGTGTTTTTCAAATTAAATTGAGGGGAGCTGAGAGAGAGGGGCTTTAAAAATGTGAAATCGCTTTCCGTATACCGTACCGGTATGTCCCTTCACCAACGGGCAACTCTTGGGCAAAAAATTGTAAATAATGATCTCAGAGCAGATTACAGTGCCAAAATAATGAATTATTGTACATACTAGCCTATACATGCACTCAGTGCACACATCATGCACATGCAATGCATTGCAGATGCACGTAGGCCTAGTCTGACATTTTTAATACCTGGATTCATGCTATGTTGGTGTCGATTCACACCATCTCCTTTCGAGGATTTTCCTTTACTTTTCACCATTGTGATAATCGACACTTGCTTGACTAATCTACAATTTCTGAAACACAGAAAACCTTGGAAAACTTAAAATTTCACCGTGAAGCACGTCATGCACGTGTCTTCGCCATTATTTTTAGTCTCGCACAAGCCAGCTGAGAATGTAAGTGGACTGTACACAGGCGAGTACTTGGTTCGAAGGCTCCATTGAGTGCGACTGAAGGGACGATACGTCACTTCCGGCGGGAAATACGAATCGCAACCAAAAATCAAAATAAATCACTTCATGACTTGACGCATTCCCGAATAAAATCAGCCAAAAATGAGGCGAAGAGTGTCAAAACCAAAAGTCAAAAGAATGATGAAGATTCTTGGTGCTCCAAGATTGAAGGGAAAAGTAGAATTACTGGTGAGAGAGGAAAGTCAATTCCATCTTTCATGCACGGTCTTCTTGCATGCATGATCATGTGTCATGCCATGCAATGCAATGCATTGACATTGTGATGGTTGCACTGCTGCATGCATGATTAGATAGGCCTAGCCTGGTAGGCCCATTAGGCTAGGCCTATGGTATGATGGTTTGACCGGTTTTCGTGGTACTAAGCCATGTAGGCCTAAGACTTTACCGCCCGATTGTGGCGTTAGTCACTTTGCGTCCGTAATTATTTTGTTATGTGTCGAAAATAGAGATATTAATTTACCGTGAAATGTTTTTGTCTCGCAGGCGCGCGCGTGAATAAACGTGAACGAACGGGGAAAAATGGGAGTACCACGAAAACTGGTCACTCCATCATACATCCCCCGGCCCCGCACCAAATATAAACCCAAAATTTTCAGTTGTTCCTTGGAGGAATTATACTGACAGTATAATCAATAATTCCTCCTCCAAGGAAGGTTGTTCAGAAGTTACAGAGCGGAAGGGAACTTTTGTGGTTTTTACAAAGCGCCCCCTATAGGACTGAAAAATCAATTAAATTCAAAGCCCGTACGATATATTATGTACCCTTGCTAGATGAGCCTACCATAAAAATTTGGTGAAATTCCGTTCAGTATTAAGGCGTAATCGCAGTTTTTGTGTTTTGGCTTTTGGCCCCCTGGTGGTAAAGTGGAGAATCAGATTTGGCCGATTCTTTCACGCGACACACCTTTGGCCCGTGATACATCCCCCCACCAAATATGAACCCAAAGTCATCAGCCGTTCTTAAGTTATAGAGCGGAAGGGACTACTAGCGGCAAGCGCCGAGCAGCAGCCATATGTGGACGGACGGGCGGTATAAATTTCAAGTCCCCTCCGAGGGCTCCGGGGGACAAAAAGGAGCCAGGTAGTTATTAGCAGAATCGACAGGGTACACTCTGTCGATTCTGGTAATAACTATCGGCATATGGCTACATTAGATAAAAGAGAAAGAAAATCATGTTGCATAGATATGTGACATGAGACGTAGGAAATTAAAATTTGCAAGATGAACATTTGCAAGCACTGCCATACCAATTCTTTAAGTGTGTCTTCAGTTGGTGCTACATCTTGCTTCATCAGAAAGGCTGTTCCAAACTACAGTTGCATGGTACCTGAAGGATCTGTTGCCGAAACGGACCGTATGATGCCTGCATGGGTACCTCAAGCATATTGGACCCCTTGAGGGTGGATTTGGACGGGTCCCTCAAAGACACTAAATCATATAAAATCGTAGGTGACTCCTTGTGCAGAATTTTGTAAACCTCGACTGCAACTTGTCTTAGTCGACCAACAGACAGAGAGCAAAGTTCAGCTTTTCTTAAAAGATCTTCGCAACTGCTGTCATTATCAGCATAGACAACATTTGTAATCTAAGTGCTCTGTATTGTAGTCTCTCAAGTTTCTGTGCATCAGTATTTGAGCAAAAATACCACACAATAGGACAGTAATTAAAATTTGATAAGATAAAAGATCTACAAATCGCCAAGCGACTCTTAAAATCTAATTAACCTGAGAGCCTTCGAAGTACATAATTTATTTGTCTAGCAGCCTTGACACAAATATTTCTAATATGAGGGTTAAAGTTCAGTATCTAGTCCACCCTGAGCACCTTCACAGCCTTCTCAGACACAATGCTGGTTCCCTGGAGGTTGAGAGTATGCTCGCTGGCATCCCCGCCGCGGGCAGGACTAATAATTATAGCCTGAAACTTGTTGGGGTTTGCCTGCATGCCATTATACTTGAATTCCATAGCCTGAGTGGCTGAGGTCTTGAGAGTGCTAATCAGGGGCCCGAGGTCACTGTGGAAAACACACAGAGTATTGTCGTCAGCATTGTTGTAGATATCACACGTGTCAATAAGTTTTAAAATATCATTTATAAAAATATTAAAAAGAAGTGGGCCAAGTATTGACCCCTGAGGGACACCTTTATCAATTTTCAACCACTCACCGTGGCCGTTGCCTATGTTAACCCTTTGGCGTCTGTTGCCCAATGACGTAGTTGGCCACACAGTTCGTATGCTCCTACCTGCTTCTGCCGTTCTGGTAGGCCTATGATGTCATGTAGGCTAGGCCTATGTAATCCTCATCCTTCCTTCCCTGTTAGTGTTGTCACCATTGAAATGAACCACCGTTCACCACCAGTGGCACCAGACGTCTTTAGTTGAGCATGTGTTGAAAGCTCTGTCAGACATGGTCATCATCATCACCAGCCTCGGCATCAGGTCAGAGGTGTTTTTCTGGCTCTCTTTGAATGAGCCTGCTTTGACATGATGCTCTGGTCCCGAAATCGATACATCTGAAAACAAGAGTTGAGAGTAATGCTAAACTAGTAAACAGAATCTTAAATGATAATCACATCATGCTTATTCTGCATTCATCGTTATATAATATGAATTTCATCTTTATTTCCCTTTCAGGCATTTTTGGATTACATCTTGTTCCTGAGAAGATTAGCTGCAGCAGCTGATTCAAAAGCTCAAGAGGAAAAACAGAGCCGTCTTCAGGCTGATCATGTCAGAGCAGTTCAAAGGGTAAGCATACAGAAATAGATAATTTTTTCAGTCGTCGGTGGTCCGTTATCGTGCAACATTGTCATTTTCAAGATATGATATTACCAAGTAAAAGTATAGTAACTGAAAATTCAACAAAAATATGAGAGCCTGGAGCAATTATGGGTCCCTAGACTACTTGGAGTAGGTTAAATTTCCAAGCAATGAATGATTAATGGATCTAAAAAGTATAGTACCGGTACAGTAACAGCGACACCTTATCAACTTGAATGGTGAGAGATAAATGCACCTAAAAACACTTATTTCTTTTCAGGACATCCTGAAGAAATCGTGTGGATGAGAAGATATGGCTGTGGATTCTTGAAGAAATCTATGTCTCAGTCTGTAATCATTTATTGGTAACTTTAATACAGTGAAACCCCTCTAAGTGGACCACGCGTGGGACCGGGTCAAACTGGTCCACATAGAGGGGTGGTCCACATAAAGGGGGTTGGCATTTTCGAAATATTGGAGTCCTACGGTGACACAACCCCTTTCACCACAGATGGATCCCATGTTGATGTTTAATTACCCCTTCGATGTGAGCGAGTCATTCAATGTTGATTAGCTTGACTGAGTTTTTGGCTGGCTTCTCAAAAGGTGTTAATTGTTTGTTTATTCCTGGGACCAACAAAAAGCCTATATGGTGTGAAATGTAGCTTTTCCATGTGTTTGGTGTAACCATGGACCACGCGAATACCTAGATTTTGCATCTTCTGGTCCACATAGAGGGGTCACCATGCACTTTGGGACCCTACTTTTGGTGGTCCAGGTCGAGGTAGAGGGGTGGTCCACTTAGCTAAAGGAAAATGTGAAGGATTTATTTGGGACCGACAAAAATCGATCCACATAGAGGGGTGGTCCACATAGAGGGATGGTCCACATGAGGGGTTTCACTGTATTTCTCAAAGCAGATGTGAAAATGGCAAGTCGGAGAGACTGTGGAATTTTTGTTTTGTTCACTTCTTGTGTTTGTGTGTGATTAGCTCTGCTCGATGAACACTACACAGTGAAGAAGTGGCTCCTGATATTTCAGTGACTTTATCTTTTGTCTGAGAGTTGTGTTCGTTGTTCGTTTAAGCCCACTTTTGAACTGCAGTCGCAGGGACTTCCATTCCAGCACTTCTTCTATTTCAAATCAGTGACTTTATGTTAATAGACTGACATGGATATTTGCAGTTAGTAGAAGTTAAGACAGCCTGTGATTGAAAAACAGACAACATGAAATTGAACTATTTTACAATTTAATGGCATGACTTAAAAATATACTTCTTTAATAAATACAGATACATATATTGGAATTCATGATCTATTTGTTTATAAATCATGAAACATCAGGGAGTGGCACATTGTATTTTATTGCTTACAACCATTACCCCAGGCAGTACTCATGGTACTTGGTACAAAAAGGAAAGGAAAGCCAGACACGATTTCTGTCCTGGATAGTTCCTGTGATGGAATCCATTCATCAACATCTTATGTTTTTGCTTCACTTGCTTAATTCCCATCAAAATCAATTATCTCGTGGAGGAGCTGAAGATAAAGCCTTGTCCATATCACTGTGACTGCCCAAATCTTGTTACTTCCCAAATCAATGGCTCTCAAATACATAATTCATGTAAAGTCAAAACGAGGTAGTTAATAATTTACACTGACAAAAGTAAAGCACCAACCAAAACCCAGTGCACCTTATCTCTGCACATTTTCCACAACAGTTTACTTCAAGAACAGATAGCTCCTGACACAACAAGCATCAACAAAAGTATGTACACATCCTGTATATTCCCTAGTGCTGATGTGTTCCAAATAATTGGAATTCAATTGGAAAGAATGACACACACTTTTTTGGTAGGGAGAGGTAAAGATTCCATCTTCTAAACATCTAATTATCCTGCAGGTTCATAAACCAACTTATTAAAACTCGCCTTTATTAAGGGAAGCCGAGGGGAAAGCCAATTCCAACAATTGAGCAAGTTAATAATGCAAAACTTTTTGACAGGAAGCACCAGTTCATCTCCGAAAATTAAAAGAATCAAAATGGAAAGGCAGACATCATGGAATGCTTGAAGATGAATTTTATCATGTTCTGTCTCATCATAATTTGTATTATGTAAATTTCCCCAGACTTCTTATTTTGCTGTTTTAGATTCCACAATGGCAGTTAATTTCTGTTAATACCATCATGATCACTTCTGGAAGCTGAGGAGGAGTTAGAAACAAACTACATATCTGACAATACAACAGTTACACTGAGTTCCAAATGAACACAGATTTCTTGATTTACCGGTAACCATTAAGATGACACCACCCCTCTGGTAGGCCTATGCATGAACACACAGACATAAATGACTAGATGACCAGAACTCAATCTGTCCATTGGATAGAATAAATAATCAAACAGTAAATTCAACTGAACTTCTTGAACACATCTGGAATTGCCTTTATCAGTAAAGAAAGCAAATGAATTGCATGGTAAACATGTACCTGTACATGTATATGTTTATGGCTGCCCCACCCACCACAGATCAGAATTAAAAACTTCTTGTAAAGTACCAGTAAAAACTTCTTGTAAAGTACCGGTATCTTCCTTTACGACGTCAGATCAGTGAACTTTGATTGATCTCCTTAGTTCCTCATCGATCGAATCCACAGAACAACAGAAGACAATGACAAAACGGATTCTGTAAAAAATGGTACCATAAGTGATGCAAGTTGAGAGGGACACTCTAGTCTTACATGTAAGTATCAAAGCCATTTTCAACTTCTGATATTGTTACATTACATGTCCCACTTGTCACTTCAGTCAGAAACAAAATGTCTCAAAGTCAGGTGGTGGCAATGCCTCCGTGTGAAACCATCGAAAATATCAGCTGCCATCAGACTCTTCTTTGATGCGGATGCTCCCATTGTCTGGCTGAGTGGTCCCTGATAGTGCCAGGATTGCTTGGTTGACTGCAGCAACTTCGACTGCTAAGGAGAGCTGGTCCTCGGCTTCAAATGAAGGTATCTCCTGATTTGTGTCTTTGTTGTTTGTCATTTCGGAGCAAGATGCAGGTTCCTTTGGCTCTGTTTTGATGTGTGTTGCAAGGCATGGTCTGCCACGTCCTCGCATTTGAGACACTATATTGTCAAGTCCCTCTGCAAAGAATGGAATGATAAATGATAGCTGTAATGATGGCATTATCAAGACCGAATTTTAAGTTATTAGGCAAACATTTTCCGCTGGTCAACCAGCTATCATCCAACACCAATGCTACCACTATCAGAAAAATTACGGTTATGGCAGTTGAACTTTTGCCAATTTCATGTTCCTTACCTTCCCTTGCAATTTTCTTCAGTTCTTTTCTCTTGTTTGCAAACCAGTTGGTTACAGTATGCACATTAACCTTTTCCCTCTCAGACATGATTTTACCTAGTAAGGAACAATTTCGACAATGAATGAGGGCTGATTGCTGTATGGGGAGAGATCCATGTCTATAATTACTAGGTGGTATTTGTTTTTCACTAGGACCATTTGTATTGCATCGGAACAGATTACTGGTTTGTGAACTCAATTCCAAAACAATGAAGCAAATTGCCTCATTTTATTTTTCTGGGTCATGGATTCAAATTATGTCTGTTATGAAAGGTATCCTCAAAAAATGCTGACACAGCAACATGTGACTTTTTTCCTCAATACTAGTATCACCTCTTGGAACAAGTTCCAGAACTGACCAGTTTACTTTACTGGCTGAGCTGGTACTTATTATGAGGGTTGGGGCTTCTCCAATATGACGTACCTGGAACTTCAAAAACTTGGTTGCATTCTCTTGCAATCTCATCCCTCTTCTCAAATGATGGATAGTTGTCAGCCTTGAAATGCTTCTCGAGTACTTCTAGATGAGCTTGTCGGAAAACAAATCGCTCCCGTCGTTGACAATTAGCATAGTCTTGGTCTGCGGCACAGGAATTTTGTGTTTGCAACATCTTGAACTTAGAATTCTGGAAGAGGCAGTTTGTGGTCATGGCTGGAAAAAAAAGAAATGTTTTGAAATACATATGTTGATTCATTCAACAACTGCATTCTCCTGAGAAGAAAAGAATGTGACTTCCCTCCAGTAAAAGGGAATCCGAAGGGAATGCGACTCTGGAGAGACAATGAACGAACATTCCTAAATCCTACCGGTATACAGTAAACCTCGCATATAACGTACTAATTGGGACCAGAGATTTTTGTCCGTTATATGCGAAGTCTGTTATACGCATATACCGTACTTTGTCTGTTATATGCATACACCGTACTTTGTCTGTTATATACGCATATACCGTACTTTGTCTGTTATACACGTATTGTAAATGATCATTGTACGCAAGTTTTTCAAAACAAGAGCAACACAGAGTGTGGCATGCCCCTGCACGTATGTTAAGTTGGTTTTCCCTCAACATGAATACGAAATTTAATCGAACTGATGAAAGGAACAGCATTCCCTGAAATCAACGAATCTGATTTCAAGTTGGAGGCCATTTTCGAAAGGGATCTTGATCCTCTGCTCACCCACAACATACATACAAATAATCAATTTAATTGGACCAACACTTTTCTTTTAAATGATCGGAAATGGGAAAGTTAACAGACGGACGACGCCGATGACGGATGGACGTAACGGGTGACGACATATTGCAGTCCAAACACTGGTAGTCCTGGCACAGTGTTCTTCAGCCTATGATATTCATGAAAGTAGTAAGATCCACTTTAAAAATCTAAAGTTGAGACACGTAGATTTTGTAAAAAACACATGACAGCATTGAGAATTTTCGAAACATTGTGTATCTTTCGACGACAGGACAATCGTTTCCGGCTGTAAAAACAAAACTAGTGAGTATTTTTTTGCTCTGTGTGTTGGCAGCAAGGAGTACGTTATAGGCGAGGCTATTTTAATGGAAATGCATTAGACTGGGACAAGAGATTTGGTACGGTATATGCGATTTGTCCGTTATATAAAGGCCGGTATATACGAAGAATTTAATTGGAATTATCGTTAGACGGGACCGGGACTTCCAGTTTCAGTACGTTATATGCGATTGTCCGGTATATGCAAGGCTGTTATATGCGAGGTTTACTGTATCTGTTTAAAGGAGAGAGATGAGGACCTTCATACCTAGTGCTGCTGGATTCTTCTTTACAATCATGTACCATCGGTAGATTGCCCTTTTACTCCGATCTGAGATATCTTGGTACTCTCCACGAAGGTATCTGCTGACATAGGATTGGCTCAGACCTATGAAAATCACAAGAACATGAAGTTCATGATCCATAACCACATCTGCAGCAACACCTCTGCTGATAGTTAGATGAAGTGACGAAAGGCTTTAATATTTCAAGATGCCAGAGCAGACAAGTCAAGAAGTACATGTACAGGGAAACTGCACACAATGGACTGCTGGTTGGAAAATTTTAACCAATGAGCCTTGTCCATTTTTCGTCAACACTCGATGTTCTTGGAAGCAATACAAGTGGACCCGCCCTGGAACTTACCACAGAAAGTGGCAACTTGATGTTGTTTGATGCCATTCTGGGTTACAAATTCCTTGACATCTTCATAGATTTGTGCATCTCCTTTGCTGGAAGCAGAATATAGAACACAGCATGAGTAAGACTGATCTTATATCCAGTTCTCCGAAGAAGACGGATGCCTCACTACTCATTGCAGAACTGTACTTGGTGCCCGGACTTGGTGTAGAGGTAAAGGCAGCCCATCCCAAAGGAATGGCCTATGAAGGACAAAGGTACTCACCTGATCAACTGTTGTAGCTCTTGTTGAAATTCTTCTGTGTCCTCCTCCTGGGTAAATAAACTATTGGAAGCGGCATCACCATTCTCAAATGCCAAGTCAAAGCTCCGTTTTCTTGAAGGAGCTGTATGCAGCCCTGGGAAAACTGGTTGATGAAATGGAGTAGCTGGTGAGGATTGTGTTAATCCTAAGCCATTGGAATTATTTGGAACGCTTGCTGAGTGTGTCGGTTGGAGACCAAGAGTGGAAGCCATTGATGAAGACAGAGACACTTTGTCATCCGTTAGATCAACTGTTACACCATTATGATTCGACCCATTGCAGTCTATACCATTCATCTGAGTTCCACCAGTTGGAGACTTCAGGGATACAGGTATATTGTATGTCATCCCAAATTCCCTGTCCAATCGTTCGAGTGAATCGAAGGCATGTATAATTTCTTCTTTCGTCATTCCACTGTTGCGCAGCCGACGCAGGAGATCAATCTGTTCGACTGTGTAGAGGTGTTGGTTGGTTGGCATGTTGGAGGTGTTCATCTTCTTTGAGAATTATAACCAATGCAATGGAACCAGGTGGAGACAGGCCAGTGCCAAACCCCTGAAAAATTAAAGACATAACATGATCTTGCAGGCCCAGTGTAACACAGTGGCAGTGTAGAATTCAGGGCCCATATTCATAAAACTACTTAAGTCTAAGTGTGATACTTATCTTTTGTGTTGAACAAAGGATGAGTGGGCCATGTCGAATTAGCGGAACCAGCGGAAACAACGGAACCAGCGGAACCTGGTCTGCAGCCAATAGAACGAACACGTGACTCGTTGTTGCTTCGTTTAGCTGTTGACTGGGGCTGCAGTCATGATGTGCGGATTGAGACCTAAATGTAGGCCCTAGGCATGCTAGGTCTATAGGCTAGGCTACCGGTAGGCCTACATGGCCTAGGCCAGGGTTATATCTAGGATTTCAGAAGGGCACGGTGCAAACTTTGTGAAAAGGGCACTTCAACCTAGAAAAGGGCACTTTTTATTCGCGACATTTCTACTAACGGAATTTGAGAGGCTTGTCAGTTAAAAATGTCTTTATAACTCCAGCCAACAGCCAATTTAAGGCAGTTTCTAAGGTGATACGACCAAAAGGGACCATGGCAGAGGGTCTGGGAGGTACTAAAACCTAAAAAAAAAAATTTTTTTTTTTTTAGGGGCAGAGCAGCGCCCTAGGGGGTTAAAAAGGGGCTCAGGGGCGCCCCCTTTCGGCGGCACGGCGTACCGCCGCTCTAAAATGGCCTAGATATAACCCTGGGGCCTAGGCCTACCGTAGACCTAGTTTTTTCGGCGCCTAACAATTCGATTTGAACAGTGCAGTTATTATTTAAAAAACAGCATTATGTTTTTCCTTCAAGTTCCGCTCGTTCCGTTGTTTCCGCTGGTTCCGCTAATTCGACATGGCCGGATGAGTGTCACACTTAGACTTAAGTACATGTAGTTTTATGAATATGAGCCCAGGGGCCGTATTCATAAACATACATGTACTTAGGTCAAAGTGTGATACATGTACTTATCTTTTGTGTTGAACAAAGGATAAGTGACATACTTAGACTTAAGTAGTTTTATGAATATGGGCCCAGAGGTGGATTAAAGGGGGTGCAAGTGCCACCACTGGTGGCCCTAAGGGGGTGGCCAGATGTGATTGCACAATTTTTTGAGGAAGTGTTTGAAATTGACCAGGAAAATTTGAGACATTCTCTGAAATTGACCATGTATTTTTTATCTGGTGGGGCCAGGCCAGGGCCCATATTCATGGCACTTTAATATCCTTTGATCAACACAAAAGATAAGTACCTAGCACACTTTGACTTAAGTATGTTTATGAATAGGGGCCCTGGTGGGCCTCTTGACTTTGTCTTGAACCTGGATCCATTCCTACAATATATATCTAAGACCTGTTACCATGGCAATGGGATAGGCCTACATGACTAATTTGACTTGCAATAGATAATGTATCATTTCTCTTTCTAAATTTCAGGTATGAAAATTAGACAGCAGACCTAAGCAATTTTAGGCCATTAAGTGCTAAAAATAGCAAATGCAACCATTTTTTTCCTTTTTTTCATAACATCAGTAGCCTATCTCCATCAAACACCTTGTCTTCTGAAATTGTACTAGATAGCTATTACATGTACCACCTGCTATGCCTGCCGTTCCTAACTGCAACTGAGCCTCTCATCTTCCCAGTCACATCCAACCAAAAATACATGTACATAAACTATTTTTGATCCAACTAATAATAAGAAGAAACCCACGTCCAAAGACATGAAAGCGTGAAAGAGATATGACAGCTGATCTATTTTTAGATTGTTATCATATCCCACCACTGACGGAGACTCAAGAGGACAATAGCCAAGCAGCAGCACATCATCATATCTGATCATCATCAGAACTGTCATGATGGATGTCCATCCCAACTCGGAGGCGGTAAACCGGGACTGACTTTGAGCAGACGATAAACTATGTGCAGTGGACTTCATGGTGGAAATCTGATGAAAAATCTCAGACGAATGAATACTGCTATACTTAGTATATCATTTTGCTTACATACGTGCAGTTGCATTGGTTATGAATATATTACTCGTCGCCATATTGGTTAATTTAGTTAATGATGGGTTAGCAATTTTATCGACAAATATTGCCAAATATGGGCAAACTCAGCTGTTACTAACAATTGGATGATAAATAAAAACGACTGGGCCACTTACCTGATGGCTGGGGAGTCACGGAAGCACCCCGCAGTTCTTAACTATTATGCTTATTCCAGAAATAATCCGACGATTCGCGGCCTTTATTCTGCAACCATATCGTACGCGGAGGGAGGATAATGGAAGGGCGAAAACTATTAAAATCCGATGTCGCCGTTCTTTGCCGCAATATCGTGAAGAGATTGATTCAGAGTTGGTTGCAGTTCGATCATCATTCGTGATAGTTTCGTACCAATGAGTTGCTTTCGGTTTCACCATTTCCTCGATTTCCTAAAAATGTTGCCCACTTCGGCGGGAGGCTGATGGAAGAGCCAATTACTGGCATTGGTAGCCTTGATTGACTTTCGTCGAGAATGTGTTTGGTTACCATGCAGTAAGGATTCAACTTGCAGTTCTGTCCAATTCATGTATATTTATGGGTTATTTCGCATGAACATGGATGACAAATGAAGGATTATGTCCTGGAACTAAGTCTTTTCAGAATTTCTGGTGTTTTTGGTGAGATTTTGGCATTCTGTGGCACCATTTAGTGTATAGTTTACCTAAGCACAGAAAACATCGTCTGCAAATTAGAGTAGTTGATTGACAGAGTGAATTCGAGTTCGACCTGGTTCATGTTAGTAATGATCATGTCGTCAGGTCTACACTACATGATGTAGGGGTTCACACTTGTAGGCCTATTTATTGCATGCCAGTTAGCCTCAGTGCGCTAGGATTTTGGGGCTTCATTCACTGAACTGTGTCACTGGTTTCCCCCTACATCATGGAATCGGATGCTGGTGGGAATGGTATCAAAGATACAGAGAAGGATGCTGGTGAGGTAACAATGGATGCTGAGGAAAAGGAGAATAAAAAGAATAAAGCTAACATTACTAGTGAGGATTTAGAGGATGGAGAGCCAAAACCTGTGACTGACATGGACCAAAAAATTGTTCAGGAAACTCAAATGGAGGTCAATGGTGATGATGGGGCAGAAACTGCCAAGCAAAAAACTGAAAAGAATGAGGAAAATAAAAGTGCAAAGGAACAGGAAAGTCAGAATGTTGAAAAGGATTCAGGGAAGAAAGTAGAGAAGACAAAGCAGAAAGGAAAAAAGAACAAGAAAAGTATTTTTGTGTCGTACTCGCCTGATGCTGGATTTGTGGAGAGGAAATTTGTTGTGGAAACCGTGCGTCAGTTGAAGGATAATAACTTAGCAGAGGATCTTTGGTTTGATAAAGATGAAAAGAACACTGACAGTCCCTGTTGGTTCTCACTGAGAATGGAAGCCATTGAGCGGTGCAAGTCAGCTGTGGTTGTGCTGTCGGACAGTTATTTCTTGTGTCCTGTGTCTGTGTATGAGGGACGAACATTGCTTGAGAGACAAAAAGCAGATCCAAAGTCAGTGAAGATATTTCTTGTTCTATTTACCCCACTGGAAGAGACGGAGATCCCAAAGCAGTATTATCATTTGCTTGATAACATTGTTGATTTGACCACCATCCATGCAAAGAAAAGTATCCCAGAAAAGACATCTGTTGTGATAGGATCAATCATGGTGGAGCTGGAAAAATTTGCATCAGTCTTAGCCCCTGCTCCTCCAGCAGTATCCCCTTATGCAGAATTCTCTGGGGAATACAAGAAGAAGAAAATAAGTCAGTGGTCTGCAAAAGATTTACAAGAATGGTTATTTAATCTTGGTATCAAGGAGTTTTATCGCCAGAGTATGGCTGAGAATATGGTGGATGGTTTCTTGTTGATGTCGTTGACAGATCAAGACATGGTCCTCAATCTTGGTATTGACAGTCGTGTTGTGCGGAAAAAGATCATGCAACAAATCTTGTCCACCTTGGACAAGGAGCATAAACTTCCTGATAACTGGCACCTGAGGGCGAGGACACAGCGGCCAAAGCCAAATACAGTGTACTTCGTTTATGATCCAGCAGATGTCAAACTTGCTCAAACCATGAAACAAGACCTCATGAAGAAAAATATTCAGGTAGGCCACAAATTTTACTTTTAGACCTATTTCTTTGCCCCTTTTGTTTTGAAGGTCTCTTTGCGAGAAGATTCACGACCGTTATTGTATACTCAATGTGAAACCAAGTGATGGCAACAAAAGGAAATGGTGCCAATTGCCTGATGACATGAATGGAGTTTGTAACTGCACAATTTATCATTTTGGCAACAAGTTACAAATGGTGTTGTCATGTGACTCTACATTTCGTAGATGTTTCACACATTCAGAATATATTAGTTGGAAATGACAGAGTGCTGTTCACACCTTTCATATATAACTGTACTATTCCCTCCTACCTTTTCTGAGGTTTTTGTAAGTCATTTCTTTATCCTGATCATTGAAAACTGAAAAAAGTTCATAAGGCTAGCGGATCGCTCTATCAGGCATACTGACATTTGGTCCCATTTCATACAAACTATCAATACCTACCGGTACTCTATCTTAAATCATTGTATCCTTGGTTTAGTTATTACAAGGATCAATATTTGATGGGTTTTTTATTTGGTTCTTTATCAAGTCATGATAAATTCACAGTCTTCATTAATATGCGTGGAGTTGAGACAACAACCAAATCATTGAGTGCATGGTTGTATGAGTGCAAGCATACTGGTAGATATAATGATTTCTTCACAATCCATTTCTATATTACAAAGTTACTCATCGCCAGCCATTTTGACAGTTCAACATAGTTTCACCACCAAAACGGACCTAATTGTCATGCCTTGCTAGCCCTGGTTTGACAGAACATTCTAGGTTAACCAAGTTTTGTCAGGTCATAATTTTCTGGCTCTAATTGGTTTTCAAAATGACCAATTTAGACAGGTAATAATGATTTCATCAACAGTAATTTGGTGTACTCACAAGGTATTGAATTTGCTGACTTTTATAGGTTATGATTTTTCACTTGACTGAGCATTTTATCACTGTCTAAATTGAACATTTTGGATGTGAAATTCAAGGGCTGATGCATTCATCCGAGTAAAAATGAAATCTTATTTATATTACCATATTTCTTTCCCTTGAAACTTCATGTATTATGTGGTGGAAGCTCTACTGTCCCTAACCTTTCATTTCTTTTTGTTTTTCTTCTGTCCGTAGCTTCATAATGAGAGATTGCCATTATGACAATGCAAACAAAAAACTCTGAATTGCTTTGTCCCTGAATATCAGTGGGATGCTTCTGATTGAATTTACTCATATTGCGCACTGTGCCATAGAGTGTTATTTCAAAAGATCTCACAAATAACAACTTGTTGTTGCTGTTGAATAAATTGGCCTCTTACCCCATGATATATCTGTTTATATTGAGGCCTTTAGCTATTGACTCTATATGGCTTTAGTTCGGAGGTATTGATACAAGCTTTCTTCGAACTGTGGTCTAAGCTACCCCGCAATCCTTACTAAAAACCTCTTGTGTATGATTTATTTACAAAAGTGACTACCATAATAACAGAATACAAGTATGATGCTCAGCATGGTGGAGTGTCCATGCAGGTTTCGTATCTATATTGAATCACGATATTCTTATGGCTAATCCAACCATTTGGACTCTGAACCAAAGTTATAATTGAATACACTTGTCATAACTTGGTTGTCCGTGAGTGATCGATCATACTTTGCCATAAATCTGCATCATAGATTTGTATCTTTTCGCAACCCATAAATACTGAATGTCCCTAAAACATTCTTTCCCTTCAGGTACTCCATCACCAAAAACTTGGCCAGTCAAAAGAAGAGTTCCTCCAAATCAACGGTCCAACGATAGCAGCAGCATCCCATGTCCTCGTCATCATGACAGAAAAGGCGACCACCTCTCCATTTGTCTTCCATGAAGTCTTATTCTCTGATTGGCTGGGCAAGAAGCTTGTCACGGCGATGTTTAAAGATACCTGGAGTTCCTTACGTCCATCTCTGAAGGCTGTGCTAGGTATGATTTCCTTAGGCAGTTAATATCTGTCCAGCGAAAGCAGTGTCAAGATTAGCCAGCCAACTGGGATTGATTTTCATTTAAAGTTTTGGCCAGTAAGACTAATGGAAACTTCGGCCCTGATCCTACATGAGAATAGGTTAAGATTTTTCTGTCTTGTGGATACCATCTTTCCTCAACCTGCATGAGGTTATCAAGGGTTCTTTGCACTCACTCCCGCCTCAGCGGTGACATCGGGAATATGCGCTAACCCCTCATAACCTTTGGGTGCCTTCCTGAGCAGCAATATGTCATGGTTGGTTACATGTATGAACTGCAAACTAATAAAAATTTATAGCGAGCGCGAACCAATAATGTAAAATGAATATCATGGAACATTAATTTTGAAAAGGATCATTGAATGTAGAGTGATTTACNGACAAAACTCTACACTGAAAGTGTTGATGTGTTGGAACATCATGTCAAACCATTGAGGACTGTCCCTGGTGTCATCCTGGAGCAGGCCTATTTGAACAAAATGGCCGAAGGTCTGAAACCATTTTCAGTCTTGGTCAATGCACCTGGTGAGTAGAACCGAACCTTGGTGATTGGCAAAAAAAATGTTCAGCAATCAGACCAGATAAAGGAAGAAAACATTACAGCTAAAGCTGTTACCAACTGAAATCGACAAACCATTGTACTCACCAAGTTATCAGCATCTTTGTCCTTCATGCAGGAGGAAGTCAGTTACTAAGTACATTCTGCAATGAGAAAAACGATGCATTTAGTACAAGAGGTGAACTACGGCCAAGATATCAATTTGTAAGTGTCTTTAACGAAATCTGTCCTCTATTTTTGCTCAGAATCGTCTTTTGTCTCCAGATGGTCCAATCGAATGGCAGGCGGAGGAAAAGGAATTGAAGATCTTCATCAGTTACCAATGGGACATGCAATCTAAGGTTGAGGACGTGCGACACCTATTGGAATCAAATGGATTTTCATGCTGGGCTGATATCACCCCCTCTATGCAACGCGGCTACAGCAGCATGAGCAGTAGGAGTCTGGGCACGAATAGTGTTAGCAGCAGTGTTGTCATGGATTCAGGAAACGAGACGCTGCAGTCACAAATTCAGCGAAATATGCGAGCAGCATCAGTTGTTCTTTGTTGCATAACTCCAAAGTATATGCAAAGTGATAACTGTGTAAAAGACTTGACTTTGGCAGAGACTCTACACAAACCAATCGTGCCACTCATGTTGCGTTTCTCACCATGGCCACCAGAGGGCGCTCCATCTCAAGTTCGTAAAATCTTGTCACGGCTTTTGCACATTGACCTTAGTAATGAAAAACTGTACAAACAGAATCTCCCCTTGGTTCTTGAAAGAGTGAAAAAGGTGGTAACTTCAAAATAGATGTATCTCTATGCTGTTTGTTCTAACAGTGTTATCTATGGAGGAGCGAATCTGGGTCTCTTTACCAGTGCATGTCTTTATCCTGACTGAGACTTCACAGTAAGAAATTTTGATATTGTGATATTTTCCATATTCATGTACCGTCCATTTGCCTACTGTGATATGCAATCCAATCATGAAAATAACCCTGGGGTGAGGGGTGTTTTGAAGATCCAGAAGAGGATTTCTATACGGATAGGCCTACTCCCAAGTGAAGGTGTAAATATCAGTAGTGCTATTTGACATTCATATGAGTATGAGTCTGCAAAGTAGGCATACAAAAGTGTCCTGTCACTTCCAGTAGGTAATTCAGTTGGAAGTTTTAGATGTCTTTGTGCTTTGCAATGTTTAGGCTTTGTCTCAAATTTCAAACTCAGTGAAGACAGGTTCGCAGATCCTCTAACATGTCTAATGGGAGGTGTTTACACCCTCTTGTTTGTGTACCCAGAAGAGCCCATTTTAGTGTATAACACTTGAATGTGTGTTTATTGATGAATTTGTCATTTTATTGTAGGCCTACAGCTCAACTACCGTATGTGATTTAGTCGATGTTTCATTGAAAGATGTGAACCATTTTGATTTTGTCGGACATTATTTTAATAAAACATCATTGAATTTTATTTGTCCTTCTTTTTGTGCTTTAGATCTATCCTCCCTAAGACAGATGAAGAGTGCAAAGCCTGACTTTTCCTTGTTGGTTGTCCTTCAGCCAACAGTAGGCCTAGGGAAGTGGACTCGACTGTTTTCTAATGATCGACGGTCAGTCCGTTAATTTGATCTGAAGAAGATATCCTCAAAATACATTGTTACAGGCCTATACCCCATCCAAAACTCATGAAGGCTGGTTGGGTCAGATTCTGAAGAGTGAAGTTCGCCTAAACCCATGAAACCATGAAATCGATCCCTTACCATGTCCACGAACCCAACTAAATCGGACCTCCTCCAGTTCCACTGTGGTACCGTAGGGCGAAGGCCGCAATTGTGGCACATGAATTGGGAACCTACAAACCCCACTTAAGACAACTGCACTGTCTCCATCTGGCCCACGTGCGTCATGTTGGCGTGGTTTTAAAAGCAATTTTAAATTTCGCGCCACCACTACATTTATGCCGTCTGCTAAGCGGGTAGACTGGTTCAATTCTGTGCCGCGCCACTCCCGCGGCGCTGCTGTCCGTTCCACGGTAGTGCCATCTATCGTTCAATCCTGTAACTGATCACTATGATACCAGATTCAGCCAATCGTAATTTAGCTTTCAATTTACTCCGTGGTGAAGCATAAACAAACATGGCGGACGATGGTTCGTAAAATTCCTGAAAAGTGACTCAAAATCAGGATAAAATGCGCCGAAATCAGCATGATCAGGGCGTCTACTGTCATAAACTTTTCACTAAATGATAGAGCAAGTGATTAAAAATGTGTTACAATAGCGAAATGTCCGCTAGATATGTTCATAGTGCAAAAATACTTGTGAATGTGGTTCCCACAGACAGTCCACAGAGATTCGACTTAGGCCTACTGCACACACAGCACACAACACACAGACACAGTAGGCATGGTAGGCCTACAGTGACACGTGACACAGCACACACACACACACACTGACATGACACAGAAGTGAGACGTAGGCCTACAGTCTATCTAGGCCTAGCTAGATAGACATCATTCATTCATGCCATGAATCATGGTAGGCCTATGCATGTAGCCAGCTAGGCAGGCCTACATGCTACATTAACATACCGGTAGGCCTACTTCCCTACCTCATAGTGACGTAGTCGTACCTTTATTCTCAAATCATTTTATTTTCAGTTCAAACAGAGAAGAAAAAGAAAAAGAGAAGGCCCCGTTCTAAATCCAGGGACAAGGAGAACGAGGATGCTACTCTGATTGGTAAATTTCCCTTTGCAGAAGTAGGCCTACCCCTAGGCCTAGTAGTTACTGTTAAGTTGTTTGAAGCTTGATATTCTCAATGGTAGTTCATTGTGAAATAACAATTGCTGGAATTTACTTGTGACATTGGGTTTCTGGTGATTGGAAGTAGTAGTGGAAGCATTAGTGCAGCGTTTAATAGTTTAGGCCTGGTGTGGTCAAACCTTTTTAATTCACATCGACTCTGACACTGGATTTGATTGTTTTCTTATTCTTTGTCCTGTCCTTTGATGCTTCAGGCTCTGAAGATGAAAATCAGAACACAGCAGCTAAGATTGATGACCTCCTCAAGCAGGCTCTTGAGGAAAGCAACACGTGAGTTTGCTGTTATGCAAAAGCTGAAGTACATCATGTCACTCTGTGATCTTCCAATTCAAGTGATGGGACCTATATCAAATGTGTCCTTAAAGTTAAAGTGATTTGTGTCTGGAGGTGGCCAATAAATTGGGATCCTGTTGTAATCTTGCATGCTAATCTTGCTAATTTGGGTCAGTATGTCAGTAAATTTCTGTGTGGTTTAGTTGATTACTGCAGTATTTTGAAAATGACAAGCCTGCTCATTTGTACCGGTAACGCCATTTGTAACGCCAACTTTTCCTCTGCCACAGGGACACAACCATGAAGAAAAAGAAGAAGAAGAAACCTGTTTCAGGAACTCCTGTGGTGAGTTTGAAGTTGATCATGAACTTGGTTTGCCAAACCCAACTACCATGTCAGTTTCACATCTTCATATGACATCACTGACAATAGAAATAGGCTGATAATGAAGCAGAAGAAGTTCAAAAGCTCAAAGATAAGCTGTATTCATAATTACGGATATAGCTTTGTGAAATTGAACATTGGCTTCTGTAATTTTCTTTGTTGAGAAGTCTGTGCTAAGGAGAGTACTTGTCTCTGTTTTTCCTAGATTGAAAAGATAAGACAGGGGATTAAGAAAGAGGAGGATTCTACTTTGATCGCCAACACCTATGATCCCGAAGACAGCCCAAGAAACACGAAGAACAAGAAACGCAAACAGAAACCAAAGCAGACGGATGGTGTGGAGAATCCTGCGTATGATGAAGAGAAAGATGCAGATGTACCAGTCAGGAAGGGGAAGAAGAAGAAGCCAAAACCAGCTGAAGAAATTGAGATGGAAGACAGGTGTGTGGAAGGAGATCAGTTTGACAATTTTATGTGCAATTAACATGTTGATACCACTGGGGTGTCAGATGACTTCGCACAAAAGTTCACTGCAAATTATGGGCTGAGGTGAGTCTGGGGTGTTACTAAAACACTCCATGTACATAGTCGTGTATTTCTCTTTTCAGACCCATGTCAATATCCGAATTAGCCCCACCTCCCACAGAGACAAAGAAAAAGTAAGTCAGTATTGATAATGATTGATGGTCAGAATGGAGGTTTCCTGTGGAGCTCTTGTCTGCGGGACATCTTTTAGCCACATAACCAGAGTACCGGTACATGTATTTCCTGGAAGCCTGGGTGAGAAGAAAATGCTATGCCATTGCATATTGGAGGCCCTGGGCATCCTGGGTCAGTTTTAACCACTGTAACAAATCTGTCTCGATGTTTCAGACGTAAGAAATCCCCACGGCCAAAGTCATCAGACCCAGAACCAGAACCTGAACCACCGGAGGAGGAGCCGCCACAACCTGCTGAACGGGTGAAGAAGAAGAAGAAGAAGAAACCAGCTGAGCCAAAAGATGAAGCTGTTGAGGAGCCTCCTGAGCCAGAGACAGAAGAACCAACCTTGGAAACTCCCAAGAAGAAACCAAGAAAGAAGAAAAAGGGTGAGCTTCTTAATTTGCGGAGTCAGGAATCAATTAGACTAAGGGATTCCTAGATTGATAATTTGCATCGTCCCCCCTAGCGAGGACAAAAGGCCTAAATGGACACCATTCAAGGACTTAAAGGAGCACGGTATTGGATCTCAAATGCGTTATTTGACTGCCGACGTAGAGGGAGCCACCTAGCGGCAGTAAGACGAACTACAAAAATGCATTACAAAATGTACGTAATAAATCGGTTCAATTCGGTGATAATGTAGATAGTCCGTGGGTTGGAGAGTGGCGCGACGGTGCCAGCTGTCGAGAAAAAGTGGCAATACCGTGCTCCTTTATGTGAGCACTTTGCGGGCAGCTCCGTTCTGGAAATCAACTGGAATGAGATTCACTCTCCAGAATTTTGTTGGGGTAATCTCCTGTTTAATCATCCTTCATCCTCTCATTTCAAAGTTCGAATGGAAGAAACTGCGGAAGGAGAGGGAGGAGAGGGCGAGGAAGAACTGGAGCCACTCAACACCGGGGATGATATTGAAGAAGATGAAGAGGATGCTGCAGATGAAGGACGGGTACTCGGAATAACAATTCATCGCTGTGATCGGCTCAAGTCTGACCTCCAGATATCACATCCTTTGGTCAAAGTCAGTGTTTTGGATCAGGACACTGGGCATCTGTTGTCAAAACAA
This sequence comes from Notospermus geniculatus, assembly GCA_002633025.1. NCBI lineage: Eukaryota > Metazoa > Nemertea > Pilidiophora > Heteronemertea > Lineidae > Notospermus > Notospermus geniculatus. Next base: position 120,648 of record NMRB01000091.1, read on the forward strand.
ACGAGGTGAGAATTCCAGAAATTAACCATAAGAACATCCGACTTCACTTCATGTATCAGGAGGTAGGGCCTAGTGATGATGGAGGTAATGATGATGGGTGTTTTCTTGTTTTCAGAGAACGAAGAGTCACATCTTTCTATGAATCAGATAACTGCCTTATTACACCCATCATGACCCAACCCTATGATTTCAAGGAGAAGAGATCGACCATTCCAGTCTGGGAGGAATTAATTGTTTTCAATGAAAACTTTAACCATTTTATACAGGATAAGCCAAATGTCACTATCTTTTTTGAGGTAAGTGTCTTATTTGTAGAATACCATTATGATCCTTGGGTTTTTTTCCTGCACATGGGCTTAAGTGGCAGTCCATGTGATCAGGAGGCCTTCAGTTTAAATGCTGCTTTCAGTGCTAAAAGTAATATTGTAAAATATGTGCATATTCAGTTTAGGTTAGTTCTTCCTCCAGATACATGAACCCCAGAAAATGCTATCATCACAAATCTAAAATGCTTTGTTTCTTTCTCTAGGTGCTTGATTTTCTTAGCATGAATGCAGCCAAGGAACGTTATGACTTTATGGGTAATGCCGGCTGGTATAGGATAGCATGGGCTTTCCTGAAGGTAAGACAACTGGTATTCCAATTAAGCATGTGTCTCAGTCTGACATTGTAACAACTGACTTTAACATCATCATCGTTTGTTAAGTTTTCTATGTCTGTGTATTCATTCATTTTACTTCCAGCTACGTGGCACGAATGGACGTCTGAACACCGACAGAAAGTTGCGATTACAGCTGTTTGAGTGTCCAACCCGATATCGTCAAGAAAAAGATAAACCAGATGTAAGAATTATGGCCGGGCCTTACAACTCTACCAAATTGTTTTCAAATTTATTCTAATGTACAATTGAGGTTGGTTCAGTCAGATGAATGCGAAACTCGAATTACATGTAAGTCCCTGGTAAGTGTCATTCCACCACGTTTGTACTTCTCATTTGCAGGTCTACACTTGGTGGGAGTTCTACCCCCGTGAACGTTACCCTTCAACCCTCTATATAACTGTCAAGGGAATTGTCCCTCCCACATCCATGGAAATGTTGGCAGGTACAAGGTCCATGTTCGCTACGCAACCTGTAAGTATGATTTACAAAAGCGCTGATGATGTCAGCAATGTGCCTTCTGAACTTACAGGAAATGTAATACAGATTGTTTCAATAGCTTCACTACAGTGCCTTGTGCACTGCATGTAGCCCACTATGCTATACGCACTGTAGCCTTCCCAGATACATGAGTTTTGGGACTTGGATCTGGGCCTAATTCTGATGAATGATGTCTTGACTTTTCAGGAAATTGGTTCTGTAACGTACAAGGAACTGAGAAAGAGTTCTAGCTTTAGGACGAAAAAAATGAGGTAAATCTACATCAGAATTTCCCCCCTGTGTCCATATGCTTACGGGCGATATGTTGTGTTGAATTTGTCTACATTTTCCTAATAATACTCGCAAAATTTTCCAATTTTGGAGTAGTAATTGTATTATTGCCAGTGTTCCATTGCCATGTTCATAACCAGAATCTAATCGTTGCTTTCTTCAGGGAAGAAGAAGAGAAATCACGAGGTCCATCCCAGTGGGGCCGACTTCCCGGTCAGATGTGTAAGATACCAAACATGCTGTCATTAACATTACCAGCTGGAAGAAGGGGCTGCTTCGTGGTCAAATTTTCACATGATGGATTGTAAGTTGACTCAGTTGCTATAGCCCTGCATGTACATCTTCGTACTGCCCTGTGCAAATGAAATTGTCATCACTTATTCTGAATGAAGCATACACCCTCTTCCTCAGAATTACCGATGAAAATGACTGTTATACATGTAACACGTAACCTGTTGTATTTCAGATCCCTTGCCTGTGGATGTCAAGACAAGCAAGACTACCCTATCATGATCTTTGATGTAAGTTTGTTGTGGACTCTTCTCTGTGATCTTTGTTCACTGAATGTACAGTACACTGCAATGTCGACGACTGTGCTTCATAGAAATTAACTTTTGAAGTACTGCAGGTAACACTGCAATGAAGATGACAACTCCTGTCACATATCAGCCAGTGGGTTCATTTCTCAATCAGTGCTACCACCAGTAATGCTCCAGTGTTGTCTCTATAGCCAATAATGATATATTTAGATCAACACATTCAAGGAGGAATCTGACTGATTTCTTTCATTCTAGATCCCAAGTGGTAAATTCCGAGGGAGGTTGACAGGTCACTATGGCATTATCTATGAACTCTGCTGGTCTCGGAGAGATAAATTTTTGCTGTCAGTGTCTGGAGATGGAACTTCAAGGTAATTGATTACTTGCCACAGTGCTGAACTATTGCATCCACATTCTGACAACATAACTAGCAACATGGGTTTTGCATTTTCAAAGTATCACCCCTTTCTCCTTTGATTACCGTACAGGGTATGGAATGTGAAAAACTTTGACGAGCCGTCTGAGAAACTGATGCCACATCCAGCATTTGTGTACACGGGTCAGTTCCACAGTCGAGTCAGGACTGTAGTTGTCACAGGTGGATATGACTGTGTCATCAGAATTTGGGATATCAAACCGGAAGGTCCGCATGCAAAGGTAAGTCTATTATATGTAGTGATTCTAGGGGAATGTGGTGGCATAGTGGTTGAGCGTAAGGCTCAAGATCAAGAGGTCAAGGTTCGATTCTTGCTGTGGGAATTCCAGGCCAATCTGAAGAGCACTTGTCAACTAAAGAATAAAGTATTGTTAAGGCAGCTCGTAAGGAAGTCAGATGATTGAACTGTGAGGTCAATGAATGGTCTGATTGAATTCATTCACTTCTTCAGCTTTTGCAAGAGTTGGATTTGCATCGTGGCAACATAAATTCGATATGTTTTGACGACGATGGTTCCAAGATGTATTCAGGTGATGCAATGGGTGTGATCAATGTGTGGAATGTCTTCGTGACGGAACAGCCATCGAAGCGGGGCTTCCTTAGGGACTGGACATTGTACAAGGAGTTACAAGATGATGAGTGCAAGGTAAAGATAATAATTTTCTCTCATATCAAAGGTACTTTACTTTGATTGTTTGGTGCAAGGAATTGCAAAGTCAGGGAAATATGTGGGAATCAAACTAACTGCAAGAGGAAGATAACAGAGAGAGAAAGCTGAGCTGGAATTTTTGTGAAGCATGTCAGTGTATTAGAAAATGGTCTCTTTTTTATGGTTTTTGTGTTATATTTTGTATTTGTTTGCCAGGGTTCTGCTATAAACCACTTGCAAGTCTTCCATGGCGACCGACGTCTGCTTATTCATTCTCGTGACAACACCATCAGGATCATGGACCTCAGGGTGTAAGTTTGTAATCTTAAACAAGCAGCCAGGAAATCCCACCTCTGAATCTTTCATGAGATTGTGTAAATAACTCTGCCTCAAAGAGGTATCCAACTGGTAGACAGAACCTGGTCAACAGCAAGATCTCTGCTACTTTTCTTTTCAGGTTTTCTATCATGCAAAGGTATATGGGTGCTTTGAATTTCCGTGAACATCTCCGCAGTACTGTCACACCATGCGGGAGTTTCATTTTCGCTGGCAGTGAAGACAACACAGCTTATGTTTGGAACTCAGAAACAGGTAAATTGGCCGATCAACAGTCCGGTTCAAGATCAGATTATGTAGTTTTGTGTACCTCGTTACTTCAGTTTATGCCTACATTTCTAATTATCAAACCTTTCCTTCATCTTAGGTGACCAAGTGGCTTTGTACTCTGAGCTTTCCTACAGCCATGCTATATCATGCGTTGACTTCCATCCCCACGATCACATTGTGGCCTTCTGTTCCTATGGAGAACAGCAACCAGTTCTTGTCTACAGTTTTGACCCCAAGAGTAAGTATTCACATTCTGTTTGAAATTTATCATTGTATGACGGTACCCTTCCCTATTTCCACTTCAAGGCACAGTTTTAATCTGATAACCAGTGACTTAAAATTAACTTGAGGCCAAACACCAACTACATTGTACCTGCTAATTGTTTTAAATAAGCTGTAGTCCACATCATCCTATTTTTGTCTCGGTTTCAGCTGCTCGACTTGATGCAGGTTTTGAGAAACCAGCAGTGGCTGCAGAGGCAGCACATCCTGGATCCCCAACCATTAAGATGTCAGGTCTAACATCAATGACAAAAGAAGAAACCAAGTAAGTAATGAACCATCGACATCTTTAATAGTCTAACTCTAAGAGGCAGCCTACAGGGCATTTACATGGATCGAATGTTGAATAATTCGGTCTCTAGAAATTGATATTCATAGCATGTGTCGTCAATTTTCAGGCCAACAGCCTGGCCAACCGACTTCAGGAAGTCAACAAAGGCAGATTTGGATTTGATCAAGACGGAGAGATTTAAACGTGCAGCGAATAAACTCAGCACAGTACTTGTAAGTACCATTGTACCCATGCTCTGTTGCTCTCTGTTTTATAGGGGCATGTTCAGTTTCTGACTCTAATTGATTCTGATACTTTCAGCATGAGATTTATGAGTTCTTTGTGATGTGCATCTTTTTACTTATGACAGGGTTAATACTAGCATGTTGCATGAGAATAAAATATCCACTGTTGCTTGCAGTAATCATACCTTCCTTCTCAATATTACAGCTCAGTGGAGTAAGTAACATAGTAATAGCATGACCCCTGTTTCTAGTTAATAGCAACCACCATTTTGCATTGAGAGTTCATTTCAGTTTTCACCCATGTTCTTCATGTTGCTTAAAACTTGTTGCGCCTGGGACATTTGTGTCCTGATTGGACTGCTTTCCCAGGAATTGAGCAAAGTCCTGCTTATTATTGGATGTTTTGTTTGAAGTCAAGGGCCTAGTCCCAACAGTCTTGGGAGAACTTCTATTATAATTCCACTAAGGTTTTGTGGGATTTTTGCTTGTAAACCCTTTTTTTTTTTCACCTGGCAAACATTTTGGAATTTCTCTTATGTGCTCACTAGAAAAGGAAATATTTTGGAGATACATTGTGTATAACCCCAAGCTTTTATTTGTTGTACATGTATATCATGGGATTTGGGGGAGTTCTTATTTAGAAGATTCCAACAGGTTCCTCACGTAGTTGTACAAACATTAGGAGTGACTTCATCAACAAAAAGTCACATGTATAGATTAGTGCATGTCATTTCTTGGGTGGCTGGGGTACATGGATAGATTCACTCACATTGTTCGAACACAAATGTTTTGTCACACTATATCCCCTGTGTGACGAAGATCCTTGCTAACAAATTTCAGAAAGCAAAATCATGTTGATGAATACACCTTTAGTTTCACAGAGATTGGAATTCAAATCTACTCACTTCATGTGTTTGGCCTCTTCGATTTGCAAGTGTAAATATTAATATAAATGAAATATACTGGTGGCAGTTGACTTATTGTGGATTTCTGATGTAATAGGAAGGACTGTAGATTTTAATCTGTACATTTCAAGAAATAGAATCTGTTTGGGGCAGTTACAGAGCATGGATTGGTGTCCAAGAAGCCATGGATTCAATCATAAAGGAATACTCAGTATATCAGAGATGATCTCTTTCACTACTCCCTCAGCATGTTATCAGATATTATATCCCCTGCATGTGCTTATCAGTTATGCACTTAATTATTTTCACAGCAAGCCACAGACGCCTTCAGGGATGCTGGTGCCCGAGGACATTCACCTGAGCCTGACTTTGGTACCTTGGGTACGTGGGGCTCAAGTACATTTGATTACACGTATTCTTATGGACCATCGATGAGGAGTGGAGTAAGTATTGATATGATATACATGTACATGTACATGCATCCTGCAGTGTACAATGTGGTGATGGTGTGTGCTCGACTTCCTTGATATTGCTGCCAAACATTCAGTGTTAGCAACTGATGCAGCAGTAGCCTGTGAAATATTGGGGAACTAAGAGTTTGTCATCACACGCTCTCAAAAAAATTCACAGTTAGCTAACATATTTCTGAGGACCAATGAAGCACGTTTATGATTTTGATGATGCAACATATCATTTTGCATAGAAACTCTAACTAAGCATTATCTTCTAATCTTCTTAACAGCCTAAGGTATGGTGTATTTAATACTGCCTGTTTACAATGCATGTCTCTGTCGCATCCTTTATGTCAGCGTTCAACTTTTTAGAGACCAAAATCCTTCCAGCTATCTGAGGAAATTTCAATTATCTAATTGTGATGAGGAGTTTAATTTTCATCATCAGAGTTGAACACTGACATCTATTTCTTGCTAATATAATAGATCATTCTCTCTCCTGCTTCTGTCCATATTGAACTTCCAAGTTCCATTATGCATTTTCCCCCTTTCTGATGAGAAATACACTTCCCTGTTTTAGTTCTTGATATTTGAATGAGGTTTAGGGAGGGAGGTGGCAGTTGAGTTTGACTTGTCAATTGCTGAATGCCAACATTGAAAAGATTGTTAAAAATGACCATTCTTCATGTCTTTGCTTCTGCCGAACCCCTATACTATACTCATTCAAATAACTCGGGTGAAGCACCAGGTATTTTATCAAGAACTTAAAGGAGTCCTTGTAAACTTAGCAAATAGCAGCAAAACAATCTTCTGCATTCTATTTGTACAGTTTTTAAGAAGAGTCTTATCTTTGTTTCTATTATAAGTGTTTTACTTTTTAGCTCACCGTGGTGAGCTTATACAATGGTTGTGCGTCCGTCGTCCGTCGTCGTCCGTCGTCGTCCGTCGTTGTCCGTTAGCAGGGCACGTTTCGTAACCGCTGGAGCTATTGATCTGAAACTTGGTACATATATACCCCTAGGTCAGACGACCCACGACACCAAGTTTCGGTCCGATCCGATTCTCAGCTTGGCCACCAGGTGGCGGAAACCAAAAACACAAAAAGTGCAATAACTCCTGAACTAATGACTAGATCATCTCCAAATTTTTATCATAGGTGTAGCTAATAAGGATACATAACATATATAACGGGTTTTTGATTTGACCTACTTTTCAAGGTCACAGAGGTCAAAGTTCGACAAAAGTAACGAACCTGCCAAAGTTTGTCATTATTTCACCGAGCGACTTCATATCTTGCATAAACATGCATTGGAGGGGTACCTTATAAAATACCAAGTTTCGGCCCGATTGGATATCCAATATGGCCGCCAGGTGGCGTAACCTGAAAATCAAGTAAGTGCTATTACTCGGGAACGGCTTGACGCAGAGTGCTCAAATTTGATATTTACCTTCCTCTAGATGACCTTTACATGTACGTCAAATTTCGGCCAGATTTGACTTCAAACGTGGCCACCAGGTGGCGTAACCCAAAAATCATCAAAGTGCTGTAAATCAGGAACGCCTTAACCCAAAGCGCTCCAATGTGCTATGTGGCCCCGTGCAGATGACCTTTATGTGCATGTGAAGTTTCGGCATGATCGGACATCCAATATGGCCGCCAGGTGGCGTAACCTGAAAATCATCAAAGTGCTGTAACTCAGGAACGACTTGGACCCAAAGCATTCCAATGTGCTATGTGGCCCCTGCAGATGACCTTCATGTGCATGTGAAGTTCCGGCCCAATCGGACATGGCCGCCAGGTGGCATAAACCCAAAACTCAAAGTCCTACTTCATGTACTTGGGAATGACTTGACTCAGATTGCTCATATTACTGATATGTACCTCCCTCTGTCATTAGACTATTATGTCCAACCCGGTGAGCACATGGTCCATGGACCATTTCATTATGAAATACTAACTGTTGTTGTAAATGTCATCATTGAAGAACATACAGCAGGGGCAAGGGCATTTAAATGTAATTGAAATAGTAACTACCGGTAAGTTGTTTCATCGAGATAGAATTACTGATTGCAAACAGTGATTTAACTGGGCCTGTAGAGCTGGTTATGCAGCTTCTCATACATGATTATCAGGCTGCACACGATGTGTCAATATCATTGCTGCTCCCCTTTTCAGAGTCCCAATCCATACACGTTCTCCCCGCATGCATCACACGACATGTCATCGTCCATACAACAACAGCAGTTCATGTCACAGTCGTCATATATGATGGGAGGAACAAGAACAACTCCAAGTTCATGTAAGTTGCTTGATCTTAAGTCACACTCTCATGACTTGAGTCAGATTCATGAGGAAAGTTGCTCAAATCGAATGCCAATGTGATCTCCAACTCCTGATACCCATTAGGAAACCACTTCTCCCCTTTGATTAGGTTAAAAGGCCAAGGGATCATTCATCGTAATTTGCCTCAATGCATTCTAGTGATAATTGTACCGATATGTATTCCTTTTCTATTTCAGTGGGTCGCGCTGGGAGTCAGACCCCTGCATATCTGGGTAGACCTCCACAGATGTCACTGACACAGGTATGTCCAGACATCTCATTTCTTCTGGTTTTAATGCCTGTTTTGTAATATATGCAGGCAGATGATGTTCTGTTTTCAAAAACCTGCTGCAACTTAGGTTTTTGGAGCATTTCATTCAGACGTTTTGTTTCTTTATTGCAGTCATCTGCTGGTCGTGCAGAGTTCAGCTTCAAGGGACCAAAGAAGAAACCAGAGGGAGAAAAGCAAACTGTGGTAAGATTTTACTAATCTTTGGGGTCATATGCTGCTGTGTTAAAATAACTAACCCCTAAAAGAAAGGAACAGCTCCAATCATGGAAATGAATCAAAAGCTGAGCTGGAAATGCAACTGAGATAGTTTGTGATGTTGCACTGAATGGCAGAGTGGATTTCATTGGTTCGTATAGCATGAGATCCAGAGTTAGTCTGGAATAGGTGTTGTTTAACGTTGTTCAGTTCCTTTGTTTTAACCTCAGTTTATTTCCTATTTATTTCATTGAATTATTTTCTTTGTTCAGTATAATAATACCCTCACCAATCAGGTATGGATAACCCATTCCCTCAAATTCAAAAATACTTTCTGTCACACGATCACAAATTTTCAAGCAAATGCACTCATTTTGAAGTCATGAAAATTCCGCATTTAGGCTTATTTAATCCCTCCATTACCCTGTCTGTCATCCCCCTGCATGCGCATTTTCCTTTTCACTGTGTGTGGTCTATTGACCACGAGCCATCTGTGTGATTTTAATTTTATCAATACCACGGACCGCTTCTAGGCACCAGTGTGGGTATGTTTATTTTGGTTTCAGGAAATGGTGCTGTTTTCTCTTCTGCTGTCATCATTGCATTTTATCAACCTTTACCTAAACACCTGAAGATGGCCAAAAATCGATTATTCCAAGATTATACGGACCACAAGCAACAGTGAGCCCAATGCAAGTCATAAAAGTACCGTAACCCCAAGTATCTGAATCAACCAAGAACTGCCGAAACCCTGATAAAGCATTGTCACGACTGTTCTCAGAATAAGTCTTGTACCTTTCAGGTTGTGGCACTGTATGACTACAACGCGGCCCGCTCCGATGAGTTGTGTCTGAGACGAGGAGATGTCATTACAGTTGTGTATAAGGACAATGAGAACTGGTGGATGGGAGAGTTGGTCGACGGACAGCAAGGATTCTTCCCAGCCAACTATGTTGCAGACGAAGGTAGGTGGAATGCTTTCATTTGGCCAAAATAGACATTTTCTGTTGACCTGGCATACAGCAGCTTTGAAATTTTCATTAAGAACCTGCCCTGGTCGTAAATGCTGTAACTTTTAACGTGCGATGTGCTCTTTTTGCAGCTACCAGTGAGGGAGGTGATTTAACTGGCCTTAGCAGTGCGGATGAACTTGATGAGACCAGAGACTCAAAGGTAAGCAGCCTGTGGAGTGTCCTCAATATCTAACACAGATGCCAGATGTAAGAGATGTCATTTTGGAAAAGGGATTGGAAGGGTATCGTCTGGACACAGTTGAAAAGGGAGGATAGATATCTGCTGATATCATTCCCATGTATCTTATTTTTTCAGACCACAGCAGTAGTGACAAAAGGAGGAGAATTAAAGTTCATTCCAGGACCAGATGCCCTGGAGGCAAAAAGGTGAGATATCTGTCAGGCAAACCTGAGGTCTCGTCTCGAACATGTTGGGATATTGTTCGTGGAAGTGGAAAAAACTGTGGAGTAGAGGCTATGAAAACACCAAAATGTCAACCAGCAGGCCCATTACCACAGCGAAGAGGGCACCTGTTTGAGATTAAGGTTTCCTTCATAGTTCTAGTCGACTACCTGGACATCCTTGACATCCAATTCTTCATTGAATAGTAGTTCTACTGTTTGTGATGCCATGATTTGTATCTTGTCAAAATACTGTACTGTAATTTCAGAAACAGACGGACCAGGGGTCGACTTGGTTCTGAAGACAGTACTCTTATTGGTACAAGAGGGAGACCACCCTCAAAAGAAAGGAATTCGATGGGAGCATCGGGTGGTTCAAGACGGCCATCCAGGGATAGAGCTGCTGAGAATACAGGCTCTGCAGGTGGGTCAAGACGACCGTCAAATGAAAGGCCACCTGGTGGCTCAAGGCGGCCATCTATGGACCCTGATCCAATGGGTAGCACAGCTGGTTCGAGGCGAGGTTCTAAGGATGAACTCCTCGGTTCCACGGCCAGGAGTAGGCGACGGTCCAGGTCAAGGGATAGATTTGGTGAAGTAGAGATGCAGACAATGGGGTCAACCGCTGGCTCAAGAAGGGGGTCACGGGATAACCTACTTGATACAAAAGGAGAAGGGATATCATCAATTGCACGGAAGGTGCTGAAGAAAAGGGAAACAACAGCTGAGTCAGAGGCCTGAAGGGTCACAGGGGGAAACAATCATTGAAGCTTTATCAGCAAGATTCAGAGACATTGCTGCGTGACCAAAGAACTGATGTGACATATCGTACCAATTGATGAACAATCTGGTGAAACTTACAGAAATAAACGCCAAACTGATAATTCCAGGAGGCCTAGTTAATATTCAGAGAGGTGTAAATGAGTTGTTCCAGGAGTTGTTTTGGATGAGAAGTACTTAAGCCTCATGTTGTGATAAATAATCAGTCATGAATATGACCCTGAAATGCATACCTCATCTTCTACTTTCAATAACCATTTCCGTGCCAAATCCTGGTATCAGGGACAGTGTGCAGTGAAGCAGAATACCAGGATTTTTGATTGCAAGTGATGTCATGATGCTGTTTTCAAGCGAAATTGCATAAAAATGTGTTGCAGCAGTGATGTCAGACTGCTTTAGCAGGACTTGGCCTTCAAGCAAACCTGTGCAAAAAACTTTGGCACTGAAATGGTTAACAATAGAGTGGAACTGATTTTGTGATCTGATGGAATCAAAACTGGTAGAATTTTGTTTTAGAATGATTTTAAACTAGCTTGTTGCTTAAATAGTTGTGTTTATGTCAGAACCAATTCTTTCTTTCCTGCTTTGATGGGGAACTTGGGTTCATGCCGCGTATGTTCTGTGCTCAAGAATTATGAATTGAATTATGTGTATTATCAATTAAAGGTGTAGTAGGCAACAGTTTAGAATCTGCATGTTTATGTCACTTGACCCAGGATATTACAAATGGTTAGAGTTTATCATAATTTACCATAGACAGGCTGAAGTTGTGTTATATACAGTCATGTTTTAGCTGTCCAGATCATTTTGGCATGACTGTAGTTCACACCTTTTAGCTTAGTGCAGGTTAGGTTTGTGTCATTGGAAAAAGGCATTAAAACCAAAGAAATATGATGGCATTTGTAACACCTCTCTATAAAGGACACTTTGTCCTTGAGAGTGGAAAATGCTGTCCCAAGAAGAGAGGTGACCTGTCTGAAGAGGTCAGACTCAATGGCCGTGGGCATGTTAAAAACTGAAATTTGGTGTTCTCAATAGAGGGGTGGGGTCTCCAAAAGGGGATTCCTATGTGCATGATCATAGTAAAGTATTGGTTTTATATCAAAAGATAATGAGATTATGACACCTGAGATTCCAGGTGTCAACAAAAATCCCTCCATCGTTTTCCCCTCCTTTCTAAAGATTGACGTCCAGTATTTGTTCTTTTTTATATGATATCCAGTTTGCATTCACTTGCCAGAGTAAAAGCTGATTTTGGCTAGTGAGTTTGTCCGTGGTGTGAAACATGAAATTCGTTGAGCCCCATGACAGGTCATACGATGTTCCTATCTCCACAGATATCAACAGTCTGTCCATGGCATATCGATATCAAATGTCCAGTTACTATGATTTTGACCCGCTAGTATTACTGTAGAACTGGACTATTTGTAGATAGTGAATGTTTTAGTATTAAGTTGTAACTAGCTGTAGATACTTTAGTATTTATTTCATGTTAGTGCATGCCGTCCATTTTAATTGTGCCAGATATAATTTCAAAGTCATTTTGAAGATTTTTGCGAGGAGTATGGTTGTGGTGTATCAGCCTCAGTGAGTGGACTCCGTCTGAAAGGTGCTACCAGAAGATTTTCTGAATTTCCGAGAGATTTGTATGCCAAAAGTTGTTGGTGATTTTCAAAAATTTGTAATCAAAGTACTTAAAAAATCTCTGGTTCTTCATCATCCCAGTTCCTATTAATTCAAATGAAAATTATCAGGATTGAAGAGAAGAGGTGACATATATGGATTAAAAGATGGGTTTGTTACTTAATGCTCTATCAGTGTTACCATTTTTAATAGGCCTCTTGTTGTTTGTGGCAATGTAAATGTACTTCATTTTGTAACAGTACATTTGTTTGTACATGGAACATTTGTACTTATATGTAAATTCTAATGAAATTTTAGACATCCATTTATTTGTAAGAAAAAAAATATTACAAAAGAACAGTGTCTTTGTTTGTTATGGTGTGAAGTTTCAGCATTCAGGATGCTCAAATTTGCAAAAGGTGTGGTAAATGACTCTGCCTCACTGTTGCTGATCATGGAAAGTGAAAAAATGTTTCTGCAGAAAGGAGAAGTCATTGTGCTATTCACCTGAAAGCTCCCAGGGAGCACTTTGAAGTATGAAGTGAATAGTGATGTAAAAGCACCAATCATATAGGCCTACTGACCTAGGACTAATTATAACTTATGGCATGCTATGGCATAGTACAACAAACCAGTGATACCAGCAACAAAATATCTTGGTGAATATGATCTTCATAAAACCACAATTAAGCATATTATTTGGTTGCTGATAATGATTAGTTCAACTTGGAGTGAAGACCGTATAAACCTCTGGAAACACGGAGTTGCCTTGGAGACAACAGTTGAAAACTGCCAATTTCATTCAGAAAATCGGATGGATATTGCCCCTTTAATTGTTCCTAATAAAACAGTTCAAATGAAGTGCCAAAAACCCAAATTCTGCCACACTTCTGCTCCAAAGAACTCCTGAAATGGCAAACTGGGCAAATAATCGAGGTGTCCCAAACAACAAGGTGAATTCATAACTTGGGTAATCAAAATATTTGTAACGCTCTCGCTGAAAGGCCTAGCATTTCACGTTTGCCTGGCCTCGTGTTGGAAAAATGAGACGTTTGCCGCAATATCGATCAAAGCATCAAAGGCAACTTACTGGCCGTCAAGCGACGAACAAAGGAGAGAGCAAGTAACAAAACGGCAGCTTGGGTATCTTTCACCTTGCATCAGAGCAGGTGTGAAAGGAATGGTAGTCCAAGGATTGAAAGGCTGAGTTATAGGCTTAATCTGCTATTGGCTGATATTTATAAAAGCTAGCAAATGCTTTTACTTTAAATTGCATTTACATTGGACACTGTTGTAATCTTAAGTAAAAGCATTTGCTAACTTTTATGAATACCAGCCAAGATTCTATTCTTATGATCTTGATTTCTACAGCTATATATCCTAACCCCGCCATGAATAATAAATCCGGACATAGATCGGATGGACCTAAATCCCAGCCACACCGGCGCGATCGGGAAGGTGAAGACCAAACGAAATTGTCTAAAAACCAAATGATTTGTTGTAAACGTCATCAAGGCAAAGGACGATACTGTCCCCGTGACAAAGGCCTTGAACTGAGGTGTGACCAACAAGGGTACAGCGCTGGTCCCCTCCAACAACTCGCCAGCATGTTTATAGCCCAATTGGGGACGGTGCGGTTTATCACAACGACTCGGTTGTCGCATCTTGCTTTTGACACTTGCCTTCTTGCTGACAACTCAGGTTGGGTATAAAGAATCGGACAGGGGACAATTGGATCACTCTCACTTGGTCCTTGGAACGATTACCTAGGATTTACAAGCCCTCAAGGCTGGGAGACGCAGATACGGCGATGTGCCTCGCTCCTCCGGTGGCGGACGAATCAGACGACACAGACGTATTTTCAAGACAGAGGACGCGGTGGAGTATTCTTGGATCATTTGATTTCGATTCCAATGGATGTTGATTCTGAATTATCTCAATGTTGCTGGTCACCAGAACGGAGGTTTTTTACCAAAATGTTCCAGCGTAAACGGATATCTCATCGAATTTATCATGGTGGAATTTTCATAGGTAGGCCTATAAAACGTCTATTTTTGACGTCCATTAAAACCCCACTAGCATCAGGCCCATCCCCTTTTCCTCTTCTGACTGTCACTGGTATTTGGCACGTATGGAATGGTCATCTTTATCGATTGTGGATTTCATCGGTGCCAACCACTGGGGACATGTCACTTTACCTGAGAGGGCGTTTTAGGTTCAATTTAATTGTTCCAACTTGTAGATGTAGTCGAGGGAGCTGTAGGCGTAGAATTTTCTGATTCCATGATTATTTGGCACTAGTGGAATAGTCAGTAACATGAACCTGATTATCCATTCATGCCAATTTAATCAAGGTGTCAATCTTCAGCAGACGCAATTTTAGGGAACCAGTACGGACCGCCAAAGCAAATGCAAAGAGCGCAACAATACAGACACAGCAAAGACTCTTCTCTCCATGTAGTCGGGTTTCATTTACTAAAAGTACCGTAACCTGATTAGTGGGAGCTCAGATTCGAGAAACAAATGCTAGGCCTACAGACAAATCTCAAAGTTCCCCGTGGCAGGGCGCAGACCCCTCCTTTCGGAGTAGATCTAGGCCTAGATTTGCAAGTTAGACCTAGAAACTTTTGGTTGAATAGCCTACAAATTTCTGCGCTGAAATTGAGCAGCGTCATTGATGAAATCATTGGAAAGAACAAGAGTTAGTATTTGGCACATGTGAAATGGTCATTTAAAGCTAATGTGGATTTCATAAGTGCCATACACTGTGGTCTTGTCAAAACTTCATGGAGAATATCAATGGAAGTCCAAGAGTGGGTAGGCCTAATCTGATAACTGTCAGTGCGGTACCATAACAACGACTCGTCTCGCCTGCTCAAAACAGCGCGCGAAATTCAATACCGTGTACTTTTCGAAATGCAAAAACACATCCTCCTCACACTGCTCGGTTGGCCATCAATTTGCATGTTAAACATTGTATACAAGACATCAGTAAGCATGCTATATAGAAAATATATACCGGGGTATATAACTACCTGACGAAGTCTTCTGAAAATCTGCTCAAAAGTGTCTGATTGAGATAATTGAGGATTACTTCACCGATCCTTCTGTGTTCTACGGTGGCCCATAGAGCTCATTGATGAAAAATATTTACATTTGCAATTTTTTTTCAATTCGATAATTTTTCTTGGGGTTTGTAAAATTTTCAGAAGTTCCCACCGCGGTGATAATATTTCCACCGCGGTGATAATATTACCACCGCGGTGAAAATGATTTCCACCGCGGTGGGAATGTTTCCACCGCGGTGGACGTTTTCACCGCGGTGAGAACTTCCCACCGCGGTGAAAACGTTTCCACCGCGGTGATAATGTTTCCACCGCGGTGGAAACATTCCCACCGCGGTGGAAACATTCCCACCGCGGTGGAAATCATTTTCACCGCGGTGAGAATGTTTCCACCGCGGTGGAAACATTATCACCGCGGTGGGAACTTCTGAAAATTTTACAAACCCCAAGAGAAAAATTATCGAATTGAAAAAAAAATTGCAAATGTAAATATTTTTCATCAAGGAGCTCTATGGGCCACCGTAGTGTTCAGTAAGAACCACAAACCCTTTCATTGATATCACTGCATTTGATGGGGTGTCGTCGCACACCTTCTTGTGTCTCCGCCAAGTTGTCAACGAGGGTATTCTGGCTCACCATCGGTGCTGCCATCTACACTGGTATTATAGGCTCAAGTCTGTAAAACTTTTTTAGCGTCTGACGCGGTACCCCAGAAGAGTTTGCATGGTCGTCAGGTAGCACATGCATTGGACGACAAGTAGCCTGTAGTAGTACATGTACATGTATCTAGGGCCTACCGCAACTTTTTATGTCGTTATGGAGTTCCTTCATGCAGGAAATGTGCCCAGTTAACGCCCAGTCAATAATCTGGGGGTCAATTCACATTACGAGTTGCATAATCACATTAGATTGGGTCTTTTGTTTGGGCCCGCTCGACGATTAAAGGCACTCATCAATGAAATGAATCACCCAAACTCGGATTTTCTACATCAGTTTCAGCTTTGCACATTCACCAGAATCATCGACATCTCAAGAACAGAGAATTGTTTTTTGTGGTTATTTGGCATTTGTGGAATGGTCAGTCAGAATATCACCTGATTATCCATTAATGCTAATTAAATTACAAAAAATCATGACGTCATTAACACGTTCCCAAGAAAGGCAATTTCGAGACAAGTTTTCTACTTCTTGGTTTAATCTGAACCCGTTCAAGTGAGGTGGCGACACGTTCGCGGCTGCACTATCGTAGCTTCAGACTAAAAAGAAACTGAACTTTTCTTTACTTCCTGGGTCAAAATAAAGTTTACTTCAGATTTAACGAAGATAAAAACACTTACTGGACGGATACAAAGAAATATATACATTTACACTGCGTACTAATGATGTAGTTCTTATACACACTTTGAATATTTTTTACAATTAAAATGGACGAAGGTACAAATTCAAAACTGTAACAAACATTGGACGGATTCTGTAGAGAACACACAACTAATGCAGGTATATTACTGGTATAAAATATGACTATATGATTGGCAAAGACTTCAGATTGACGGAGTGACGCCACAGCAGTTTTGATGACGTAGTCCACGATTCTTAGGAAATGTAATTGTGTCCAACTGGTGTCCGTTGGCACTTCTCTAAGAAATCGACGAATTGCATCCAACTGGAATAAAAGATGAGAAAATATTTCATGAGTTATTGATGGCGTTCTGGACACATAAGCGCATGCGCTTATGTGTCCTGAACGACATGTCTGACACTTTAAGGCGTGTTGACCTAGATGTAATTAAAGGGGCTGCTCCACCTGAGTTTTCTCCTGCGAGCTGGCTCTCAATGGACAATTCACATTGGTTTTACGCTGAGACCAATGAAACAACTGCCCACAGCTTTCTACTGTTGAATTCCGCAAGAAGAGCCAACTCAGCGAAAGAATCATCAATTCAACATGTTCACATCCACCACCTCCCGAATTTCTCGTTCATCTCTCACCTCACTTGTCCAAGAGCTCTGTAATCCAACCTTTCAACGATTTGGTCAAGGACTGATTCACTTAAATCGACGCCATTCAACCGGGCAACATCCTTCACCTAGAAAACCAGTGACAAAAACCATGATTTTGTTGGTCTACGTGTTCTGAGAATCAGCACAAGAATTCTAAAGGGATCTGGGGGCGAAAATCAGAGAAGGACCACACGAAGTAGGCCACCTTACCTCCACTGCTTGAAGCGTTCCCAAGCCATGCTTATCCGCTGCAACGAACGCGTCTCTGAGCTTTTCCGGGTTGAAAGGCCGTTCCTTTAGATGCTCCTCAAGATACCGCATCAACTTGGCGTCATCGCGGGCGTGGTGCGCCGGCATTTCCCTGCAAGGAGATTAATTTCAGCATGGAAGTACTGAATTCAGACACAGAATCACTTGACGGAAATCACCATGCAAAAGCCGCGATGATGTTGAATACTGCATATTAGGGAGGTTTAGAAATCAAACGATAAACGTAAACGTTGACGACAACGTTTTATTTATAGCGAAAATAAAATCTGGCTAATGTGTAGTATGAAAAATAACGTTGTCGTAAAGTTTCCGTTTATCGTTTGACTCTAAACCTCCCTATTGTCGAGCGAGTTTACCGACAACGAAACGGATTTAGTTGGTGCTAATAACTGACAGTTTCTTACCCATGATGCAAGGACCTTGGAGACAGACCAGGAGCAGGCGACATCTGAGGAGTCTGCGGTGGAGATTTGATAATGGCCGACTGGATGAAGTTCAAAAATTTCGTGTAGTCGATTCTCCCCTGTTCGTGGACGAATTGGGACACTAACAACCTAAGAATGGGGTACTTTAACCTGAGCTGAAATTAGAAAGCAAATCGTTAAATAGCTGTGAAACAGAAAGTGCGTTACCGTCACGGAAAAAAGTGGGAAATGAGAGTTGATACTTACGTTAAACCTATCTATTACATCTACAAGATCGGTGAAAGGGATGTAGCCACTCCTCGATCTGTCAAGCATCCGCAGCTCCTCATATATCTTCCTCAGCAGCCGAGGCTCAAACAGACGCAAACGATCATGTAAATACTCCGCCATCTTGATTTTCTCTGTCTCCTTCAGAATAAAGGGCGCGTCAGGTATGTCTCTGTCTCTCGGCAGCAGTTCTATCAGATGTTGTAGCTCAGGTGGTAGTTCCGGTATCGATCCAGGAGGCTGGCCTACAACAAGAATATCACGAGTCAGACAGATCTTCGGCATTGGAAGGGGTGAATTTGAATTCGCATTGTCCTTTGTCCCGCTTGCTTTGAACAAGTCCGAGCTCATGCTACGGGACTAAATGATGCCACAAATAGCCTACTATAAACTCCTCTCATGATTTGCGTCGAAACCGTGAGCCTTCAAGAAAACCTCAGTAGGCCTACCAACCTATGACGGGTGCAACACCAGTATTTGGAGCAGCTTTCAATGCAGACGCCAACAATTTCACCAAGAGCTCGTAGTTGACATGGTCGGGCATCTTCCTATCAACGCACAGGGATGATGCAAGTCGAACTGCTTCTGGTGGTAGGCCAATCTGAAAGGTAAAATGATTTCTCCTTTCTTGAGCGCTTGGCCTAAATGGCAAAGATATCTTAATCCAACGACGTCGAGGGTATCATAAGCTCCAATGAAACCTCGCGTTGAAGAGGATGAGTTGTAGGCGTACCGGTACTGTCCGTGGACACATACCTGGTGCTTCTGCAGAACAACTTTGACGTCATTGATGTGGGTGAAACCCGACTGGTCCTTGTCCAACTGCGACAGGCTCAGGAAGATATCCTTTAGATTGTCGACATTTATGTAACGTAACTGTCCATGGAGGTACTCCAGCAGGACCCTTCGCTCATCCTCCAACAGGATGACTGGCTCCCGCGGGAGGCCACCGGTCGCTGGGATAAGACGGAGAAGAGGCCGTAACTCTGGAACGTGTAGTACGTGGGGCTCCAGATGTGTGTTGATCGGTGGTCCGGAGAAAGGCATGTCCATCATCATATTCATCATCTTCGGGGAAGCCTGTAGACACGACGCCAGGAACCGCAGGAGCCTGGCGTATTCCACCTTTCCTTGGATCTTGGACGCCAGGAAGAGGGAGGCAATCAGCTGCAATATCTCGGATGGTATGACGATCTGGAGAAAAGAAACATGCATGTCAAATCATTCGGTGTTGACGGAGCAAAGTCTTTCGAGGTTTGGGCCTTGTGCCTCAGCCGACCAAGAGTAATGCACTTCACTCACATTCGACTGATCCAAAGCTCGGCGTAGATCCGTCAAAGGTACCGTCCCTGTTCTCTGCTTATCCATAAATGCGACCGTCCGATAGACCTCCATCAGTTTCTCCGGATTCATCTTGCCCAGAATCCCCTGCAGATAATCCTGCATCAGTGCCTGTTCGTTCACTTGGAGGTAGATGGGTTGTCGGGGAAGCTCGGCATTTCTGGGCAGCAGCCTTATCAGTGTCAGCAGCTCGCCAGGAATTGGCAGGAGACTTCGTGGACTCGGTTCAGGATCAGGGGGATGGAACTGAGGCGACTTCATGGCCGCAGCGACGAAGGAGAGCAGCTTTCTGTATTCCGATTCACCTGGTAGACGTGATGGGACGAACATGGCCGCCAATAGTCTGAGCAAAGGGCGTGGCAGATAGACCTGAAAGGAGGAAAGCGTTCTGATGAAGCATGTTGCGTGCAACACAAACCTTTCTACTGGCTTAGATCCCCAAGCTTAGGCTTACAAAACTCTCATCAACCCATGCAGTTGAAACGTACCAAATTTTTGGTGAAGGCTTTGTCGATGTCAGGGAAGGACGCCGTCCCACTCTGGTATCGGTCGCACTTGAGCA
Organism: Notospermus geniculatus; assembly: GCA_002633025.1. Lineage (NCBI taxonomy): Eukaryota > Metazoa > Nemertea > Pilidiophora > Heteronemertea > Lineidae > Notospermus > Notospermus geniculatus. The sequence goes on from NMRB01000091.1 coordinate 141,021, forward strand.
GCTCCTCGTAAATTCCCCTTAGTCGTTCCTGTCCGGTTCCAACCAACATGGGATGCAAGTTCTTCATTATCAGCGCCTTCTCCTTCTCCTTCAAGAGAACAGCACTGTTTGGCAACCCTGAGTCATAACGGGGAAGGAGTGCAACCAAGGCATCCAACTCGGCCGGGACGTTGGGTCGAGGCGTTGAGGGCATTTCCGCTGTTTTGCTTGGCTCCATCTTTCCTCCTCTTATACATTCGCTCAGGAAGGTCAGGAATCGTTTGTAGTCGACGTGGCCTGGGATGGTAGGAGCGACCACGAGTGCTCCGAGAAGTTGTTGGATGTCTGCCGGCAGGTGAATCTGAAACGGACGAGAAAGAGAGACCTTTATGCTGCTTGTCGAGAGTTTGGGGTGGTGTCGGGAGCGAGCGCTAACATAGACGTACACGTACCCCCCGTTTCTCGAGTCCAGCTAACATATCACTGAAGGAAACTGTTCCGAGCGAATGTACGTCCATACGTCTCATGGATTCGTATACATCCTTCAGCATCTCACTGGTGTCCGGATCCTGGAAGACTTCCTCTAAATATTTCCTAATTTGTTCTTTCTCAAACTCGTTTATGAATAACGGTTTGTCTGGTAAGTGTCCGCTTCTGGGGAGTCGCTGAATGACCATGAAGATCTCTGGCGGCAGCGGCGGCACTGGATTCATGGAAAGTTCTGGAATTGATGGGGGACTCGGGAGAGCAAGCCCAATGAATGTTAGCATCTGCCTGAAGTCTACACTCTGCTTGTACTTGGGGTGAAGGAAAAGAGAACCAAGGAGCTGTAGGACATCTGCTGGGAAGATGACCTGGAAAAGAATTAAACAGGATCGTAAGCTCTGGCAAGTGGACAAATCCTAACGAAAACCAAGTTGGCAGGAATGACTTGATCTATTTTCCTTACCCCTTTCCTTTCGAGAGCCTGTCGAACTGTCAGGAAAGGAATGACTCCTAACCTCGTGTTATCCTGGTTGGACAGGTCCTTGTAAACGGACGTGATCTTCAGCGGATCTGTACGATTGATCAATGACTTGAGAATGTTTAACAACGCCTCCTTCTCTTCCTTTGACAAGGTGATTTTTTCTGTTGGTAACCCTGTGGGTGACATACTGTTCAGGATGTTCTGGAGACTGTCTGGTAAAGCGTTCGGTGGCTCTGTGACAAATCTTGGTGGCGGAAGACGTTTCCCGTCTTCGCTCATTTCTATCGGCGGCATTTCGCCTTTCTGGGCGTAGGTAAGGAACATCATCAGCTTCTTGAAATCCACTCGACCAGGGACTTTGTGGGCGACGAAATGAGAGGCGAGGAGACGGAGGATTTCTTGGGAAATTCGGAGCTGCAGAGAAAAGAAGACGCGGCCTTCACCATGCTATTAACTTTCAAGCAAAGGCTCACAAACCAAGATCCAATCGAGGAGGACAAACACCATCTGAATACATGTACTTACCCTTCTCCGGCTGAATATCTTGACGACTTCATCATACCGCAGTGCCCCAAGCGTATTCTTATCACTCATGGAAAGTTCATTGTACATGTCCTCGAGGTCTTTCGGGTCGACTGTCTTCAGAGCTTCGTTGACGTGCTTCAGTAGAGCAACCTTCTCACTCTCCCTGAGGAGTAGCGGCGTACCGGGGAGGTCACGATATTTCGGTAACTGATTGAGGAGGTTCTGTAATTCGTGTGGTGGTTGTGGAGGTAGAATGTTCGGCTCCGAGTTCGCCAGTGGGTTTTCTGTGCCAGGGATTCTAATGGCGTCCTCCAGGAACTGCATCAGGTCCCGGTATCTGAATTCACCCGGGGATCTCTTGGATATAAACTGGGAAGCTGTGAGTCTCATCAAGCCAGGATGAATTGGAAGCTTGAAAGGAAGAATGGAAGATACATTACGACCAGACTGCCTGAGAGTATGCATAGATCAACCAATATTCGTGTCGGCAACAGTAAAATAGAAACTGGCCATGGCCACCCCAACTGCAACGGACAGACAAAGGGGTTGTGAAACTTGCAGGACAATGGAGCACCTTCGGGCCATGACATTGTTTTGGCCGGTGGCATCTGCTTCATTTGGTTGGTGTTCCCATTAGAACGAGATTGTATCTTGCGAGAGTGCCACATTGGTTTAGACGACAGTTCTACCTACCCTTCGTCGTTCAAGAGCTTGCTTCAGGCATTTGTACGGGACTGAGCCAAGCATCTCCCGGTCATTCGCCGCCAACTCGGAATATATCTCGCGGAGGTCATTGCTTGGGATATCCCTCAACAACTGTCCGAGGATATTTCGCAGCAACTGTCTCTCCTGCTCTCGTAGCAACGTGGGTTCGTACGGGAGATCCGAATGGCGCGGCAGGAATCGGAAAAGCCGCATCAGTTCCTCTGGAAGTTGTGGATGGCCGCGGAATTCATCGTCCTGCATCTCTGGTTCAGCGTTCGTGGCGTTGACCATTAAGTCGACCATTCCGTCAAGGTTGATGGAATCTGGTAGCGTTGGAGACATGAACAGGGATGCAACAAGACGGACCAATTGTGGTGGGATCAAAATCTGAAAAGATGTGCGAGTAAATGAGTATGGTAAGAAAGCAGTGAGGCAACTTAACCTTCTTTCAGGCACCTCCTTGTCGATCGAGGATCTCATTTACTGAGCAGGGAATTTTGGGCGACCAGGGGGAAGCCATGACTTACTTCCCAAGTGGAGGGATGTGTCCCAACAGAACCTTTAAAGAAGACTTACCATGTTTCTCGTCAGGGCCAAACTCATCTCATGGACAGCAGCAGCTCCTGACGTCTTGTTCATCAAGTCTCTACGAATCTCCTGTAGAACATGAGGCTTGACTCGCCTCAGGTGACTGTTCAGCGCTTGCATCACGATCCCTTTCTCGGTCTCTGATAAGGAGATGGGCGTCTTGGGCATCGAGCCGTCAACGGGAAGCAGTCGGTAAAGGTCATCGATGGCGACGGCTGGTGGCGGTCGCCGAAATGTCTCACGTGGTGCTGGTGAGTTGATGGGTGGCAGGATTGTTTTGGCCATGCTGTACGGCTTGATGTCAATCTCCTGAAACGTCATGAAGAACCATCAGCAACGAATACATGAAGAGGACGCACACGAAGTATGGCCGAAAGCGAGGATGTTCATGGGAACGATAAGCAAGTTCATTTATTTGTTGCTGTGTTTGGTGTAGGCCTACCAACACTCAGGTATTCTTGGGGATACTTACACTTTCCCTCGGAAGGTGTCCCCTGAAGGGAGAGTCGCGATTGGGGAAGCCGCCCCTAGAAGAGAAAAGAGATACCGTACCCATCATTCATTCATTTGGGGTTGAACGCTGGTTGAAAGGGTTTTATAGTGTTGAAAGGCGGCAGCAACAGTTGACAGTGGCCTGGTAGATGTTTTTATGATTTGATTCAAGTCTGTCTGCTCGAAAATATGGTAAAGGTTGAAAGGCTACTCCAGGCTGAGCGAAAGGAATGTGTCGCCACGAGACTGCTTTGTCTGTCTCCAGGCTGCGGATATCCCGCTCGAATTCTGACTTGGTTGCTTACCCATCTTCCAGAACCTTCACCAATCTCCCGTTGATTAGTTTGGTGCGGAGTTTGGCAGGTTCGATCATCTTGTTGAGTGACTAGAGTGTGGTGATCTGAAGAAGGATGAGATCGGAGATAGGGATGAATAAACGAGGACAGAAATTTGTAGGCCTATTTAAGTGACTACCAAATGAGGACTTCCACCTGTCGTCCTAAGGACAATTTCTGGGGATGTCGCGCGGCACGTTCCCAGCTTGAGTAGTCTTATCCCGTCAATGAGACGTCGGTCATTGCTTCTTATCTTATGAATTTATGCTCCAAGCCAAAACCAACTTACAGAAGTTAGAGTTAGCATGTCCTCGTTTGGAAGGCGCTGTACGCGTGCTGAGGTAGTCCACAAAAGATGGTCACGTCCGCGTTCGTTCCTCCAATTCAACAACCATAAAAAGATTTACAGTTGAGTTTAACGCGAAATGTTATGGGATTATGCACTTGTGAAGAATTGAATATGACACGATGGGTGTCTTTAATTCTTCATATTTATGAGAATGTGGTGGTAGATTAAGGTCAAGTAATTCTTTTAGCGAGATCAATAGCTTGTGTTTACGATAGATCAATGGAATGTACAGTCGATTACATGTGTGTTAGGCGAACTTGACAACGAATTCGGCCAGTGGTCACATGGTCTTCGAATTCACTTACTGAAATGTAGGCCCACTGCGGTACGCCGGTAAAACGGTATTAAATGAAAAATGCAGAATACGATAGAGTTTGATATAGTTCGAGGGACAGTCAGTGGTCTGTCAAGTTAATCAGTTTTGGAGAGTTAGTGGTACGGTTATGAGAGTCAGGGGTCTGTCTTGTTAACCAATGGGAGAGACTGTGGCCTGTCCAGTTAACCAGTGGGAGAGTCTGTCTAGTTATCCAATGGAGAGTTATGGACCAATCCCTGGAAAGAATGACTGTGTGGGTTACTGGCGTGGCGTCGTGGAGAGTCAGATGTGCGGTGTTGGACTGTCATTGTGGATTATTTCCCTGAAATTGCTTTGGAACTGATTTTCATAAGGCTTACAGCTAATGAATTTGTCTGTGTGTACAAGCACAATCATGTATGCCTCCACTAGGTCTTTTTCGTGGTGTACTGTGAGGCCACGGGTAAATTGAGAGCTTAGTGGCATAGGAACGATGAGTCAAAACAGAAACTGTGGGTAATAGCGCTGACATCTCAAAAATTGGCTTACCTAATATTGTTCCTTTCTTGGTTACCGTGCCAATAAAGACATCATATCACAAAGGAATCGGAACATTGACCAGTAAGGTTTGGCTACCAGGCATAGGCCTAGCTAAATCTTCTGCCCTGCTAATCATCCGTCACCAACACATAGGCCTACAACCCAAGCACCCAAGATAATATGCAAATCAGTGCCTTAAAATATATTAGAGTGCTATGTAACTACATACTATTAAGTATTAGGTTTTTAAAAGGCCCTTTTTGCTAACAAAACATCGCACCAATTTAGCTGGAGAGTTACGCAAAGGCCTCCCCCTTACCAATTTAGTGGAAATTCGGCCTAGAGGTTCTAGACACACAACTGCAGTGTTGTCATTGGATACAAGGAAGACTCCATTTAGTTTATCACCTCATAAAGTGCATCTTACCTGGCTCATGTACCGCCTCAAATCCACTAAGAACACTTCATACCATAAGAAAACTGGCAACAGACATGGCGTTAAAGGACTTCCACTAACTATGAAAGACTGTATTAATATTTGCTTTTGAGTATGCGGTATTATCATTGTCAACACTCACAGCAAATGATAATGCTGTACATTTGGTTCATGAATGCATAAAAATGACTGCCAAGGCAATATAAATAGAGCAGAACCATTCAGAATGATAATTCCATTGTAATGGTCGGCCGGGAGCTGTTGTCCGTTGCTATAGGTCGATGGCGACCAATCACTACAGATCGATGGGTAACGGGATCAATATGAATTGGCACAATTGGAGAGGTCAAAGGTCATGCAATTTGAACAGCATTAGCAAGGATTGAAAATAGGTGGCTCTTGTGACATCCAGTGGAATTTGAACCTGCTGGAACAACCATTGCAAAGATGGTTATCCAAAGGGTTGTTGGGTGGCGAGCCATTCCTTCATACCACCATACAATCCATTGGATGTCCCAAATGGCATTGTATGGAACAGAGCAACCTTCAGATGGACAGAGATGGACACCCTGTTCCATACAATGCCATGGTTCTCAGGACAGTCAGTCAGAACAACCAAATGCAAACATGGCATAAGGGAATCTGGTAATCATTGCTGCAGAGTCTTCGTTATCCCATGAGAAGCACAGGGAAGAAATGTACTGTATGTACTGAACATAATATAACAAAATTTATTGAGAATATGGTCCATATTTGACTTTTCACATTATATACAATTACATATTGTCATATACATGTAGTTTCAATGCTAGCACAAAAGGACACTCAGGACAGAGGTACATGTACAGACAATTAAGGCTGATTCAACCACAATGCTTGATCAGTAAATGCACACAGCTCTTGCAAGCAACTTGAAGCTTCACATGTATAGTTTCCTGCATCCGAATGGTGTGAATGCAGCTACTAAGTCATGGAAAATGGGCCTAAAATGCCAAGGACAAAGACATGTCCCGCCATTTGTGACTAAGGTTAGCATGCAGGGACAGATGGAAGTGGCCACTACTATCAAGATGTCTGTACCCATCATTCGCACCACGATAATTGGCAAAGGTAAATTAGAGTGGATTCTCAGAAATTTGTGAATGAAAATTCGACTTCCAAGCAGTATGTAAACAGCTGCAAACGGACTTTGAAGAGGATATGGAATAAATTTTGCTTCTGAACAGATTCCTGAAATTGACTCTTCACTTTCTCAATTGCCTTTCATTAGAATGGCGTTCAGGTTATATTCAGGCCATATTGTTCATTGTTTAAGTGTACATGTGGGCACTCCTTTCAGGAAATGGACAAAAACTATGGGTAGTGTGTCACCCATCAAATGTCATGTTTCCAAACTGAAATGATTATTACAATGGTTGACTTTTTAGAGTCACTGACAAGCACATGATCAACTTGGAAGCTACGAGGTTTCCATTGACGTTTCCTCTTCCTCAACCTCAAGAACACGTGGCGCATAAAGTAGAACGTATGCACAATGCCAATCGCCACCGCCCGATAGCTTCAGAACATCCTCTGAGGTGATCGGTGACACAATATCATCATCAAACTTCAGCCATTCATCTGGAGAAAAAAATTCAATGTCGTTAACAGTCAGACACAGAAACAAACTAACAATGTGAACATTTCTCATGATATTCAGTCATTAGGACTTACCGACATGGCGATCTTCTCAAAAGCAGTTTACATGCATTTTCGTGACTATTTGACAGAGTACCAAATCTGGTGATTTTGATCTGAAAAGCATTTTACATGCCATATACAATCATCTTTTCATGACCATTTAGGGATCAACATGAGTATACACACCTCCTTTCTTCCTGACCCAACCAACATAATGTCCAGCAGAGCTTGACCTTCCCTTATGAGTGAGCACAGCAGTCAGGTCATAGTAACCACTGTTATTGGAGCCAGGATCTGAAGCAAGAAGCCAAGTTTAAATCAGGATTTAGAAGTGCATTCAGACTGAATGAATGACAGAATCAAAGTACTATCAGAACTTTTCTCTATACAATTACCATAACACGCAGTGAGACATGAAGATTCAAAGAATGAAAATACTTTCTCACCATCTGGAAATGAGAAGGGTTCTTTTCTAGTCTTGATCTCTTTTTGTGTAACACCTTTGTCTTTGGCCTTAAAAACAAGACAGTGAATGAGTGAAGCTGAGAAGGGCATTGATCACAACAATTTTGTTACCAGTACCAGTAAGTCTTTTCAACACAATTTTAGGATTTCAGACATCTCTAAGGTCACTGAAGTAACACACGTGGAGTTGCACCTTAATCCAGAGACTGGATAATATTGTACAAGGTAGAAAGAGACCAGATTTCGAAGTTTATACTGACTGGAAATCGACAATATACGTGTAAATTTCAGTTCACTACCTCTCTGGATTTCTCTAGCTTCTTGTCTTCCTCCTCCTTCATTTTTTCTCTAATTGGAGTCAATTTCTTCTGCAAGCCTTCCGTACACAAGTCAAATATATCTAACATCATTGGGAACTTGACATCCTAAAAGAGAAACGTCAAACTGAATATGTTGCACTCTTATAGCGAGAAAGTTTCCTGGCATCCCTCAAGCCCATTGTCAGTGTTGTTGATGCTAACAGAATAACCATGACCATATCTTCCCCATCAGTGAGCGACAACATGACATATTGAAATGAATGCACCAGTTTCATTTAGAAGACAGAAGAAAGTAACACACAAGTCATTGGTACAAACTAAATTAAAATAGGGCATAAATGCCTACCTTTAATATTTTAGCATTAACAGCTTCTTTTTCCTTGTAATAAAACCGGACAAATTGTATGGTTAGGTAGCCTGGTAATCGTGATATCCGACTCTGAAATAGAAGAAATCGGACTCAGTCAAGAGACATGGCTGCAATACATCACACACTCATCAGCACGCAGCGTAACATTTGTCTTGTAGAATCGAAAGATTAACTTACTGTTTTGAGGTATACAGCATCCTTTCCTAGTGAGGGGGAGTGTTTAGTGATGTGTTCTTGTAACCTCTGAAAGAGGAAAACGATCTTGACTACCAATACGTGGAATTTTTAAGTCTTATCTACTGGTCTACAACAAATAATATCTATTCCTTTAAATATACCAATGGTTAGGCCAATTACAAGACTTCATACTCACAGACTTCAATCCTGTATGCATGTATTTAACATCTGGAAGAGACATGGTAATCATAAGGTCAGAAAGACGGTAAAAGGTTTATAAGATTCATCAATATCACAAGGCTGTTCCCTGGATTGTTAACTGACAGGTGCCAGATCTTTAACATGACTAATGTGTATATACTGGTAACTTATTGAATGATATTTTCATATAGACAATAAAAACATCTGACTATCATTACTTAGCCCTACCTTTTTCAATAAAACAGCTTAGTTGCAATTGTCTCTCCTTTGAATGAGATGCTTCTTCCTCTTCACTCTCTTCACACTTCAAACTGTGTTTTTAGTTAAGATGTCAAACTTGTCAAATTGTACTTATCGCATCAGTGGTATAAACTGATCAGCATGTAATGTAACCTCACAAGGGCATGTAGGAAGAGGAGATGGCAAGGAACTGAGGATATGACAAGCTGAATGTAAGTCAAGACCTCAATGGACAGTTCACTGACATGTAAAAAGGATACGTAACATCGAATTCCAGACCAAAATATCGGTCAATAAATCCAGACGAGGAAGCAGCTGATGCACCATCTCCCTGAAAATAAGAGATGAAATTATTGAAGAATAACTGACAACAACTGGATGGACCAGTGAATTATCAAATATGCAAATATCACAACCCTAGAAATTCCTTTGAAATCTAGCACTGCACGTAACATAACTTACAGCATCCTTAGCAGGCAGCTTCTGCTGCAGGCATCTCATCACCTCCGTCCAGCATTCGTTTGCATCCTGTTGAGCATATCCTCCATGTTCTGATTTCTCCGCAAACTGTGGGAATGTAGAGTGTAGTATCTGTAGAAATATAACTGGTGGAATGGCATCAGAGGTCCTGTCCATCATACTAAATAAATCTCGCATACCTGAAAAGAGAACACAATGCATGAGACTTAAGGGTTGAACCCACTGACGCGTTTTGCTGCAGCGGGAAAACGCACCGGCAGAAAATGCTCTGTTAAAAGGCAGCGGACCGAGAAAATAACAAAGGATTTGTCGGGCAGTGATGAAACTGCGGGGGGAAAACGTGACAGTGGGTTCAGGCCTTTAGAGTTTGATTAGGGTTTGCACACCAAATTAAGAAACCAACTGAAATGGTCTTTGACAGGATTACAGCATAAACAATGGCCTCATGACTCAGGTGCACTGAACATACTTCAGTTTCATGTATAAATGGAGACACTCGCAGGATTGGACAAGGTACTGACCAACAGCAATTTGTTTAGAAGGGTCCACAGCATCCGTCAAGCTGCCCATAAAGGAGATGTTTCCCTGGTAGCTGAAAAAAACTTTACAGCTTGAAGACAACCATACAAATTGATAATGTACATGTAAATTGTAACATGTTTTATCAGGATGGTCCGAGGATCTGACAAGCAAAGTGGGAAGACTGAAGTAAGGAAGACCTTTAGCAAGTGCAAGCTGCCAACTTGATACTTACAGGTTGGCAGGTTGAGCAACTGCAAGGTCAAGGTATTCCACGAGATCATCAGAACATACTTAAAGTAACTCATGTCATGACATCAGGTGATGCAAAATTTGCCATACAGCACCTACTGCATTGCGAAGAAAGTGTAGCATTTGACTTCTCTCGATTTTAGAGCAATGAGCCTACCTTTTGAGTGACTCTTTTAGCTCTGGTACTGCTCGCAAGCACTGCAAAGTTGCATTCATGTAACATGTATTTCCAAGGTTTGTGAGACCTGAGGGCAACTCCATCTAAAAACAGATAATTCGTTTTATTGACAGGGAGGAAAGAACGAACTTGTGCAAAGTGATAAATATTATTGCTAATACACAGGAACAGGTAATCAATGGAGGTGATGGAACGTAAATGGAAAGTAATCGCATGTATTTTGACAACAGCCAGTACAAACTCTAATTCTCAACATATACAAGTGGAACCTCTCTATCAAGGACACCTTTGGGACAGATGAATGCTGTCCGTTGTTGAGAGGATGTCCCAGGGTTAGTAGTCTCAAGGACAGTCCTCACTGACATTAAAAAGAGGTTAAAATGAACAGAAACGATCCACTTGGGACAGAACTTTGGTGTCCTTAATAGAAAGGTGTCCTCCTGGCAGAGGTATCTGCTATAGAGGGTTCCTATGTATAGCATTTTTTCAGAGTTTATCTGATCACAAAAGCTATCCCCTGTTTAATATAATAGCCTTCTAAAACAACTATTTAGAAGACAGTACAGTTGTTGGACAGACTTACAGCAGCAGCTCTTTGAGAGTCGGTCATATCCTCTAAGAAGATAGTTTTCTCCACAGGTTCTTTCAAGGCATTTTCTTCAGCAGTTCCCATCATTAGTAACGTGGCACCCTGAAACATTTCTGCAGGTGATCAGCTCAAAACGGATGAGTGAAGGTATGGTAAACCTCAACACACACAGGGGCCAATTCTAACGGTAAATCGTGCATAATCAGGCCCCTTCAAATTGGAGCTGACAGGAAAGAGAAGCCTTTCTCGCCTTTTCATGTTGAACCAAGACAATACACACGAGAATTGGATTTCACCTTTAATTTGACATAACTGAATATACTCTCAGTAACACAGATCACTTTCAGTTGCAAACATCTACCTCACCAACTGGCTAATTGTAACTGAAAGGTCTAGAGTAATGATTTTTTAAGCAGTACTGTAGCAGTGAAGCTGCAGGTAAAAGTATGATTGTTCGCCAGCACAGGAGGTTGGCATTGATAGAGAAACTGGCTAATAAATTATACCCGCTGGAGTAAGAAAGCATCCTTTAATACGAGATAGGAAGGACTTATCTCTGACTAACGACTGACGATACACAACCAAATTTATTTATTCCAACCCTACTGCCAGCTTCAGTGTAATGGCAGAAAAAAGGTGGTATTAAAGGTAACTTGACTTAGCCATAATAGTTATGCAGGTGCTAGGTGCAACCAGCACTGAGTGAAGATCAAACAGAGCAACTTAAAAAACTGATGACACATGACCAGAAAAAACTACGACTAAGATAAAAACCAAGCTCCAAAGACTACCAGAAAGGATGCTTTGTAGCTCAAGTTATCATGTTTTATGGCAAAAACGCGTACATTGTATACTCCATCTGAACACTGCAGTTACCATATCAGCCATCCAGGCTAGTTGTTTATGATCAATCATAAAAATATCTGAGGGTTTACTGACACTTTGATGCATCTGTAATGGATGCTAAACAAAAACTATCTCCAGGATAAACATAGTGACGGGTTTAAGATCTTTTACTCAGAGGGAAAAGTACAGGGTGAAACATTCACCACTGATCTCACCAGTAATATCAGTAACAGGCTGCAGCAGCTTCATTGTACAATAATCGCTTTTGCTTTCCCTCTTCAAAGTGTTTGGACTTCATTGCAATGCCCATATTATTGGTATGAATTATCATAGACATGACTGACAGTCCTGATTGCATACTAGAATTCAAGCTTTTAGTAACATTCATTGTCTGATAAGCAGCATTTCCAGGTAAGGAGGGCTGAGTCTGGCTGCGGCTGGGGTTGCAAGTTCATCAAGAAGGGAATCGAAGCAATTCAATATTTATCTTAAAAATCTATATTTACTTACATTCTTTACTTTGAAAGTACCCCAGTCATCGTCCTGTCAGGAAAAAAACAAATTACTCTGACTGATATGGAATATATGTCTTGACCATGCCAATTAACCCTGACACGTCACACTGACAGCGTCACATAATCTGTTGCTGATCCACAGACCAATTTTTGCTTTGTAGTAAAATTTATCAGAAAGAATTTAGTTGAAAAATTATACTAGTATTTTTAAAATACGTGACCTCATTCATTTCATTTTATCACATCTTTTTTTCATTCAATCAATCAGTATTCATGATACAGAGTGAATACTGGATCATAAATGTAGATGAACATTTACCTTCAAAGCAACTCCTTTTATCATAACCTTCTGACGTTCAGGCAACACCCCTGACAAGGCAAACAACTGTGCCTTGAACACCATTGGAGGTTCATCTGTGTTGCATTCAACACTCTCATACTTCTCCTTGCCCCACTTCACATTGACTGTAAGAGAGAAGGGAAGAGACAAAGAATGCAGCAGGTGCGCCATTATTCATTCATTGCAGCTTCTGTTCAGTAGCAGGTTTACATGTACATTCTTTTTGCCAGGCTTACTGGTATGGTAGGCCTAGGGCCTAGGCACGCCTAGGCAGCAGGCTAGCCTACAGTACGGTAGGGCTACACTAGGCCTAAATATAGGCCTACCGTACCGTAGGTCTGTGTCAACACTACCGGTACAGTACAGGATTAAAAAAAGAGTTCAACTGAATTTCACTTCATTCAGTAGGCCTATAGGCCCTATGTCAGTTCGGGAAAGCTCTGATATTGGAAACGTTTCTGATTTTGGAAGCCCAGCGATTCCAAAAGTTCGCCAACGTTCCTTTTTTTGGATTGGAAGCTTGGTTTTCGATTCCGATATTGGAATCAGTGTACTTGCGCAGTAGTATCGGGATATGAGTACCAAAAATCGGGAAGCGTATTTTTTCATTAACAGATGGTAGTACCTGTGAACTTGTATTTTATGGTGTACAATCTGAATTGCTGGCGTAAGTTGGCTGCAATCATCGATTTCATTAAGCCTACCCTCTCCCATCAGCTGATCATACCGCCATTGTAGTGTTTGAGTTTACACAGTGTCACAGACATGACAGATATTGCACTTGAAAAACTATTATCTGAAAGTCATGGTCACGAAAGGGGTTGGTCATGTTGGTTTTGCCGGCGGAATCACTGGGCTTCCAATGGCTTCCAAAGTCAGAAACGTCACCGATAATTGGAATCGAAAACCGCTTCCAAAAAAGAAACGTTGCCGATTTTGGAATCGCTCGGCTTCCAAAGTCAGAAACGTTTCCAATATCGGAACTTTCCCGAACTGACGTAGCTTTAATTTATAAATTTTCATCAAACACATGATCTCTTCTCTTCAATGAAAAGTATGCTTGGACAAAATCTGTGGGCACAGCACAGTGCACAGTACACACATCACACTACAGTGATGTGTGTGGTACAGAGAACATGTACACATCCATGTAGGCCCATAGGCTAGGCTATAGGCCTACATGCATGCGACTCACTCATTCTCATGTTCTCCGGCGGCGCGCCGCCCCGGAGAAAACCCTCCCTCCCGATAGAAGTAGCCAAAGAAAAACCACCAAATTTGCTCGTCTGTTACACCTTTCGACATTCTATCGTAAGAGCATGCTTGATAAAAAGATCGTTGAAGAATACGGCAATAAACAGTACCTTTGAAAGTCGGCATTTTGAGGATTTGAAATATTAACCGGAAGTGAGACGACAGAAATGGTACAGCTACGCAGACGCACAATTCCGGCTTTATCACTCGGTGAAAATATTAAAATATGGAGCTGCCTTTCTCTTCCAATAATTACACTGCAATTATTTGGAAAATTCGGTAATAAAAATTAGCTGGTAGATTTTGAACAGAGTCAAAAAATTGATTAATGATACTTCATGTTTGAATTTACACGCAGCAAACCCGGAAGTAATGTAGGCTTATGTATGTAAACAAACGCACGTGGCTCAGAACTGTCAATTGCACAACAGGTTAGCAATGAGT
>NMRB01000091.1:158800-169454 GCA_002633025.1 Notospermus geniculatus
GTAACCTCAAAACATTGGAACGACCCACATTGAAACGACCCAAATTGAAACCAGCCAGAATATTGAAACTGTCCAAAGGTTTATATTAAACAGAGGTCGTCAACTTTGGGGAAATCTCGGAAAGTAAGAATATTAATTAGTCCAAGTCTCATATACAGGCAATAAATAGAGGTGCTGACAAGTCAACACTCTGTGATGAACAGCAGCCTCTAACTAGGCCATATCAGTAAGGGGCCATCTCACGATCTCAAGGGGTATCACACGATGGTGATACATAATTTGTTTTGCATTGCAGATTGGGGGCAGGCCTATACAGCAAATTGCATAAAAAAGGGGTGATAACTTCACTTTTGAGATAATTAATATCAAAGTGACAGTGCTGACGGGTACCAAATGGTATAGGCAAGTTGTGGCAATACTTACCCCTATTTTAAGCCAGTTTTCAAATGTAATGTTTTTCACTGCCCCCGTTTGCCAGTGCCTCCCAACAAAAGATTGACGGAATAAGCCGCGACCTGACAATGGGTGAGGCACTGATCAACATGTCTTTCTGTATTTTAGTGTCCGCCGAACAATAAAGCGGGCATTGTCATACGGGAGGCATTCTCATACATTACACCTGGGCTGGATCACCAACTTCAAGCACATGAAGCAACTGTCAAGTCAAAAATTTCACGTAAACATAGGGACCAGATTCGGCTGCAAAAGTTGCTTTAATTTCTTTGAGTGTGAAGTCGGAGTCAGTGGGTCACATTCCACCCGAACAATCACTATAATGCGATATTTTGCATGTTTTGGCTGGTTTCATTTTGGGTCGTTTCAATTTGGGTCGTTTCAATGTTTTGAGGTTACCCCTAAACCTCATCAGGCACTTCAGTCACAATTCATCAACACAATGCAAAACACAACAAAGTCTAATGCTTGGTGTTGTAATTTCTTAATCCAGTAGTCAATCGAAAAGTCTCATCCGACATAAAAATGACATAGTCAACAGTGAATATCAACAACCTTTCATTGTGAGAATATCATGAGTTGGATCTCAGTCAATCTTGATGGCGGCATAGATTTTTCTGATGAAGAAGTAAGCGGCGTAAAATCCTATAGTGCCAGTTAATAACCAGAAGCTAAAGACCATGAGCAATGTGTAACCGAAGTACAGCAGCGTTGGAATGAATTCAGTGATTTCAAGCTGGAAAAGAAGAGGAAATGGGCTTTAATTTTGATATTCAACGTAAAGAAATATATGAGAAAGTTAATACATGTACTTTGGTTGTGTCTCTCCATGGGATTGCCATGGATGATGAACTGTCCATTGAAGGGCAGACATGCTATGATAGGCAAAAAAAAATTTTGACGTTTCCTCCAATGAACTGACTCTTCACCCGATTCCCTGCTCATATCAAAGGGCCTTCTTCGAAATTCTTCCATCGTTCACGGATTTGAATATGTATTACTCATCTGAAAATCAGTGCTGAGTAGCTAACGATACTAAGCAAGGCAAATGGACTTACCTTAGTTACGAAATAGAATATGGAATACGCAAAGACATAGAAGGCTGATCCACCAGAAACAATGAATGATCGCCACCACCAATGGTAGTCCTGTAAAAATAGAAGCAATTTCATCTTTATCCTTTCATTCATCTTGAAAATCACAGACAGGAAAAGCTGCTTCAAAATTGGTCCCATATGATCCGGACTGAAAATACTCTCGACTTTATCAAGAATCTTACCTCTCCACATAGTTGAAAGTAGACCATGACTATAGAAATCTGAGAACAGGAGATGATCAAGATGATGAAGACAAGAAATAGGAAACCAAACAGGTAGTAGAATTGGTTCTCCCAGATAGCCTGTAATGGAGAGGAAATCAATTTATTTACACAGCATTTGGCACTGATTTCTGTTTGTTCATTACGTACACAATACACAGTTCATACCATTCTTAGTAGGTGAAGTTTTTGGTTTGCCAAGAGTGACTTCATTCACTTAGTACTGAGGGTTCTGAGCTGCAGGCTCTGGCTTCCAATTCATGATATTGAATCTCATCAGACAAATGGTCCCACTCCGTCAACTGGGTTACACACTCCCAACAAATGTAGGCCTCTTTACATACACATGCAATTTAGCACACTTGGCAGGAACTTCAAGAAATCTTGGCAGTGTTTGGAGCAATTCCTTCCAAGAAATCTTGGTCGAGTGGGTGAAGTGCACAAGAACTTACGGTAAAGATGAAAAATAACTCGATGAACATAGCTCCAAATGGTAGGATTCCAGCCAAGAGAGTGCTGAAAAATATCAGAATCACAGATTAGCTAGGAGACAGGGCAAAGCTTGTAGTATGGGGAAAGGACAGGCCGCTCTTCAACCAAGTAGAGCTGGGCATTGTCACAAAGAGGACACTGCAATGGATTGTCAAGGGGGAGGGCCAGAGCTATTAGCAGAGCCACTACTCCTCTGATGTGGAACTGAACCGAACCAAACCGATTAGCTAGTGTGTTCCTCTCATCTTGTGTTTGCTAATTTGGTACCCTATTAGCAACTTTCCAGATGACATCTTAAAACGTCAATAGAATTATGAAGAAGGAAACTATTCTGATAAGTCTTCATCAGTATTAACATACAACTATTTCTGAGACTTACCCCAAGATGGGACTCATATACCACATCTGGTCAGGCACCTGTCTCGGAATCTGATTTGTTCGTACAGGGTGATCGTACGGCTGTTTTCTATACCCGAAGAAATAGCCAAGGAATACTAGTGGTAGGGAGATACCGAACCACATGCACAACAGTGCCATCAATGTTGAGAATGGAACCTGAAAATGAGGGGAATAGTCTGATATTTCTTGTCGTATCTTCCAATGTAAGAGAAATCATGAACAATGAACTTCACATTTTTCCTCAGGTTGTACTTTGAGATAAACAAACAGGATTTTACTTACTGCGCCAGATGAATGCTTCCCCCAGATGAAGAAGTTCAGGAAGAGACTACACCCGAACATAACTGAGGGGTACAGAGTGGCAGTCTGAAAGAAAACAAAAGCTACGGGTCACATGTGAGCCATCAATCAACACTGCACAATGCTGTTTGTGATCACAGCAGCATAAGTAAAGAAGATGATGTAGAGCATGAAAAGCATGGATACACCTGAGAAAATAGCCAGCTGATTAACTTGCCACTGTATTTCACGACCTGCAAGAAGCTGTAATGAGCATGGCAAGGGCTGGTACAAATGCAACCAAAACTTACCCAAAGAGCAGCACTTTTCCATTCAAGTCCTTTCAGGGTTTTGTACAGTCTTGCGGAAAAGTATCCAGCAATCAGCCTAGAAACACGAACAAGATACATGTATAAAGATGAATTCAGCTGAATGTACATGTACCTTATGGCAGGCTTGTTCTTAAACAGTTTTCCTTTAATTTGATACACTGAGACATAGCTGCTATAATAACTGTTACCACGTGGAGGTAGCTTTTGGAGCTGTATTTCCGTTTGAGTCACTCAAGTCTGACCAGCTCCAACGCACAAACTCACCCCATGAAGACAAAGAGGAAAAGCGCAGCTGTCATCAGGGCTCCTCGCGATGCAGGTGACAACATACCCAACATAGCAAACACTGAAACAAGAGCAAATTACACACATTAGATAATGGTGCACAGAGGTCGGAATAAATGCACGGTTTGGCGATGTTGGGAAGGTCCGGTTTTGAAGCCAAACTTACTGATTGTGATGAATGCCATACAGAAAATCTGAAGACCAGCTCCAATAACAGCAACAAATAATTTCTTCTTCCTCGGTGGTCTGAATACATCTCCGTGGACCAGTTTCCATCCAGTCTCTTCAAGGGTGTCTTCCTGAAAACGAGATTTAACGATATAGAAAAATGACAGAGTAAACTCCATCCCTATTGGAAGAGACAGAATTTGTGAACAAATCCAGCACATTTTGATCTAATGAAACTTTTAATTTCCCCGACCATGGGATATAAAGGAGTGTGGCAATGAACTGTAAACTACTCACAATATCATCATCTTTGTTGTATCGAGCAATATCCTTCCTCAGTGTACGCACAATGATCATGGTTAAAATGCCTGCAAAGAAGGAAGCAGAGATTGTATGAAAGTGGATGTAGGAAAAAATCTTGGAAAATGTAAGACCGACAGCAGAAACTGACCAGGCTGCGAAGACCACCACAACTAGAAAGAGCAACTGTCTTAGTAATTCACTCAGATGGCTTCTCGACTAGTTTTCAACAACCTGTGAATTATAACATAAGCAAGCAACTTTTATTATCTGTCCATGGTGGACTCCCTTCAAATGTCACATACTTTTATCTGTTGCCTTCATGGTACAGGAGTGCAATCCTGATCAATCATTTAATAATGCCAACTTACCAGCCAAAAAGAAAACCACGACAACTGAATTGATGATGGAGAACCAATGAATCTGCACATCACTCATGGCGAGGTAGGTATCCCATCGGGATGCCCAGCGGATGTTGCTAGGGCGCCAATCGACCTCGTATGTGAACATCACTTTATTGTCCGCTGGAAAAAAATCAAAGAAGCATTTAGTAAACCATGATTAATATACTGCACCAAGTGGACTTTTATTTGATGAAGGTCAATTTTCATGCCATCTGCGAAGAGTACCGGTAGTCCGTTATTTACTTGCAACATGGCATCAGTAACTCAATCTTACCAACTCATCTGGATGCCGCTGTAACAGAAAAGAGTCCTACATTGATAATGACCTACCTTTATCGATAATTTCCTGGGGCTGGACGGCTTTATTTGGTGGGTCCACAGAACATTTCCCTTCCTTGACTTTCAGTTCTCCATATTTGATACTCTTTGGTTCAACCTCAAATCCCACAACTCGGAATGTTTCTGAATCCTCAGTATGATACTTCAAGATTAACTTCAAATGATTGTTTATATATACCTGCAATAGAGATGAAATTAAAAATGTACATGGTGTAAAAATGGACGTGCCTCAGCTCCAGAATGGTTTCATTCTCCCTGGAGGGTTGAGGAAGCTTGGCCTTGACAGCAGTTTAGAATCAGAGTCCACTTTGGAACATACCAGGTGTCATTCACTCCACTTACTTTATTTTCCTTTACAAATCCAATTTTGTAGCCGTGCTCATATTGAACCTCACCAGTATCAAGAAGTTGGAACTTAGTAGCTACTGGCAGGTTATCAACGAGCCTGAAAGAGTAAGAACGAAACTTGAAGTAGGCCTATAGAAAGTGAAGTCAACTAATAGCTTGGCAATAAGCCATATTGGATGAGCTCCCAGAAGATGGCATTTTCAGGCATGAGAAGCCTATTTTAGCTTTGTGTTGTTGAATACACTGAAATTGATGATACTTTCTTTGCCTATTCAAACATATCACAGCCAAGCTATGCTGTTGAACTGCAACGAAGTCACACACAGACACAGACACAGACACAGATAAAATTTAGTATCAGAAATAAGTCCTACATACAAATGAACATAGTACTGGTTGCGGATGCGGCTTGCCAAGGTATGGCTGTCCTTCTCTTTGATGACTACTGGCTGATCAGGGAGGTTACACAGGACTTCACAACCCTTGTTGATGTCCATCTGAACCTGGTATGGTGTGTTAACTATTCTGTCACCTCTCAGAACTTCCCCTGAAAGATAAACAATGACAATTTCAACCTCAGCATCNGGGGGGGGGAACATCCTTAGTACAACAAATTCTAGGTTCAGCCCAATGAGACTGAACCTTATAATTCATGCTTTTCCTTGAGATTTTCCAGTTTTCATGATCTGAAGTCTCTTAGAAACCCAAGAAGTCCAATTTTCTTTCAAATTAAGGAAATGAACCTAAGCTCAAGTCAGCTATTTTTGTCTGAATTAACTTACCAAGATTTTCTGCTTTGTACACAATACCAGATGTTGGATTGCAGAGTGGCAAGGAGTAGTATTCATAAGGAAGCTGAGTCTTGACACTTGTCATTTTAACAGCCTGTGGTATGAAAAAAATTCAGTATGAAAAAAATTCAGTATTTAAATAACATGTGCAAGGAAAGGTAATATCACTATCTGGGTATCATGACACTCCACACTATTTTTAATAAGGTCTGAGGCTTACATGTATCATTAGAAAGTAATTAGTATACTACATGTAGTAGTTACTGTATGTGAAAGGACACTAACCTTGACTTCCACAACATCTCCTCTTTTGAATTCAACTGGTGCAACACCAGGTACATAGAATCCCCATAAAGGTGCAGGAACAAGAACTAAAACTGCATAAATAAGACCCAACATTTTTACCTGCAAAACAAAAGTCAACATTTTGATTCCGCATTATCAATTGTTACTTGACTTAAGAGTAAGATGATAAACCTGATAAAAGTAGGCCTGGGTGGGGTCGGGAAGTCTCAGCCTAGTATAAGCTGGGATCATGTAGGCTTATTAGGCTAGACTGTCTTGATTTGCAAGGACCTGAAGCTGAACATTTAATAGGCCACCTACATTCAAGACTTAGACTGTCTGTCTGATTCTGATCTGACTGGCCATTTTCAGTGGGAAGGACAAGAAGGGAGGTGCTGGGCCACCATGAGAACCCAAACCCCACCCGCCCCTATCAGGGCTTAACATAAGCCAAGGCCATTTTCCAAAACACCCTTGCTGGCCCTCTATTCTAATCCAACGTGATTGTTGTCCAAGGTCATGGATGGTCAATTTCAGCTAGACCCAGTTTATTATCACATTAATCAAATGAAGGCACACAATAGGCCAAGGGTCAGCCAGCCATGGCCCTGGACACGAGGGCCAGCAAGGGTGTTTTGGAAAATGGCCTCGGCTTATGTCAAGCCCTGCCCTATGGCACCAAACGGACTACACCTGCCCTAGCCCGCAGGCCCTGCGGAGGACAGGAGGGTCTCCACCCACAACCCTTCATGATTTATTGTCGTGAGACTTAGGACGCTCTTGTTGATCGGCCTGCCCTCTATATCATGGTTCCTGCGGCTTTTTGGTGAGCAAAATTAAGGCCTTTTTAAGGCTTTTTAAGGCCAATCCGGGA
The DNA here is from genome assembly GCA_002633025.1 of Notospermus geniculatus. Classification (NCBI taxonomy): domain Eukaryota; kingdom Metazoa; phylum Nemertea; class Pilidiophora; order Heteronemertea; family Lineidae; genus Notospermus; species Notospermus geniculatus. The sequence goes on from NMRB01000091.1 coordinate 165,868, forward strand.
AAAAATTAAGGCCAAGTTGTCAGGAGTTTTAATGTGGGTAGTGCAATTATTAACACAGGAGAATGTTGTAAAGAACACATAAAGGTAAGCGCTGAGGGCGGATCCCGATTTTGACGACTGGGCGGTTTTCAACTGATATGAATAAAAACATTGTTAGGAAGGGGAAACGGTTTAATGAAAATTCAAAACTGAAGCTACATCGAATTTAAGGCCTTTTTAAGGCCACTGAGTGAAAAAATGCTATATTTAAGGCTTTTTAAGGCCTTAATTCTGAAAAACAAAAATTCCTGACTTTTAATGCTTTTTAAGGATCCGCGGGAGCCCTGTATATGCAGTCTACTCCACTATTACATGTATTTAGGGCCTAGGCCAACAACATTTATTATTTAACCCACAGCTGGCTGTCCATTTTTTTTTCATTTTTACAATTTTACATCATCAATGACATCATCCTGTAAAACCCCACACCACTGCTTACCCGTCGTAGACGTAGGCTAGATAGATATGCCTGTTAGCCTAGCCCTCATCTTTTAGATTAACTGCATAAAATCTATCAGGTCACTGCACTGACCTCACACACATCACATGCATGAGCATGTGATTGCATGCATAGATAGGCCTAGCTACCAGCACAGCACCACACACACACACACAGCACAGAACATCAACAAAAAACGCAACAATGTCAAACGATTTTATCATTTCCCTGGCTTGACTACCTATATTTGAACATGAAATACAAAAGAAATACTAGCAATGTCGCATTTTATTTTAGAACACGAGATGAAATTTACAGTAGCGAGCAAAAAAAGCAAGGATAAAACTGCGTCAAATGTCAAGAAAATTCTTGATTCTGTCTCACCTCGGAGGCCATTTTGGTACGTGGACCGGGGAGTGACGTCACTGAATTTATGCCACATTCACATCATTTAACTGAGTTGGTAAGAAAAAACATGACAAAAACCAAAGAAACATATTTTGCAGTAGGCCTAGGCATACCACTTTTGAAAAAAAATTAAATGATTCCGCGATAAATTTTCCCGCGAATCTGTGGCGACGCGAGATTTAAAGTGGACTCATCCAATGGGGGTGATAGGTGAGCCCCATTGCCTACAGTCAGGTATAAATATGATTAAGGATTAAATCATTGACCATTAATGACATAGTGTTCTATTTATCATACTACTGAAGCACTATAATTAAGCAAATCCGTAAATAACAGGAGGAATGTTTCATTTTCGTACCAGCATATTGATTCCAAATCACCCCTTGAAATTTTAGAATCGTCCCACGTGAATCCACATGGCCTCTCCGTGTTGAAATTTTGAGCGAGTCGGTCTGTTCGCCCAAGTTCTCTGGCTCACCGCTGTTCTCTACTGAATAAGTCGGCCAGCATTCAATAAAATGGTACCTATATTTGTTTAAATACCTTATATTCACTTACCAAGAATTATTCCGCTATCCTTGTCCAGTACTGATGAAGTATCCGAACAAAATGATTGGGAAGGGAAGGGCATGCATGCAAGTGCAATGACAATGTCAATGTCATGTGTGTGCAATAAACATGATAAATCACAAAATGCACTGCCTGACTGTATTGTAGTAGGTTAGGCTAGGCCTTGTACAAAAGCGTGTTGAGTGATCCATCATCCATGTCGTTCTATTTTCAGTCACACTTCAAAGACGCAAGCAAAGCGCCCACTGATGAGGCTCCAACCATTCATCGCATCCGCATCACCTTGACCAGTCGGAATGTGAAGAGTCTGGAAAAGGGTGAGGATCGCCGCCATGCCCGCTTTTCTCAATTGTCAATTAAATGACAATTTGATCTTTCCAGATATGCAATTGGAACTTGCTTGGCTATAGGCTTACTACAATACATTAAAAAAGTCCTTTTATAAGAACAAGGGCGGGGCTGAGCTTGGGCCCAAGCAGCCTGGATTGGGAAACTGGGGACAAGTGTGGGGGAAAAGATATATAATATCTCATACATCCTGTACCTTCCATTTCAGTTTGCGCTGATCTCATCAGAGGTGCCAAAGAAAAGCACTTGAAGGTGAAAGGACCTGTGCGGATGCCCACTAAGGTGCTTCGCATTACAACAAGGAAAACCCCTTGTGGTGAGGGTTCAAAGACCTGGGATCGCTTTCAGTTACGAATCCACAAACGTTTAATTGATCTTCACAGCCCCTCTGAGATCGTCAAGCAGATTACTTCCATCAGCATTGAACCAGGTGTAGAAGTTGAGGTTACCATCGCCGATGCTTAAATGTAATCTGAATGTTGGATTCAAATATACATAAGTGAAGAATATAAAGTTTTTGTCATTTTTGTATGGTACATAATATTGCCCTTGATATTGTCACTTTGACTCAATCTGTTAAAGTGAAAAATAACCGGGGTGTCTTTGGATCTGCATTGAGATTGTCCTTCCAGCAAATTAACGCTTCTTAGAATTTCAAGATGACGAAAGGTTCCTGATGCAAGGATGGCTGCCAGTTGAGGTGAAGATCTCCAAAGCTGGAGAAATGGCATGAATTTAGAAGAATGCAGTCTGGTGTATACCCAAGACATTGGAACCTCTGTCAAGGAGATGCATTGGTACCCTTCTTGGTTCTCCTCAATAGAGGAGTTTACCAAGCTCCTGAACTGAATGCCCTCGAAGAATAAGTCAATACAAACAAAATTCATACAAGAAAAGTCCTTATTCTACAAAATAATGTCTTTCAGTTGGTATTGAAACAATATTTTTTTTATACAACAAAAGAGCCAATTACAGATGCAACACAAGGGAGGAGGTGAATATTCTTGATGATATGTAATGCACAATTCTTTCCATCAACCTCATTCCCTGACTGTGTGATCATCAGTTCAGTACGTCAACTCAGATTTGAAGAATAAAATGTCATCTTATTTACACATTCAAGAAGGCAGTTATGGTGGATTCTTATTCTTACTCAAATTATGCTTCTACAAAGACTAGGAGTACAAACCACTATCCTACTACAAGCAAAGCACCTTCATGTTGAACACAGCTTCATGCTGTCCCTTCAGACAACTATTCAACAGTAGTAAATGCGATTATCAAATGCCTATCATGACTACAGACTCCAGTGACTTAGAACACACCTCACAGTCATTGAGTCGAGCACGGTCAATACAGCTGCTATCAGGAAATACAACATGACAATGAAAAGCTACCTAAATTACAACACAATGAACACAAATGGGAATATATCCTATCACCATCGAGAATACTGTAAAGCTGGAAATATTTGCAGCCTTTTAAAAGTTTCATGTCCATTTTTTGTGCGACTTTTGCCTCCACTTCAGGTGAGTAAATTATGTATCCCTTTACTTTTGCAGTCATCAGCAAATGCGAAAATAAGGTATGCAAATATTTCTGGAATTACAGTATTGTAAACAAATATAATTTTGGTTTTAAATCTATTCTCTCTCTCTTTGTATCAATGGAACTCAATGATAACTCTACATGTAAGTATGGCAACGTGAAAGCCTTTCAAATTACATTCATAATGTGTGATTGTCTTTCGAGTCTTGTTTTTGGCACATCACTTAATCCTCTT
>NMRB01000091.1:174654-186774 GCA_002633025.1 Notospermus geniculatus
TACCACTTTTGAAAAAAAATTAAATGATTCCGCGATAAATTTTCCCGCGAATCTGTGGCGACGCGAGATTTAAAGTGGACTCATCCAATGGGGGTGATAGGTGAGCCCCATTGCCTACAGTCAGGTATAAATATGATTAAGGATTAAATCATTGACCATTAATGACATAGTGTTCTATTTATCATACTACAGAAGCACTATAATTAAGCAAATCCGTAAATAACAGGAGGAATGTTTCATTTTCGTACCAGCATATTGATTCCAAATCACCCCTTGAAATTTTAGAATCGTCCCACGTGAATCCACATGGCCTCTCCGTGTTGAAATTTTGAGCGAGCCGGTCTGTTCGCCCAAGTTATCTGGCTCACCGCTGTTCTCTACTGAATAAGTCGGCCAGCATTCAATAAAATGGTACCTATATTTGTTTAAATACCTTATTTTCACTTACCAATAATTATTCCGGTGTCCTTGTCTAGTACTAATGAAGTATCCGAACAAAATGATGGGGAACGGAAGGGAAGGGCATGGCATGCACTGTCATCGACTCATGTCACATGTGTGCAATGCACAGTAGGCCTACAGCGTGTCGATGATCCATCATCATGTCGTTCTATTTTCAGTCACACTTCAAAGACGCAAGCAAAGCGCCCACTGATGAGGCTCCAACCATTCATCGCATCCGCATCACCTTGACCAGTCGGAATGTGAAGAGTCTGGAAAAGGGTGAGAATCGCCATGCCCGCTTTTCTCGATTGACAATTTCATCTTTCCAGATATGCAATTGCAACGCGCCTATTTATAGGCCTACTACAATACATTAAAAAATGTCCTTTTATAAGAACAAGGGTGGGGCCTGGCTTGGGCCCAAGCAGCTTGGAAACTGGGGACGAGTGTTGGGAAAAAGACATATCTCATACATCCAGTACCTTCTATTTCAGTCTGCGCTGATCTCATCAGAGGTGCCAAAGAGAAGCACTTGAAAGTGAAAGGACCTGTGCGGATGCCCACTAAGGTGCTTCGCATTACAACAAGGAAAACCCCTTGTGGTGAGGGTTCCAAGACCTGGGATCGCTTTCAGTTACGAATCCACAAACGTTTAATTGATCTTCACAGCCCCTCTGAGATCGTCAAGCAGATTACTTCCATCAGCATTGAACCAGGTGTAGAAGTTGAGGTTACCATTGCCGATGCATAAATGTAATCTGAATGTTGGATTCAAATATAAATAAGTGAAGAATATAAAGTTCTTTTTGTTGTTTTTGTGTGGTACATAATATTGCCCTGGACACTGTCACTTTGGCCCGTATGCACAGACGTTCCTCCACTCACACTTGAGTGTGAGGTCGACCTTAATCTTTTGTATTCTACCCTGCAAACAATAGGTAAAGGTCGACCTCACACTCAAGTGTGAGTGGAGGAACGTCTGTGCATATGGGCCTTTGACTCGATCTGATAAAGTGAAGAATAACAGGGGTGTCTTAGGACCTGCATTACGATTGTCCTTCCAGAGCAAATAAACGCTTCAAGGATGGCTGCCAGTTGAGGTGAAGATCTCCAAAGCTGGAGAAACGGCATGAATTTAGAAGAATGCAGCCTGGTGTATACCCAAGACATTGGTACCTCTGTCAAGGAGATGCATTGGTACCCTACTTGGTTCTCCTCAATAGAGGAGTTCACCAAGCTCCTGAAGTGAATGCTCTCAAAGAATAAGTCAATACAAACAAAATTCATACAAGAAAAGTCCTTATTTTACAAAATAATGTCTTTCAGTTGGTATTGAAACTATGTTTTTTTATACAACAAAAGAGCCAATTACAGATGCAACACAGGGGAGGAGGTGAATAGTAATACACAATTCTTTCCATCGACCTCATTCCCTGACTGTGTGATCATCAGATTCAGTACGTCAACTCAAATTTGAAGAATAAAATGTCATCTTATTTACACATTCAAGAAGGCAGTTATGGTAGATTCTTATTCTTACTCAAATTATGCTTCTACAAAGACTAGGAGTACCGGTACAAACCACTATCCTACTACAAGCAAAGCACCTTCATGTTGAACACAGCTTCATGCTGTCCCTTCAGACAACTATTCAACAGTAGTAAATGCGATTATCAAATGCCTATCATGACTACAAACCCCAGTGACTTAGAACACACCTCACAGTCATTGAGTCGAGCACGGTCAATACAGTTGTTATCAGGAAATACAACATGACAATGAAAAGCTACCTAAATTACAACAGAATGAACACAAATGGGAATATATCCTATCACCATCGAGAATACTGTAAACCTGGAAATATTTGCAGCCTTTTTAAACTTTCATGTCCATTTTTTGTGCGACTTTTACCTCCACTTCAGCTGAGTAAATTATGTATCCCTTTACTTTTGCAGTCATCAGCAAATGCGAAAATAAGGCATGCAAATATTTCCGGAATTACAGTATTGTAAACAAATATAATTTTGGTTTTAAATCTATTCTCTCTCTTTGTATCAATGGAACTCAATGATAACTCTACATGTAAGTATGGCAATGTGAAAGCCTTTCAAATTACATTCATAATGTGTGATTGTCTTTGAGTCTTGTTTTTGGCACATCACTTAATCCTCTTCAGCGAATTCCAACGTTTGCTGACCTCTCTCTGGGTCTGGCATCTTGTACATCCGAACATTTGGTCCCTGCCTGATATTGCTGAAGAATAATCAATATCACAGTTATTCAACTCGAATCTTTTTAATGGGCAAACTGACAATCAGGTAGATCCTCGTTTCTTTCATGAGTGTCTACTGCTTCATCTGTCCTTAACTGTTTTGAATACCAAGGTTTTTCAACAACAGCAGCTACCAGCATCGCGAACCTTGTCAAATTATTTCACCCCATGTTGGCTAAGCCCAGTTCAGGCAGACTCAGTGAGTACAAAAAGCCAGGAAAACTGATTTATGCTTACCTGAGGTGCTGAGGAGTCAGGAAGATGAATTGACGCCCCTTCTGTTGTGCAGCAGCTTCAAGCATCATGTCCATACTGATCCGTCTGTTCACCATATCCTGGAAAATAAACGCTCGAGTCATTAAGGACAGCATGAACACTTTTTGACAACAATCAACCTCATCACTGAAGCTTTATAAACCCCTGGCAAGTATGACACGAACCAGAACTCTTCAGTTGTAAAACATGTATTAAAATCACTCCTTGAACATGTCATGAGCATACGAAACACCGTTACGGTACGAAGGCAGAATATGTCATTACAACTTACCATGAAGACATCAAATTCATCCAGGCATCTGAATGGTGATTCCATGGCATCCCACAAAGCTAAGATGAAGCAGACTGTTGCAAATGATCGCTCACCACCAGAAAGCGACTTCATATCTTTTGATCCACTCCCTTCCGACAGAGGCTGCACCTAAATGCATAAAAAAGTTGCAAATGCTTGGGGAAAGATCAGTTTCTCTACAATGACCTTATTACCTTCATTTACAAGATATATTTTTGTGGCAGAAGTCTCTCCTTGAATGAAGTCATAGTAATACGCACGTAACTTAAAATTGGGTACAAATATTACATGAAACATACTGCATAACGCATACAAGGAATACAGTACTCAAATCAAAATCAAGGCATTTTCAGCCCCAAGTTATTTTAGGAGAATTCCACATGTATGATGGCAATGGGGTGCTTGTGTTGGGTAACTAAAAGCAGTGATGTGGTGATTAGGAAAGCAATGTCCCGGTACCTAAAGCAATACAACAAATAGCACAAATGAAGAGATATATTACAAGTATCAAAGCAGAAATCGTCAATGATGACAGTGTTCAACTGTACTACATGTATATTTCAAGCCATGCCCCTTTGAAGTTCTGGGGTAAAGGACAGAAGGACAACAACAGTAAAGCATAAAGCAAGTACACATTTACCACAATTTATATCAATTTAGACAAAATTGATGTCATGGTGGAAATTGTAGACCATGAATGATTTGGAGGAGACTGATTGAGATGGTGTGGAGGTATATATCATGAGTGTGTCGGATGAACAGATGAAAATGTTGGAGCAAATAGATTCCTCATGTGTTACTCTTTGTTGTCGAATGGATCACAAGCCTGGCAACCTGTACAGATCATTTTGCCAAGACAAGTCAACCATTAACGTATTTATCCAAAAGAATCTACTCTGCCGTATCGCTATCTTGCAGTTGAAAACATGTCCAGTGATTTTCAATTTCCAAATGGAGAACTATTCAAAACAATCAGCTCCAAGAAACACGCTCATGTTAAAAGTGTGAATGCTACGACATGTAATTTTGTGGTGCAAGTCACAAATATGACAATATTAATAACTGAAAATCGCACAAAATAAAACTAAAAAAAAGTACATGTAAATGAAAATACACCAGGGAGGTTGTTCATGCACTTACAGAAAGAGTCAGAACTCCTTTTTGATGGTTGAAGTTAATTTTGCCCTGGTAGTTGCGATTTGAGAGCATCATTATGAAGAAATAGCGAGCTCTCATGGCAATCATGCGTCGGAACTCAAAGAACTGACGCTGGCGGTCACTCATCACTACTTTTAAAGTCTGCAAGGACAAGACTGTAATCAGAAACACTGAAAGGGGGTTTCCTGAAGAACTGTCCACATGAATGAGTCTTCAACATGAATAAGCCAAACACACAAGAGCCAACATGAGTAAGATAATTTGTTTCAGTTATACCCTCAAACTGCCAAAGGACAGAACTTTGACATATTTTGAATTTCTGGTTGATATTCAGTCCGAGTGATTCAGTGCCCAATTAAGCTGTTTAAGCTATACATTACAAGCATAAGCATAACTGTCTGTTCTACAGTCATTCAGATCTGCTCCTGGCTGAGTGTGAAGTTGTAATGAACTTTATCAGTCAAAATACAACAGAACAGCTTTAGAAACAGAACAGTTGTATTGCTGTTAGTCTAGTGTGCAAACCAGCTTATTCAGTGTCGAATCGTCATGCCTGAGGATTGGGATATCTCCCGTACTCAGGAAGCAACCCCATCTGAAAGCATAATGAGGTTATACTTACTTCTACAACTAATTCTTTTTTGGTGTGGTCAATGTGCAATTTTCCATCAAATTGCGATTTATTAATTGCTAGACACACTAAAAAGTTCATTCTCACACGGCATGATAAGTCCCTCCTCATTCTAGAGAAGGCCTTCATTCTGTGGGAAAGCGCCGCATCCAACTCCTGCAAATAACCAGCTGGCTAGTCCAAAATCTTAAAGCATTAAGTTACTTATTTTCTCTCCTTAGACCTATTATCAGAGCTGGAGCAAAGTAAATGTCAAGCAAAATATTTAAGTCGCTCATTCAAGTTGAATTCCATTCTGGAGAAAATTTAAACGGTTCCAGTGATGTATGAGTAATTGCAATACTCCATCCACTACAAGAGATGACAGAGAAAATTGACACTATGCAGTCCATACCTCTATGAACTTGTTACAGTTGCGGACCTCCTGCTTAATCTTCTTGAACTTATTTAAGTTCTCGTGATACTTCCTTGTGATCTCTTCCTTGTTGCCACGACTGAAAGAGGAATGAAGCAGTGTAAAGCATTCTCAGAGTGTATGCAAGGGAGTGCTTCTTCCAAACACTGTTGGCCAATGCCGTGGTTTCTTTCTTTGACAGTTTTGAACACTTTAAAAGAGGAAGTATTACAGTCATCAAATGCACAATCCTGCAGAGCTCATCAATACAGACAGCTGACCTCTTTCACTACCCACTACTTCCAGTACACATGAGAAATTAACTCACTAATCACAAAGTAACGAAATCTTTTTAACAAAACTGTGCCATTTTGTCGTCAATGGCCAAAAACTTACTTTTTTTCTTCAGTCTTGATGCGTTTTGTAATCTGAAGGATTTCACTTTCGAGATTATGTGGCGATCGGCGTGTGTTGATGCGAGGGCAAATCTCTTCTGCCCATCGCACTTTCTCCTGCAATGATAATAAACAGATTTGTAAAGGTTCCAAAGTCATCGGTCCACGCATCAACAATATGCAACTACATGTATTTCCCAAAATTACTCCCAACGAGAATTTGTCACATCAACCATCTCATGGTATTCCATCAGACATATACAGAATTTTCTGTTTGTGAAGCACTGCTAACAAGAGAATACCAATTTACATCAAAGTCAGCTCTTGCATCATCGAGTTCTTTCTGTATATTCTTGATCTTCTGTACATGCTCTCTCATTTTGGCATCGTAGTGGGCCTTGTTGCTCCTGGCATACTCAATCTCTCCATCAATTGTGCCGAGGTCATCCTGCATTTACGAATAATATACAGATGTACTTCAAAGGCTTAACCAAAAAAATTTTCAACAGTAATGGCTTGACAAGCATGGGCCTCCATCATCAGATCTGCACAAAAACAGACTGAACGGTTACAAAATGGTCATATCACTAGAATAAGAAGGAAGTGATCAATTGGAAAATAAATTGATGATGTCACGTTACCTTCAATGGATCAGCCATATCGGCCACAGCTCGAATCCTTTGGTCAATTTCCTTGAAGGAATGGTCAGCAGATTCCATGGCAGCTTTGCACTCCTCACACTTGTCTTTTCTTTCCTTGACATGCTCCTCCAGTGTCGCCAGTTGTTCGTCATACTTCTGCACCTCCTCTTCCTGGAATAAAGGCAATAGAAGAGATGAGAATGTACATGTAGGTAGGGCTTAGAAAGAGCATCTGATGTATTCTAGCACTTTATTGTTCACCCCTGTAGCAGGTATTTTTGCCATTAGTGTACAGTAAGTAGCAGCTGGATGAATTTCTGATACCCAGCATGAACAAATCATTGATATCACCTACCAATGTTACTATATCCACTGCCTCTGGTTCTTCTCTGTTCAACAGTTCATCTAGTTCCTGTAAAAGAGAGGAAATCGTCTTGATAAATGTTTGCATATCAGTTTCAACTTGATGAATAGATCTGACTGACTTAGAATGAAACACCACACCAGCATGACAGCTATTCCTGTACTCCTGCACACAGCCCAGATTAACAGAAAACCAACTGCTTCTTGGATGATTATTTGGTACTGACCGTTTGATACTTTCTGGCCCTCTCAACGATCTTCATCAGCCTTGTCTGCGTGGCACGTTCTTGCTGCTGGCAATCTCTAATACTCGCTTCCTTTTCTTTCAGAGCTCTACCTACGGCACTCGACTGGTTTTGCAACTCCTTAATCTGCTGATTGAGGACCCTAAATAAAGGGGATATATGGTATGATCTCTTGAAAACTGAATGTCCATGAATAAACTAAACGGCTCCGAAATAACACACACCGACAGGTACTGCCGTACAGAAATTTTCACTTACCGAATATTTTCCTCCATGTTTACTCCCAGGTACCTGGCCGAGTCCATGTTGCATGAATAGTATCGGAATGTAGGAGAATGGTACAACTGGTCACCTTTCGGAGTGAATGCCTGTAAAATTAATTGCCCTGTATCTGTTGAGGCTTGGACAGATTCCACAGGTTACAAAGTTTTCTACATGACTATAGTTGGAGGACTTTGCAATGAACAGCTGTTGGGAAGTTCGAGTGTAGAATCATTCAAGTCTTACCTCTCTCACATTCTTCGGTGGATTTCTCAGCATTACATTACGGGCAACTTTTGGATCCTGGATGAGGATGACATTTTCAATGCTTCTCTGAAAGTTCGAGAAGTTCCAGTGTCAAGTCATTCATCGTGCAAGTTTTCAGTGCATTGACAGAAGCCAGAGCTGCTCAAATGAATTATCTCCAAAACTACAGAAACATGCTGCAAACTGAGTTATTTAGACGTACGCCATCAGTGAGTGCCACTCATTACAATATCACTAATGGGACTGACTTGATTACCTGATCAACCAGACAATTAGCAATCACTGGGTCTTCCACTTCCAAGACATCAAGGATGGTAGGGAATTCTCTTGACTGGGCCCTCTGCTCATAAGGAAAAGATGGATATCAAATTGGAGTGGTGCACACGAGGTGAAAAATTTTCCATGCATACAAGACATGAAAGTACTCTTTCCACAACACAAACAGCCCCCAACATGGTACTTAAAACAAAACATTTTTTTTCATTCAGAGTCCTTTATATACTCACACTTTGTGAAACGTCATGGAAATGTTGCTGAAACAGACAGAAAATCACATCATTTGGATGTAAACCAAGCTACAAACAACATATCAGTCTTTGTTCGCATACAACTGACTTCATCTGAATCACTCAACATTCAGAATTGATGGCACAGACAATCCTTGAGGTGGCGGAGCCTATAGGTTTACACCCTTTTTACATATGGCACTGGGTGTTCAATGATGATGGAGAATGAGAAAATTTAAATGGCGAAACAAAGAATACAGTCAGAGTTAACAGAAGTTCTTGAATTCCTTTGAGGATGCCTAATGGGGAAATATTATTTCCAGCATGAGCAATTGAGCTATACCACAATAGTGAATTACAACTTACCAGGAATCTGCTGCATATTGTAGCTGGCTTTCTCCCCACAGGAATACCGGTGTCTTTCATAACTTGTTCAAGAACACGTTCGTCATGGTGGTCATTGCAACAGAATGAGAGAAGCAAGCTCCCCAGGCACCTCTCGACAGCGATAGCCCAATTTTTATCCCGCAGATGAACCTGTGCACCTACATAATACAATACGAAGAGCCCAGGTGAAGGTCATGTTTATGGAAAGGTAAGTGCAAGTAAATTTCTACTGTATTTCTTTGGTAGGACTTTACCTAGTTCAACTTTTCTTTCCAAAACTTTCTATATGAACTTCACAACTGGCAAAACAGGGTGACCCAGAAAACGTGTCCCTTGAGCAATTCTATTGTTATTCAAGGGACAGTTTCTGTGGCCACCCTGTAGTTAATCCACACATCAACTTATTCACTCACCAATGGGTCCTCTCGGCTTTTGATGGAATCGTCCTTGTTTATGAGCAATATTGATTCTATTGATGAGATCAGGAATGAAGTTGCCAAACTTTTTCAGTCCGTCATTTTTAGCCTCTTCATACTGTCGGACTTCCCTCTTTTTCTGATTCATGGTGTTCTGAAGTTCTCGCTCATCATTCCTGAAACCAGCATACAAATTTTTTATTGTCTACCTTACTGATACCAATGCTCTGAAAAAACTACAATAACACGCTTGAAGATGAACAAGAAATGGTAATTCTTTCATTGAACAAGAAAATACTCTGAATAATAAGGGATTATCCAGAACTTACTTAATCCTGTACTGATCTTCCTTCATCTTGCCAACTGCGTTCCTGTGCTGCTCCAACTGGTGCTCCAAACAACGGCGTTCATCGGTTAGACCATCGAGCTGTTCCCTCAAATTTGCAATCTGATTTTCATGAGCAATCTTATCAGTCTGGTCCTGGCGCTCACTGAAAGATGGAAGGTGAAGCAACATATCATTACAATACCAATAGTATTGACATCATAATCTAGCAGTAATAAGGATATTTTGCCGCATGCATTCAATGCTTCTTTTAAGTAAATCATGTAGCTCTAAGTCTGGAATACTAAGCCTATTTCAGATTGCCCTCATTATGTTCGTAGGCTGCCCCACGAATGATACAAATGGCGGGGTTGACAGATACATGTACTTACGAGTGTTTGATTTCTTTTATTTTGTCAAGCAACTGTTTCCTGTCATTTGTTGCACTCTTATGGTCACTCTCACGCTTTCTCATCTCCATCTGCAGAACAGAAAATAATCAGAGAGGCTACAGGCAAAGATGGTGTAAAGTTACTCTACAGCATATCCAGGACTACATGAAGGCCAATAGGAAACTGACACAAATAGGTGAGAGTGGTGACGTTTGATTAACTCGGGCTAATGTTTCTGGCTCGCTCTGTGTAGAAGAGTCCCGCGTGAGGAAATCAATGTCTTTATACCTACCACAGCATTTTTGTAAGCTTTTTTCTTTTCATTGACAGCTCGCTTGGCTTGCTCATGCTGAGGTTCAAGTTCTTTGACTTCTTTGCTCAGATCCTGGAGTTTACTCTGAATCTCTTCCCTTCTCTTGAAGCAAGCATCAACCTTCTCCTGAGATTCTTGCACTTTCTTCTTAAACTTTGGTGTCCTTGCCTCTTCGTTCCTCAGTTGTTTCATGAATGGTTCCAATTCCTGTGACACAGGAGAGTACCTTGTAAAATCCCTGATGAGTACATTTTCCCCCTTGCATTATGGTACATGTAAACTGGCCGATAGCACCATAGGATTACATTAGAATTCTAAATGCAGCTCTTCCCTTGAAAGTTTAGGGTTTCACTTACTTTCAAGCGAACTAGCAAACAACAGCAAATGTGGGCTGACCGAACCCTTCCCTGGTTCGAATCCAGCCCGGGCCATATAGGATTTATTCCCGGCTCTTCACGTCCATCGCATGAGGCAGTAAGCCATGGTGCCTTGTACCTTGTTTCTTTGCAAGGGCAAGTAAAAGACCCCATCCAAGTGAGGAACATAAGTAGCTTGAGATGGCCTCCTCCGTACTTACCAGGGCCAATAATGCTATGGCCTCGGCCCTGACGGAAAAATAAAATACAAATACCCTTGAATATATGGAACAGAACTGCATGTGATTGCTGCACCCACCTTCTCTTTATTGGCTACCAAGGCCCACGCCATCTCCTTTTTCAGGTCCTCAACCTTTTTGCGTAGGTCATCAAGTGAGAGGACAGCCTTGTACTTTTGCTGCAACTCCAGGACTTCTTTTTCCAACTTGGGAATCATCTGAAATGGACAACAACTGTACAGAAACAACAAGGACTGTAGGAGAAATCAAGACTGGTTGTGCAACCTGAGTTCTTTAATCCAGACAGGCATTCAGCAACCATCGAACTGGGATACAATATGAGCATTCAGCCCAAATTCGGCTTACCTTCTCCTTTTGCTCGATAATGTCCACAGAATATTTTCTCTGCTCATTAGCATAGGCGTAATCATTCTTCATCTGCTCTAGCTGAGTCGCTTTCAAGAAGAACTGCAAACAATGTGCAGAATCAGGATGAACCAAAATAATTCCAGGAGATAAAGGAAGAAACGTTATCACTCAGATTTTGCAAAAGACAGACAATATGCCTTGGCCTACTGAAACTGACAAAACGTTGGTCTCAACCTGCCAACTTCACAGCGACTTAGTACTCGTTTTGTGGCGATGGGTCACATATGTTATGTTCATCACGAAAGATGCAATAATCAAATGCCTTACCTTGTATTTGTCCTGGGGTTTGCTTGAGTGCAGAAAGTTCCTACTTGTATCTTGATTCAATATGGCTACTGGGTTATCAACCTGGACATTGAACTTATCAAGAACATGAACCAACTCCTCCCTCTTTGTCGACACCAAACGACCTGAAATGACCAATTTAAACACCATAAAGAACAAACCCAATTCATATTTCAGAACCCTTCCAGTAGCTTTCTCCCCTGAGACATCAGCCATGTTGAACCTACATGTAGTGAGCAGCTAACAGCCCTGTCACTAGTGTCAGAATTTTGTACATGTAACTTTCTTAATTTGTGACGGAAATGATTTCAATCTGAACTTAAAGTGGTCCTAAACCGCCAAGCAAAAGTTGGCACCCGATCATTTTCACCGCCCACGAAAATGGAACTTCCGATTTCCGCTCCTGGCTTCTGAGCATGCGCAGTACGCTACCTTCACTGAGTTTGTCAATCGTGCAAACCGCGCAGCAGACAGGATGCCGAAGCGAGAAGTGAAAGAAGGTAAAGGGCGGCCTTAAAAGGTAGCAAATGCCGACCAGCAGCTGTGGATTGTCCACAGACATCATCGAAGTGGCTCATAATAAAGAAAGAACTCCGTTTTAAGACGATGAGGAGGTCGTTTGTATGTATGGCATCATTAACATATTGCCGGACTGCGGATCTCGCCGCCGTGCCGGTGTAACGTCAGCGAATTCTGGGGCTCCTTCCGAGAAAAGACCAACTTGCCTGGCATACCGGCTGACATCGTCATCAATGGTGTCACTCGTGTCGGATTGAACACTCTTCATGCTCTTAGGCGTGAATGTATCCTCTAAAACTCCCCTGAATCGAGGA
>NMRB01000091.1:187181-206148 GCA_002633025.1 Notospermus geniculatus
AAAGGTCATCTGCAGAGGGCCACATAGCAAATTGGAGCACTTTGGGTCAAGTCGTTGCTGAGTTACAGCACTTTGATGATTTTTGGGTTACGCCACCTGGTGGCCATCTTGGAAGTCAAATCAGTCCGAAATTCGACATGCATGTAAAGGTCATCTAGAGGGACGTAAATATCAAATTTGAGCACTCCACGTCAAGTCGTTCCTGAGTAATAGCAGTTACTTGATTTTCAGGTTACGCCACCTGGCGGCCATATTGGATGTCCAATCGGGCCGAAACTTGGTATTTTTAAAGGTACCCCTCGAATGCATGTTTATGCAAGATATGAAGTTGCTTGATGAAATAATGACAAACTGTGGCAGGTTCGTCACTTTTGTCGAACTTTGACCTCTGTGACCTTGAAAAGTAGGTCAAATCAAAAACCCGTTATATATGTTATGTATCCTTATTAGATACACCTATGATAAAAATTTGGAGAAGATCTAGTCATTAGTTCAGGAGTTATTGCACTTTTTGTGTTTTCGGTTTCCGCCACCTGGTGGCCAAGCTAAGAGTCAAATCGGACCGAAACTTGGTGTCATGGGTCATCTGACCTAGGGGTATATATGTACCAAGTTTCAGATCAATAGCTCTGGCGGTTACGAAACGTGCCCTGCTAACGGAACACGACGACGACGACGACGACGACGGACGACGGACGACGACGGACGCACAACCATTGTATAAGCTCACCACGGTGAGCTAAAAATTCATTGTATTGAGTGATGGATTAGGCTAGGCCTGCCCTTAATCTGAAATGAAATGGCGAATGAACAATAGCTGGGGGGCTAGCCCTTGGCTATTGCCATGGATATGACTAGGGCAATGGAAAATAATCCTCCCTCTGCTAGGGCATTGCTGTGCTGACATGACGTTCCTTCCAACAGGGCATCCTCAAGAAGCTCAGACAGCCAGTCAAGGCCTCTGCTAGTGCTAGGCTATGTGACCCGTCGCAGCAAAACTAGGCGCATGTCGCTCTTAGCTTGGCAGGTTGAGACCAAAATATTTGTCAGTTTCAATGGTCTGTCTATTGTGAAATCTGAAATAGGCTAGGCCTAGGCTACTAGGCCTAACTTTAAACTTAGCTCATGAGCTAGGCCTAGCATAGCATGCCTAGCCTACTACTACATGTAGGCGTAGGCCTAGGCCTAGGCTATTTCTTCCATTCATCTCTCCTGGTGTCATCTTAGTTCGTTGCGGATCACCTTCTGAGCGACATGCGCCTAGGCCTAGTTTTGCTGCGGTTCGTAAGAACACCGAATCGGGACACTTTTGCACCGAATCGGAGTTGGTTTTGCTTTGGTATGAAGTTTAACCTCAAGTTCTTATAGGGAATAGGCCTATAATGAATAGATATTGCGTATTATCCGGGAGATAATTGATTTTTTGATGATTGAAGTCAGATTCTGGCTGTTATTCAAAGCCAAGCTAATGTCAGGAGCTAGTTCCAATATCTGCCGTCGACACAGCTGTGGCGCTACACCGTTGCGCCACAGCATGCGTGTTTCAGACAGTAGATTTCTAACAAAATGCAACGTTAAAGTGTAAATTTGCCTTTTATTTTTATTTCTAAGTCATTTCGTTTAAGAAAAATGAATGTTAGTTGATTCCGATTCGGTGACTTTCGTGCTCCGATTCGGTCCGATCCGGTGTTCTTACGAACCGGTCGGTTTTGCTGTGACGGGTCATATACCGGTATAGGCCTAGGCCTAATACTGACATCATGACATGTTGTGTTGAGTGTGCATCACAATGCATCATGCACATGATGATGCCTGTGACTGCTGTGAGGTGTGTGCCTTTCTGGTCATCACATTGATTGAATGTGTGGGCGCTCTTTCTACTCTTCTGTCTGTCGCTAACCTTTCATTTCATTGCACACTAGTCACAACGCAACTACGGTGCTTTGATTGGTAACTACGATGACATCAAATTTATGAAGAAATCGTGGTGGTCAACATGTTGTCAAAAATGGCAAAATCCCGGGTGACATGATGATTGATGTGAATAGGGAACCGCTGCCGTCTGTGCTGCTGTGCACGTCCTTTTGCAAATCGTCAACCTTGTTTCCAGGAGGATGTCGATGTTCACCAGTACCGGAGATGTGCTAGTGTGATTCTTAGGAGCTAGGTTAAAGCGCGCGCACTGGATCATGTGACATCACATGACAGACAGGACAAAATGGCGGACAGTGCATTGTTTTGACCACCGTTGACGTGCTTATCCATCCATTCATTCATGCCAAATCCTGACAATCTGCGTCCCTCTCTTCGCCGTACACGCCGTGTCAACGATATGGGAGATGCAGTAGATGATTCAGATTACTCAAGCGATGGTAAGAAATGAAATAATGTGACTGTATATTAATGTTATTTGTTGGTGTGCCTAATTTCGGACACAGTGACAGTGTACCGGTATACAAAAATGACAGCAGATAGGTCTAGCAGATAGGGAGTTCGATTGCCGGATGATGTCGGAATTCATTCTCACCTTATCTTCGTATGGTCTTTCTTTCACGCTCTAGGTACTACTACATGCAGGCGTTGACCAAAGTGAGGCTGAGTCTCTGGGCTGGAGTGGAGTGGTGGAAAGTTTGATTAATGAGCCTAGCCTACCCTAGCAAGTTGATTGATTCATTACTTCAGTAGCTACTCTTCTTGACTTGCACTCTTAATTGCAGGCCTGCAAGCAGTGCAATTAATTAATTGCAATTGATATGTCATATGTGCAATTCACATATATGCACCTTCAGAGTCACTCACAATGTCAATGAATGATATTGTATTCTTCACCCACTAAGTAATTATTTCGAATGGGCAATAAAAATTCGTTATTTGTCACCCCGCAATAATAGATCAGTATGTGGCGGAAGAAACTATATTTGTATTTATATTTATATTTATATAAAACATCTGCGACCTAGCCTAGTTAGTTGCCATGCTGCATGGCAACTAATTAAATAGTAATTAGGCTAGGCTTACAGATGTTTAACCACCTCACAAGATGAATGCCACTTGCTTGTGATCTTGTTTTTCCAATTGTCTTGGATTCCACATCCCATCCAGCTTCATAGTCTGACATGGTCACTTTCGAACGATTGAAAATCAATCACTAATACTTGTAGATCACAAAAGTCTGGCTGTAAAATCAGGAATTCTTGGTCGCAGAATTGTTTAATGAATAGAACCAAAGGGGTTTTTTTTACATTTCAAAAAACATTGACATTTTGTATAGATTTTGTACATTTTGTATAGGAATTCACACTTGCCTTAATTTATTAATCTCTTTTCTTTCAGCTCAACCAGCCATCCATTTATTACAGACACCCTTTCAGGTCCAGCAACCTTGTGGGGCTTGGACCCTATTCATTTCTTAATTGCTCACTCATCTTGTTTGCAGGGATATTTAGATCTACTTCAGGGACTCAGCTCAGTCTATTCTAGAGTCTTGTACTGTTAAGTGCCAGCCTGAAGAAGACCCCGGTTGGGGTCGAAAATTTGCAAAATCTGGAAGTTGACTTCCTGCATATTATCACGTTGTGTGTCAATTTTAGTGCTATTTCTTTGGATCAAAAAACATTGACAATACAATATGGGCCTAGGCTTTTGATATTGAGACTGTCATATTTGACCCATATTCGTCTCCAATGGTTTTAATATCAGCGAAGACAAAGACACTTGTACCTTTGATACTGCGCTGACACGAATGACGTACAGGACTGGATATGTCAAGAAAAGCCCTTGAACTATTGGTAGACTAATGGTCCAAGAGTACATAATGAGATATAAGCAGGTGACATACACATATGTAGTACTTGTGACTAATTATTATGTAGAGTGTTCTCACATGGTTTGATAACTGGAACACACAGCAATGTGACACAAGTTTTTTTGATCGCAACAGGTGAAGTTCTGTGGACAGCAATCAAAAGTGAAGTTTTAAAAAGGATATGATAGTTTATTTCTGTGTTTATAGAGCAATTAACCTATTTTTCTGATTCAGTGGACTAGGCAATATTACATTTGATTACCAATTACATTTGAATTTGATTTATAATGGGTATCTGTTGTTACAGTGGATTGTACATGTACTCCCATCTTCTTTACTGATGCTGTGGCTGGAGGTGGTATACATGCAATGGTGAAATCCAAGTACTAGTATTACCCTGATTTAGTGATTAGCTGTTTTCTGGTCGCATTTACATTGATTCCTTCCTCTATGAGGCGCCATGTGGGAATTTAATTGTTTACCAAAATTATTTGAAATAATATCATTGTTTCAAACCATAAATGTACGTATTTTGACTTATTTCATCCAATAAAAGTATAAACAAACCACGGAATTATTTTTCAAACCATGAATTAGACTAAACATATGGTTTCATTCCATGAAACTTAGACAAATTCATGGTTTTGAAAACATACCTTGCTTTCAAACCATAACAAAATCATTTCAAACCATGAAGTTCATGCAAATTCATGGTTTGCAAATCACGAAAAATCGGCAAATATCTTGGTTTTCAAACCATGAATATCAAATCCTCATTGATTGTAAACAATGAACATTGCAAAAATCATGGTTTGCAAACCATGATAATCCACAAAAGCATGGTTTTCGATCCCATGATTACAGCAAAACTCATGGTTTACAAACCATGGAAATAGTCAAATCCATGGTATGCGTATAATTGTATGCGCAGTGGAACAATGGACTGATCCTCTGCCCGCTGTCTACTGGTCGAGTGCAGCGGAACGGAACGAAACGAGGGCAGAGACCAGTCTATGTTCCACTGCGCATACAATTATACGCATACCATGGATGTGGCGATTTCCATGGTTTGCAAACCATGTGTTTTGCA
Organism: Notospermus geniculatus; assembly: GCA_002633025.1. Taxonomy (NCBI): domain Eukaryota; kingdom Metazoa; phylum Nemertea; class Pilidiophora; order Heteronemertea; family Lineidae; genus Notospermus; species Notospermus geniculatus. The sequence continues at coordinate 192,077 of NMRB01000091.1, forward strand.
CTAATCATGGTTTCCCAAACCATGCTTTTGCGGATTATCATGGTTTGCAAAGCATGATTTTTGCAATTTGCAATGTTTACCATCCATGATGCGTTCACATTATTACGGTTTGAAAACAAATAATTTTGCCGATTTTATGGTCTTGTATATCATTCTCATGGTTTGCAAACCAGGAAATTGCATGAACTTCATGGTTCGAAAGTAAGTTATGTTTTCAAAACCATGAATTTGTGAAAGTTTCATGGGAATGAAACCATGTTTGGTATAAATTCTGGTTTGAATAATAATTTCATGGTTAAAAATATGTATAACTTTATTGGATGAAATAAGTCAAAATACGTACATTTATGGTTTGAAACAATGACATTATTTCCAAATAATTTTGGAAACAATTAAATTCCCACATGGCGCCTCATATTCCTCTGTGTGTGTGTTCAGCTTTCTGTTTGTTCTCTCATCTCATATGCACAGCTGTCTTGTGGCATGAAACGTGACTGAATCAGACATAATTTCACATGGATAACCAAAGGTCCTCAGATTCCTACAGCATTTCACGTATGGCTGAATCGGCAAACAATGGAATAGTACCAAATTTAAAGAAGGGGAAGAATTCTGAATTACCTATAAAAGATTTGAAGGTATCATTTGTGAAAGAACCAAGTGGTATCATTGAGAGCAAACTTCAAGCGGAACTTGGGACGTCTTCAATGGAAAAACCCGGTGGGTTATCTCGCTTTTACTGCCCCCCAACCTCTCTGCCCTATTTTGAAAGGGAGTCGAGAACACTGAGGGTCAGCAGGTTTATGGGACCACCAACATTCAAAATGCCAAATTCAGAAGAAAAAAAATTGATAAAAGTTGTTGTTTTTTTCTCCGCTGATCCTCTGCATAAAGTAAACCTCTGAAAAAAAGATCAAATTTCAAATTTCTCAGTAATTTTTTCCGGCCAATGTTGTGTTTCAGCTTCTTGATGTCAAAAAAGTAAAATTGCACAAACTTTGAATGAAAAAACTTTTCGTCTTTTTACCATGCATGCCAATGCGAGTTGTTTTGTTTCTTCCGTCCTTGGGGGAAATGGAGGACGGTAATGGCGGAAATGGAGGGCGGTATCAGTATATGCTGCTTTTTTCCCACCGACTTAGATTTCCTCCGGAATTTCCCATAAACCAAGTATGTAATAAAAAAACCGGCCTCAATCATGCCATATACAATGGTGGCATTCATGCCAGGAATCCTGAAACAGGCATGTCTTGGATTGTATTAGGATTGCCTGCCATGATATTTCTTTGTTCCTTGATATGATACTACATGGAATTCATGATCTGCATCTGGCCATTCCTACATTTCCTAGGTTCATCATGTTTCAGTTGTTTGCCATCAGCTCTTTGAAAATGAGAGCCGATGCATAACAGATATGACAGTCATTCATACGTGTGTGTTTTGTCCCATTTCCTAAATGTGACCCGACACAACAAAATGAGTAGGAATGCACACAGAAGAAGACCCAACATGTCCAAGGTGACACCAACAGTTTGTTGATTTCAGGATTGTCTGCCCATGGTGAAATTTGACTTTGTCGATTTCTGTAATTGTTTGGTGTGTCATCTTCGGTCTTCTTCTGTGTGCATTCTGACTCATTTTGTTCTGCCGGGTCACAAGTAGTGCTACAGAAAGATTAGTGATGTTTCAATTAGATCTTAACATAAACCAATGAGAGATACCTTTTATCAGATCACAGCGCGATATGATGTTACGTCTTCATCTATCTAAAACACATCAAAGAGATGCTCACGTGGAATAAAAGCATATGAAACCCAACGTGCAGATCCAAAATATCAGATACAGTATATAATGATGATAACCAAATCAAGGGCATGATTTCAGTTCATACTAGACCATTGTTAGTATGTCCTCATATTATACCAGTACATGTACATGTATGAAGTTCTTGACCTTGTCTTCCTGATTTTTGAGGCCTGTCTTACATCCACGGCATGATCTATAAAGGAAGTTGGCAGTCATGCCAACTGCTATATCGGTCACTTGTGGTTTGGATATTCCTCAGTTTCAAGTGTGTGTTAGAGCAGGGCTGGTGTTGATATTGATGGTGACCTGTTTGGAATAATGGCAACAAACCATGAGAGAACTGACACTATTCGGCATCAGGGTAGGCAGTTAGTCAATGCTTGCTAAAAGCCCATAATCAAAAATTCATCACGTGCTTATGAATTTTTGCCACAGTGTATTCATTAGTATCACAAGTGGTTGTTATCACTTCAGGAACTCTTGTAACTTGTTGTCATCTCTTGTTTATGGCTATGCTCTTCAGTACTGCATGTCATAATAACTAATGTATCATTCTCTTTCTCTCTTCAGAAATGAAAAACTTTGCCCGCCAACCAAGTAGTGTCAGTGCAAGCAGCTATGGATCATGCAACTGTGGGACACGGTTCACACCCGCGATGGAGGACAAGTTACGCAGACGACTGAGGTTCTTTTTTATGAATCCGTGTGAAAAATGGAGGGCTCGACGGCGGTTTCCATGGAAACTCGTGTTGCAGTTATTCAAAATCGTGATAGTCACAGTTCAGGTATGGAAAATCAACTATCTGTGTATCAGATTTTGCTTCTGATAATTTTAATAAAGTTCTGTGAAAAGAAAAATTTTCAATTTTGTGATGACCACTGAATCATCTTTTTCAGTTAACAGTATTTGGTTTAGACAGAGCAGCCCACGTGAGCTTCATTGAGAAAAATACTGTTGCATTTAAGCATCTGTTTTTGAAGAAATGGGACACAACATTTGAAACTATGCCATACCCTCCTACGAATGGTCCATTTGCTGTGTACACCACTGAGGAACTGACCGCGTCGATCAACTACGTCATGGAGAGGGTAAGTTATGACAAGGGACAAGTTGCCTAGATTTCTGAATCATATCAATTCCATGTACCCGGTATTTGGCTCTCTGTTCCCTTGGCTGTCAGTTTTTTCTAGCATCGTAGCGCAATACTCTCTACAGAGCCAATAATTCAGAATCATTCTCCCACAGCAGGGGTTTTTATCTCGCTCCTCTTCATCCACTCACACAAACTTTGTGTGCGAGTGTATGATATGAAGAGGAGCGAGACCAAAGCCCTGCTATGGGAGGATGCTTCAGAATGGGTTCCTAGTTAGAATTTTATAACCTTTTTTGTGCGCTAATAGCTCCCACTACTTTTCAGTATAATATGACTCGTACACTTGCCATTGGGTCATATGACTTTTCTAGAGAAGATGGCAGTAAACCTCCACTAGAAATGTGCATCCGTCGCTATAGAATTGGAGAGATTTCAGCTCATAATGAGACATATCACTTCGATGCAAGGATCAATACAGGTGAGGATCTTTTTGATAGTTTGAAAGGTATTGTAAGGCCTGTGAATAATTTTTTGATTTGATAATGATGTTAGGGTTCTGATCTGTACCAACCTCTTGTCTCAGTGTGTGATTTGAGGTCAGGTAATGCCTGTATGTTCTGAGCCTGACATTGGATTTCTAAGACATCTGTTGTGATTTGAGGTCAGGTAATGCCTGTATGTTCTGAGCCTGACATTGGATTTCTAAGACATCTGTATATCTTATAAGTTTTCATTTCTCCGTGGAAGAGAACGGTCAATTATCATAGCCCTCTCATGTATGTAACACCCAGTTACTTGTAAGACTAGCCCCCTACTGATGTTTCTGATGATCTACTGGATTGACTACTCCAAGTTGTTTTCATCTTCTCCATGTATCATTGCTTTAATAATCAATTTCAGATTGTCACTGGTTGACTGCTGTGAAAGTTGGAAATTCTTCTAAATTCGACATAGCTCTGTATTTCGAAAGGCATAATATCAGTTTCAACATGGATGAGTAAGTTGTTGCTATCTACTTGAAGTTCTGGCTGAGAAAAATATTTGGTTCCAGGTACGGTTCATGTCCATGTCTTTTTAAAGGCCCTATATGTTAGTCAAGCTTTTCACTGGTGCCTTACCGTATCTCACAGTCTCATAATGGAAATCTGTATGAAATGTTTCAGCTGGTGTGAAAACCTGGCCTACCTTTACAATCATTTTGGATCAGCCCTGAAATTATCGTTTGTGTTTTCAGTATTGTCACGATCAAAATCACCTTTTCCCTGAAGTCAGTTCACTTGAAACAGTTGACACAGGTTGATTCTCCAGATTGCTTTCAGTTCAACATAACAGTGAGTAGCTTCATGTTTTATCCACTGCATTATAAATCTGTACCGTAATTTTCGGGCTATAAGGCGCGGCTTTTTTTCATGAAGAACGGTCTAAAATTGGGGGTGCGCCTTATAGGGTGGTGCGCCTTATCTGCAGATAGAGTCCGAAAATTTGATCAGAAGTGTCACAACAAGCTAATTAGCTTGTCACAACAAGCTAATTAATCATACAACCAGGTCAGTTTGATGCATAACAACGCAGACTGACCAGCCAATACATTGTATGTGTGTAATGTGTGCACTGAAACATTGCTGTGGTTCACCTGATGACTGCGTCTTATAGGGAGGTGCGCCTTATAGGGAGGTGCGTCTTATGTATGGATTTCATCAAGGTTTAGGGTAAAATTAAGGGATGCGCCTTATAGTCAGGTGCGCCCTATAGTCGCGAAAATACGGTATGTGCCAGGATACACTTGGACATTTGAGTATCTTGTTTTTCACCTCGGAACACAGAGAGAGATGTGTAGTGTGTCTGATTCTCTTTCAGATTCTGTACGACAATAGTCTCCACTCTGGTCAATGCCCAGTGTCCCTCACAGCCAAAGTCGTACCATTGCGGTGTAGCAACACGTCACATGTTTTACATGCAAGTAAGTGATTGCTTATGGCACTCTAGTTATTAATCAAGGAATGCAGCTCAAAGGCATTGTCAACCCTTGCAGCTATTTTAAGTCACAATGTGGAAGCATCTCAGCATAGTTGTGAAAATTCTCCTTATCTGTGGCCATTTTGAAAAAATGGACATTAAGTGGTCTCAGTTCCACTTTCAAGTCTTAGTTTAGGCCCAGTTTGAGTCATTCTTTTGGTTATCTTTGCAGGCAATGGTTATTTGAAGAAAATGGAGGTACAACTGTCTTGGATGTTATTGTGATTTTCATCAGTGCATCCTCCTTCATTCTCTGTCTTCGCTCATTGATCAGATCAGAACAACTGAAGAAGGTGAGGAGACCTTCATGTTTCAAATCTATGGCCAACATGTTCATCACTTCATGCAGGAAATCTTTGTATTTCAAAGCTTTGGTCAACGTTAAAAGTCAGTATATGAGGACTGCATCTCAATTTTCAATTATCTCAATTACCCATTCCAAAACGCTCCGACACAAAGTACAGTAAATGACTATGATACAAAAGCGGAACATTTTCATTGTTGCCCTTGTCTCATTTTCCAGTTGACGGTGAAATATTTCAAACAGCGCCATAATAGACATTTGAACTTCTACGAAACCTCAGAGTTTTTGAATCTGTGGCATGTACTTATCTTGATCAACGATTTCCTGACAGTGGTTGGCTCATCGCTCAAGATACAGATTGAGAGCAAGGTTTGTTTAATTAATCCATGCATTTTCCATCAATAGGAGCTGTCGGTCAGTTGACCAATAGATGTGACTGTCACTACGTCACAATTCATGCCTAGCGGACCTATTCATGCTTGATTGAGACCAATCAAGAGAACTTTCTTTTGTATTCCCACAAAAACTTTGCTGCCACCTTTTGGCAATAAGCACGGTTGGCTGCTCCTATTTTCAGAAGAATTAGCCTTGAGCATAGACTTGTTGAGAAGAGATGTGCAGGCTTTATCTTTAAAATTCAACTAACATCAAGTATGGGCCTATTATCAAAAATATTTCCCACACACTGAGATAGTCGGGGATTTTTAGTGCTCATTCTACTGCATCACCACCCACCTCATAGTGACAGAGTGGATCGAGTGCAAAAAACTGGTCACCTCAGGATGCATTTGCCAATGTAAACAAACTGTTGTGTTCTGATCTTTTCGTTCATTGTGTTTTTCAGGACAGTCAGAATTACGACATATGTAGTCTTCTGCTTGGTACAGGGAATCTTCTTGTGTGGATTGGAGTGCTCAGATATCTATCTTTCTTTGACCATTACAATGTAAGTGGGGGAGGCATCACAATGTAACTTCCTCTTGTAGACAGTGTTCCTCTTGTAGACAGTGCTATCTACATAATGTACCAAAGAAGTCTACATTTCTATCTACTTGTTCTTTGTCCAAGTGGACAGTCATCCATGCCAGGTTCTCACGGCTGCCACCAGATGGTTCATGGGTTCGATCCCCATTCATTCCAATGCTTTTATGTGATAGATGAGGTGGTCGTTCCTTGACATCATAGGCCCTGAAGACTTCAGTTTCCCCCAACATTACATAAATATCGCCCAGTACTCGTTGATGAGCAGTTATATGTTCTAAGTTCCAACTCAGGGCCTGAATTGGTACCTGCAGTCCTGAACCGAAGAAATATTTCAGCCCTTAAATTTGATATTTGTTTTTACAGATTCTCATTCTCACAATGAAGAAGTCGCTGCCAGCCATCACTCGATTCATAATTTGCGCAGCGATGCTGTATCTTGGATTCACATTTTGTGGCTGGGTGGTGCTTGGACCGTACCACATAAAGGTGAATAAAGCCAGTGTTCTTAGATCACGGGACAATGCATCCTCCCACAGAAAGGGTTTTTACTTCACTCCTCTTCATCCACTTGGTTCTGCTGTTGGAGGATGGGGACAATGTTGAAGCAAATGTGGGAACTTAACAGTAGATTATTGTTTTCTTTGAATAATTATTAAAAGGCTATAATGCTGTAGTTTTTGCAAAAGCCCATTTGGAATTTCATTCCACAGGATTGACACATTCCGTCACATCTTCATTTCAGTTCCGTGAGATTGGGACTGCTTCCGAGTGCTTGTTCTCTCTAGTCAATGGTGACGACATGTTTGTGACATTCTCGGCTATCCAATCGAACTTCAGCGTTCAGTACATCTACTACTATAGTCGTATCTACCTGTATGTCTTCATCAGTCTCTTCATGTATGTGGTGTACAGTCTCTTCACGTCCATCATTATCAACACATATGAGACAATTAAGGTAAAGTATAGTCCATTATTATGGTACAGAAACACAGGGTTCATTCTCTTGCAAATGCAGGCATTATCCACAATCCCATTCAGTGCCCACCCCCTGGCTCCTGGGGTCTCATATTTATATTTTCAATTACGTCAACACCATTTGAAAACTTGTGGTACGGCTAATCCAAAAATTACTAAAACTTGCCTATCCCAAATGCAACATTGATACATTTGGTAAGTGTAAAATGGTCATCACATAAGCACCTTCCTTTTATGTTGCATTTTAGGGTTACTATCAAGATGGCTTCCCCAAGAGTGAAGTACAGAAGTTCATTGACGAGCACTCCGATGATGTCAGCTCTCCTCTTTACCGCTCCGATTCCACACAAAGCAGAGGATGCATTTGCTGTATGCTGCCATGCTGTAGACGACAGTAAGTATCTACCATTTATCCCAGAAAGTAAACAGAACTTAGTCCAATATTATCTAAAATGCTAATGTTTTGTAAACCTCTCTATTGTACTGAGAAAGCAGTTTGGACTGATAAATGCTGTCCTTTGAGAGGTGTGGTGATTACAGAGATCTAAATGAATTGAATGACCAATTATGGATTGTATTGCAATATCCTTATAATGTCCTCATGAGAGAGGTGTCCATTTAGAGAGATTCCGCTTTAACTTCACTGAATCTTTCTTTTTCTTCAGTGACGATGATTATCCAGATGAGTACACACCCATTATCAACTCATGATTCCTTCAATTAAGCCAAAGAAAGTGGGAGATTATTGCTTATGCAGCATTGATTTATGCCTCCAGATATACGGACTGAAGTACGCCACTCTCTCTGACATGTCTGATGCATGGGCGTCTACAGTACAAAATGCAGAGCCATCTTCAGTCCAAGAGGGAAGGCACTGGTTGAATATTAGGAAGCTCTGGTTGAATGTTTTGTTTTGATTTGTTCAGTTCAGTCCTATTACCCAAAAGGGCAGACGCTGATGTTAATAGGACTCGTTCAGTGCTACCTATAGGGCCGATGTTGATTGAACGATAGGATTAAATAATATGTTACTCTGCCTTAATTTTCTTGGGGGGGGGGGGGGGGTTGTGGTTGAGATTATTTCATCATATCTTTTGCACAGTCGAAAATTCTGTGTCCAGTCAAGTTCAGCACAGTTTGAGGACTGGACACTTTATTCTGAAGTTTTCGCCCTGTGTTAATCAATCATCAATAGATGATTGATAATGTTTGAGCAGCTGTCTGTTTATATTATATGTACAATGTATATTTCATTGTGTGGTCTGAGTTTTCCATTAATTACTCTAGATTGTGAATCAGAATGTTGGATTTTGTATTGTTTCCACCGGTAATTTATTTTTTTCTGTCATGATGAAGTTGTGCCTGAAATGTGTATATAACCCGATGTGGGATTGAAAAATAAATTTACTGTGAGATGATGTTGTGGTGTGTTGTTGGAAAACGTTGTGCAAACAAGGCTGATAGCTTTTGATGCATTACAATGCTATTAAAGTTATCCCTTGTCGTGGGATTGTCCATTGTAGCAGCTTTGAATGTCTGTAAGTCATCATGTTTGTGACATGAATAATAAATCTACAGAAAGATCCAATTATGCATTGATTTATTAGAAAGGTGTCTAGCACAGCGTATGGTGATCAGTTAGGGTGTGTGCTTGCGGCACAGCAAGTAGAGAACAATGTAACTTATATCATTTGTATTATAAGCGCCTCCGGTACCAGTACACTTCAGATGGTGCACAGTACAGTACATGGGAAATTCATTGCAGGTGCAAATCCAGGATTTAGGGAGGGGGTTATCCCAGACTGATGGAGGGTCCAGGCATATCTATATACAGTCAGACTTTGTTAATCCGAACTGCGTTAATCCGGAAACCTCGCCATCCGAACATCGGTACGTTGGGGACAAATTTCCGCCATGCATTTTCCCCCTCTTATCCGGAAACCCCGCTATCCGGATCCGGACTGTGTTCTTGCGGAACAAAAGTGCAAATTCCCTTTAAAATTGTCCGTATAATCCGGACTAAGCTAGGCCTTTTCAACCGACCGGCCGAACCCAAGCCTCGCCGCCATCCGTCGGCGTGGGTCGACCTGCCAAACTGCCGGTAATCGCGAACGGCCCAAAGAAAATTAGCCAGCTTGTTGATACAAGTACGGTAGGTATAATTACGACTGATGACACCTGATTAATTAATGTGCTGTTCATCCTTTGTCACCATGGTCACAGTCTGCCGTAGGCCTAACAAACTCAACCAGACATTGTTGACCTGTTGGACACGTGACCTGCCGACATGGCCGATGCTGATCAGCTGATTGCATTGCAATTTGCGATATCTTTGTTTTGTTGACGACGCTCATAGTGTATGGCGCTAATCATGAGGTACCACAGCAACAATTAAAGACTTCGTTTCTAGAACAGCATCCGAACCTTCCCAACGTATCCGAACATCTTGATGCAACTTTGGCTGTACAGCAAACGCTTAATTCATTCCGGAGACAGTGCCTGGTGCAACATACGCTGGAGGATTTCTCCAAGAAGTAGGCCTAGATCGACGGTACCGGTACATCATGAGGCCGATTGAGCGCCATCTGTCTGAAAATTCACGCATGATGCTGTGATGTGAACTGCCTGACTACTTTGCCGTTGGCACTGTCCCAAAAGATTTCGTCTCGTGTCGGGGTCCCGTTGTGTATTTTTATCATAACTGTGCATTATTTATNCATATTTGTTTGTTGTGCAAGTATCTCAACCATTGTGTAAAAAGCAAAAACGGTGTCTTACTTGTGACTATCAAAATCTAGGCATACTAGTATGTATGAGCATTAATTTCATCTTCAGAATGAGGATCTACTGGGTTCATTTTGATGGCATTTTACATTTGTGATTCAACATCAAACCACTGTAAATTTTGATAATAAAACATTTTTTTGAAACAGTTGCATTTGGTAAGAATATATTGTCAGTCTGTTGCCCAATCCAATCTGATTTGCGTTGTTTTTACCACATATGACCACACCCATCACTTATAGGCCATATTAATGATTGATATTCCGCCATATAATCCATGATAGACTGGAACAGAGCTATTTTTAATAGCACGTCTCCCGTAATTTAAAAATGGATGGAATTGAAGCTACCCTATCCGCACAGGCCTACCGCTTGAGAAAACGTGGTGAAAGGTACACCTACCTAATCCTGCCGAGACCACCGCGACAGGCCATGGAGGTATTAGGATAGGCCAACGGGCATGACTCCTGCTTCATCTTGGTTAGGACAAGGTACCAGTCCAACCACGTCGCGGAGGAAGCGAAATCCCTTTGGCAGAATAAGCTTGAAAAAAATGTATTAAGCTGCGTTTACCAGACATCCGGAATGCGGTATGGATGCGGAAGCGGCGATATGTTGTATGCGAAAATCCATAGTATACCGCTTCCGCATTCCGGGTGTCCGGTAAACGCAACTTTATTCAGGATTACCCCATAGCCTTTCCGAATGGTAAACACAGGAGATTATATCGGGCAGGCCTATGTACAACATTACAGGCCTACACCAGTCGAGGTAATCGTTCCCTGCGACAAGTAAGACTGTTTAATATACAGTTCTGAACAAGGTTTGTGGACGGTTTTTATTTACCTCATACTTCTAGTGTTCGTAAAAAAGTCGGTGCTAAGCATAAGCTATTCCATGGAACAAGTTAGAATTCGGTAGGTGCTAACTCTTCACTGCAGAGAAAAGCGATGGAATTTTTGTTCCTTTTCTCCGGCAAGTATTCTAACTAGGAGTAGGCTATTGGAGTTGAACGACGGAAACACTTTTCTGCCCTTTGCTTTTCGTGATTGATGTTCCCTCACGGTCGAGGAGATTGGTCGTGATGGTTCGTTCAAATGCAAGGCTGTGAATTCTTTGGGACTCGACACATGATTTATTAGATGGTAAGTAAATAGTACAGTGTATTGGAACAAACAGTTTTTCAGGAAATGGCTACGGCGATTCCCGCTAATAAAGACAAACATGATTTAGTCTTGTCCCAAGGAAGGCACTGGTTTGTTGGCGCCGGCGGACTGCCCCGATGGCGAAACCCCGCAACGCCTGAGTTTACACCGCTGTCTAGTCCAGCGTTGAGCGATAAAGCACCGGGAAAGCTGTGATGGACGAAGCGAACATCCATTACTAGGGATGATTTTTGCCTTTCCCGCTCGTCGATCAATCAGTCATACCGATAACGAATTTTTAACTTTCAGGATCTTGCAATATGATGAATCACGAAATCCGTCGAGCCAGAGACCGAATACAGGTACTATCTCCAATAAGCGAGAAGTCTTTCATCAGCAGCCAGGGAGGGACCCCGTCACCAGAGAAGCAAATACCTGGTAGGTAAACCCAGTCAATGAAAGTAAACTGAGCTGGAAGTGGAAACAGCGGACGGAAGCAACAAGATAAACAAGAGAAAAAAATCAGCTATTGCGCACCATAGTAACGCTCTTCAAATGCGAGTAGGGCCTACTTGAGCGTCATCATAACTTCCGCTTGTTTAAGGCGATACGCAAATTTGTCTCCATCAACCTCACGAAAATAAACGAAACAAACATGCACCAAGACATACTTAAGGCGCCGCTCTACGTGACAGTTTTCTATCGAAAGTTTGCTGTCAGATAGTCAATTATTGCTCTCAGACAGCAATAACTGCTGATATACAGTACTACATGTACTTGCTATCTGACAGCAATAATTGACAGTAATATGTACAATGGGCGACTCAATGGACAACTACCACCGGGACAATTTCATCCAAAAATGTTGAACCAGAGTAATGCTTTTCATGCCAATCGAGGACCTATAGTGAATGTCCCCGTTTACAGGGCGTTTGTTGTTCCAATTTTTCAGATGCCCATCTCCCACTAGCTGAGGAAGCGAGCCAAGCCCGTCGTCAGCGTCCAGCAAAGGTACCCACGGAACTGGATGCTCTCATTTCTGATTACCTGAATAAAAGCGTAAATCCGCAGCCATCTGCTTTTGTAACCTACGATCCGACTTTGTACTGTGAATGTTGCGAACCCATTAACAATATCAGCCAAGCGCGGTTGAAGGAATTTAGCAGCGGATTACTTTCTCCTGCGGAAGAACCCGATACGTACGGACACTTTAAAGCGAAAAATAAGCCAGGAAGCAATAAGCGAGAGGAACCACGCGATGGGAACAGCAAAAATGGGGCAGGTAATGTGGCTTATCCTGGGCGTAGGGATACAAGTATGAATCGGTGGACGATACCAGTATACAGTGATCAAGACGCCCATAAGCCATACCACGTCAACAGGAACCTCCGTGGCGGAACCCATGTTGACGCTGATGTTACTCGATTTGTGCACAACCCTCGAATATACGTCGATACATCCAAGGCTCACGTTCCTTCGTCATTCCGGATTCCACAACCCGAGACACCCCCAGGCGACCAGAGGCGATTCGATTTACAGTACATGAACACCGTCATGGACGCCACCTCCAAGTTTGACAGCAGCATGCAGTCTCTGGAGAGCACGATTCGAAATCTTCGAAGTGATCCCAAAGTTACCATTGATGAAATGGAGAACACTTATCGCCACTTCGGTAAAGCATCAGGACACATATTTTGATCTTAAGATGAGCCTAGGACAATTCTCTCCGGAAAAGGCTTCTTGTACATTGAAGTATACGGTGTACGAACACGTCGGTTAACACTAGGGAGTTTTCGCAAAGCCCCGAAACGCCAACGCGAACGCCAAACCCATTGTTCGATGCCACGGAGAGAGCACCGAACAAAAGGATAGACGTGCGCGTCGGCGTTTCGGGGGCTTTGCGAAAACTCTATAATGGGTCATATTGAATAAAGACAACCCTTTCCAATATCAAGGCCATTAACAGCAACAGCCACATGAGTGAGATAGCCGTACAACTCAGAGATATCAACATTCAACGTTTTTTACGAGACTCAATCATCGATTCATCGTTGAACAACAGAGGACAATGAATCGTAGAATTGGATAAATACATGTAATGATAAATGTTGTCCAACTGTGAAATTAAAAATGAATATTTTATTCTGTCAAATTACGGTACCACCTTTTCACTGTTCTCTGGAGGAAAATGTCAGCAGAATGCATGGTTTACCATACATGACCTATAAATGAGAAAAAATGAAGCTCCACACCTGTAGTATTTTTCTCAGTTGCTTTTATTATTCTTTCATCTTCAATCTACGTCGCTTTACAAGAACGCTCAACATCACCACAGAACAAGCAATCAGCACAGCAGCTGTCGTGAAACTCCATCGAAAGCATTTCAAACCGTTGCAGAACAGGCTTTTCGGCTCGGTTATTTCTGCATCGTAAAGAATTCCGAAGATTTGCATGATGACGATGGACCAGAGACCGCTGAGTGTCAACACCGCGCCCCAATTACTTCCATAATATTTCAATCCGTGTGATTCACTTAATATTGTAGAAGGGAGGGCAGAAGTTGCCCCAAAACCGAAACCAGCTGAAGTTGTGACTGCCAACAAAATATTGAAATTATTAGCAAAGAATATGGCAAGTACGACAATGACAAAAAGGATGATGTTGACGGCAAGCAACATCACAACTCTTGGCAGCTTAGTGACCAACATATCGGAAACAAATCCAACGGAAATTTTGCTGATCGTTGCAACTACGTACGAAACCACATTGAAGAGCGAACTGTACTCGGCAAAGTTGAATGACTTTAGGTATACACTAATATTGTACATAATCATGTTTACAACACTGTAAGTGAACATCGCGCACCAGAGAAGCAATTGAAAATCGATGTTTTTAAGTAAGGCAAAACCGGTCAAATCAACTGGCTTTGTTTCCAGAACGTCGCTTTCTTGACCAGCACCTTGT
>NMRB01000091.1:233694-248462 GCA_002633025.1 Notospermus geniculatus
AATCCTTTACCATAAGTTCCTGACATGCGATCAGCGATGATTCACACGATCTGATCGCCTGGAACAGATTTTCTCAAAACACGGAATTCCGATGGATTCTAGCGTTTCGTGGGATCGATCTGACCAAGATCGGTGATGGTCGCAGAAGGATATACCACCATAAAAACTGCCTGATACAGGATTGGAAAAATCCTACCAGCCCTTCATTGATTTACTGTCAGTAAAACGCTTGGCGTATGATCTGATCATTCCACTAATCCTCAATTCACATTGACAAAATCTATATCACGTTCAAATGCTATAAATTTTTGAAAGGAGTTGCCCCACGATTGACTAGCATGGTTACTCAAGGCGAAAATTGCCATACCCCCATGCTGACAAGTGGTATCAGCTTGTGTTGCCGAGTTTTTTGCCAAGTTGCACCAAATGAATCACCACCGTCGATAATTGTGAACACAGAAGCTTGAACTCGACACCTGTTTTCTGCAACGATGCAACATTAGGATTGGTGACAATTAAATTTTGTAAGAAGTGGCCTACTGTGATTCACTAAAAGGACTTGAGAATCAATATGGGGAATGAATTTCAGGATATTCGCTAAAAAACGACCATTTTATAAGCTGATGTGGACGGAATCAAAGGAATATTGATGAAAAACTTGCCACCGAGATCTACTCTATTGCTTAAGGTGCCTCTCCACCAGAGAGTTCTCATGTGATTTGGCTCTCAATGGGCAACTCAACTGTAAGAAACTGTGGGCAGTCACTTGCATCGTTGGTCTTAGCAGAAGTCCTCCACAGAAATCAACAGTCCTGCACAGAAACCAACAGTGTTGAATTGCCCACTGAGAGCCAACTAGCATGGGGAAATTCTCACTTTGAGAAGCATCTTTCGTCAAACCAATGTGGGATGGAATGAACTCTCTGACTAATTCAATTAACCAATGTGCTGCCGTGACCATCGAAAAACGGCCGTAATTGCAGAAGTTTTAAAAATCATTTAAAATGTCCCCCATAGAAGAAATAGCGATGGATGTGCCATCTGATGATTCACCCAAACCATGCACCTGTGCAAACAGAGACAGAATCTCATCTAAGACAGAACCCTCAGTCTTATGTCCATCGATATTCAATCTAACCATCACCTCCACACCCGCAATCATCCAGTCATGGAGACAAATGACAACAATTACGGAGCAAAAACTCGTCTTCCAGCACCAAAAACTCCCCAGCGTAATTTAGAATCGACCCATGCTTAACTACCGAGCCAGCGAATCTGATGAGTTTGCGGAAATCTTGAATTGAAGTTGTGTAATTTTAGCCAAAGTGACTCAACACCTGCAGGTGGTGGATTCAGGGTGAGCTTTCTTGAGCTGCTGATAGATTCCACAGGCGGAAATGCATTCCGCCACATCAAACGAGTCTCCTGAAAAAATATCCTAAGGAAGCCCAGGGGCAAGGGATAGATTTCGAACTTGACAGCGACAACCTTGTTGAGTGGGATCTGGTATTTTTTGCCTTCGCAGGATAAGTGTGGATCGTCAACTTTACTTTCTGGGTAATGCCGGGGAGTTTCTGTGAGATGTTTCTATTGGGTCGATAAAGGCTGATTGATTCCTGTCTAACCCTTGCTGATTCTTCATGGACTGTTTTGTGAGTGCAAAAAAAGACAAAGGTACTATGAGAATGCTTGCATGACAGAACTGGTAACACTCCGTCCAGTTGGCTTGAAAGCTTCTGAACGACAAAGTTGGGTGAAATGTCCAAAGAACTGACCAGTCAGAATGCAAGAAAGTGGTTGCTATGTTCAGCCTAAAAGGAGAGAATCCTGCAAGCCACTACCACACCACCAGTCCCTCAAGGTGCTTGTCCTAAAAAGGAGAGAGTCCTGCAATCCACCACCATACCACCAGTCCGTAAAGGTGCTGCCCCGTCCTAAAAGGAAACAGTCCAGCAATCAACTACCATACCGCCAGTCCTTCAAGGTGCTTGTCCTATAAGTAGGAAGTCATGCAATCCACTACCATACTACCAGTCCGTAAAGGTGCTGCTCCATCCTAAAAGGAAACAGTCCAGCAATCCACTACCATACCACCAGTCCGAGAATTGGCTCTCTTTGGCAACTCACCCATAGAAAACTGGGCAGTGCTTGTATCATTCATCTTAGCACAAGTTTTAAGGAAACCAACAATGGTAAACTGCCCATTGAGAGCCAACTCATGCAACAAAACTCACACATTGGGCATGGCTTGAGTTCTGAACAGCAAGAACTCGTCAAAACACAATGGACTTTTTTATGGCTATCATGGGAATCCACCAATATCATGTCAGCAATCAATGATGACACAGCATTCAAAAAAGCTGTCCTATTTGCTTTTATGGTTTCCCAAGCTATATCATGAAGTTTGCTGACTGGGCAAAAAACCAGCTGTCAGCAGGAGAAGTCACAAAATGATGCTAAAATACACAAAACTATTCTGAGTCAAAAAATAAACAGTTGTACGGCAATGTTTGGTTTTCTCAGTCTGAATGAACTGCCATCGGAATGGTGTGCCAGCCGAGTCGGAGCCGAGTACGGTTGCTTAACCGATCGATCACCTTCATACAGATGCAACCACATGGCATTAAACACTCCTGCAGCCGATAATGACATCAATAATGCCTCTTCTCATGGTGTTGACTAGTTTTTCATTACCATTTCATTACTCTCAAGAGGAAGAGTAAATTCAATTGGTACAAGTAAGATGACAGAGATGATGCTGATAGTGTTGATTGTTTATCTTCAATATGAGTGGGGCAGGCAAACCTGTGGGTAAGCAAGCCTTTATCAGAATCCAAGGTTGTGGAACTGGGCTTGAATCTCAGTGGGACAGGTCATGATCTAAGGTTAAGCAAGCCTTTATCTGAATCCAAGGTATTGAAGCTGGGCTTAAATCTCAGTGGGACAGTCATGATCTAAGGGTAAGCAAGCCCATATCTGAATCCACGGTATCGGAACTGGGCTTTAGTCTCAGAAGGTGAAGACCCAACAAAGGTACATGTAAGATAGTGTGGTTGGTGGAAGATGTCAAACTAGGCTAGGTTTTTTCCTTAATCCAACGTTCATCATTGTAGAGGCTTGCAATGTAGTATCAAGCTTAGCTTCTGCCAGAGCCTAAGGGCAGGCTTAGCCATTTGCCGATGATATTCAATATCCTCAGCCATACAAGCTGGTCTTCTCGGTAGAGAAGTGGGGCTGACCTACTGAAGGGACAAGATCAAGAGGGACCACTGGGCTTGTACTCCAGCATTCCATTAACTTTAACTGTGGATTGTATATACTGGACCCAGCATCAACACTTGGAACAGAAGCAGATTAAAGTGAGTGGCAAAAGCCAGAATGAATGATGGAAACACGAATACGAAAAACGAGATGACAGAGAGCAACACCAGACAATGAACCTTCAACTCTATCCACTTCTTTAACCCTGACAATTTAATCATCACCCAATGTCAACATGTTGCGATTCAACACTCAATAAAAAGCAATGAGGTTAAGTTACCCTTGCTTACTCATAGTCCCCTTGCAACAAGATCTATTAGATCTATATCATACACCTGATGAAGTTACCCATTAGCTCGTCAAAGAACTTAGGATCCAACTTTAGCAAATTTGCGATCACTTTCTCTCCGTAATGCAGCTCGTTGCTGGAAGTCTAAGCGTTGTAGTATTTTTAAAGACAGGGATGAGTAATGTAGTCGAAAACACTCAGATTTCATCTTTGAGTGTATACGTTTCCATGACAACTGATGAGAAATTTTCTGCCATTTTGGATCAGAACTGAAACACTTCAGTATGTCCCTGGGCAGATATAGATCGGATGCCAGTATGTCTCTTGCAGGCTTATCCTGAGCCGGACCTTAAAGTACCTTCGGTAGCATTGGTAATCAAAGGGATTTGTGGCAAATGAACAGAATACACACCAAAGGTGTGTTACTGTCTGACCGAAATCCTCCCTCAACTAGCGAGAAAACTGCGACCTTGATCGTGCCTTCATGAGACAGCAGCGGAATCACATTATTGAAAAATACCCTTCCAAAGTATTTCCCTCTTCATCACCAGTATTGCTCTGGCTTCTACTATGATTTGCTCCTGACATGTTTTTCATAATCAACTAATGCCTTGGTGACTGTTGCACATGCTGTAGAAGAATAACTTACAAACAGATAAAAGGACTGAGGACCTTGGTAAGAAGCAAAGCTACAGTTGATACATCTCCTACATGTTGCTCTTTGACTAATTACAAAACATCCTTGGGAATTACAGCATGAAACATCACAACAAAGAACACCTTTTTACAAAGGATGCCTATGCTGTTTTTGTCATCATTTGCAAAATGCAATTTATAAGAATATTTGGAATTCCCATTGCAGGATTTCTCCGTTGTTGCTTTCTCCTCAGTGAGTCAGACAGAACACTCACCAAAAACTCCTGAAGGTATTTCAACACTGATACACTCCGACTCCTTTTTCTTGAAGACAGTGACAAATTTTTCTGGTGAAAATATTTCAAATCACAAATGCTTCACTGAACAACTTCAACAGATACATATTGGTGAAGTGTGAAAGCAAAGAATCACAAATAACAGACAGTGGTAAAAGAACGGCTTATGAAGTTCTCAAGCTTTTCTGCCTGCGACGATTTCTTTTTCCATCAATGGAAGAGTCTTCAGTAGGCATCTTGTCATGCACAATCTCGTACTTTGCAGTTGTCACGTCTTTTTTCTTCATGGAATGATGAATAATCCAACGCTTATTTTGCCTAGTGTTCTTTTGGTACCCAGTGTTCTTTTGGTACCAGTTTGTGTTCTCCTTTGTCCCAGTGGCAATTCATTTTGTGGGGCATTGTAGTGAGGGACATTACCACATGAAAAAATATGCTAAATTGCAACTTTTCCATGTTTCGAAAAGAGGGTATGACATACTTCTAAACCATATCAGTCAACTACAACTTGGACCTAATGAGGATTCCTGAATCTTCAATTATGTCCATCTTCAAATGAAAATCGAGTATCCAACAGTCATTCAATGAATCATAGACAGTAATAAAACTAATTTGCTTCCGAATTTAATCAGAAATTGAAGTCATTTCTCCTAATCATGCCAACATACTTCGTTCAAGTAAAATTGTACTCTTCCTAAATGTGTTCTAAACGACCTTTACATCCCCAGGTAGTGGACAACAGATCCCATCCTGTATGAGTAATATCCTCTTTAATTGCCATCATAACTCAAACTATCCACAATTTCATCTCCATCCTGATTTCAAATTTCAAATATTGTCATTTGAATCACATTTTTTCATTTCCATGGTTACAGAAAATGCCCTCTCACTAGTGAAGGTAGCTTCACCAAAAATTGCCCAGATTAGTTGATACAGATCTGTTTTGCTTGAACTCTGCATTTCAATATAGTCCTTGTTTATTCACTTTTCATCTCACATCAACATCCCACACAGTCAGCAAAGTGGCCAGCGCTTTGCAGCCCAACAAGATGGACTTGCATGATGATGATGCTGAGACAATGTCAACTCTCTGAGGTGCTCTTACATGTATACTGCGATTCTCAATTTCATCACTACAGCTTGAGGAAAATCCATTTAGTGAGAAATTCTCATCCCTACATACGTAAATAATGTTACCAAAAGGGTTCAACTGTAAAAACTGTAGCAGTTCTCTGTACCAACTATCACGACTTTATTGAAAACTATACCTATCTTTCAAGTCATCAACCACAAAACTCACATAAAATGAAAAATACATTCAGGATTTTTTTTCTGTAGCAAAAGGAGGGGCATATTTGCCATTATATCATCAGGGATTACAATCGATCAGAAAGGGGTTAATACACTTTGCATAGCCCTTAGACATCCCCTGCTACCAAACCAATTAAATCCAGAAAAATGGTCGTAATGACCTGACGTAAGACAATGACTGGGCCAAAGTGATTTCACTCTGCCTAAAGGGTATGTCAGTTGTCATGGAAACAAAAGGCAATTTTTTGCAACTACATTAAGTTGTGGCCCAAAGTCCAAGTCAGCATTGCCAACATTGCCATTACCTGTTTCTGCATTGAGAATGGTTTCCTTTCTTTCAAGAAAGAGAGGCCCCATTAAATCAAATTTTACCAATAACAGAAAGCTGCATGTTCTGACAAAGTCAGATAAAGCAATGATCTTTAATTCTTTAATGAAAATTCATTTTGCTTTGAGGGTCTTTATATCCAATTATCGTGGAAAAAATCAATTCATCTTTTCAATGATTGTAAGCCTTGGTTTGCTTTGAGTCTTTTTGGCTGATACTAAAATAAGTTGCTTTTGTCTTGTACCATTTTTTTTGTTTGGGTTGGAGTTGCACAATTTTTCCCAAAATCACAAAGATGAAAGCACTGCTGATGTCTTCTAAATCAGTGAATTCAATATTTGAATGTACAGCCACTTCTTCACATTGGATTTGGTACAGCATCATTTGAAATGAACAAGGCATGTGTTACACTAAGTCATCATTCCGAGGAAGTTGATTGCATAAGAGGGCGAGGTCCATAACTGAATGACCAGTGAAATTTCCAGACAGATTTTCTGCCAAGAGGTTTGAACCATTGTTCCATTCGCTCGTTGATAGCATAGCGTATCCCTAGCAACCTGGGCATGATTTTCCAGTCATTTAGCGTAGACAAGTGCGAGTGGAAGGTGAGTGAAGAAAGTTGCCTTAGGGTCCACCGCAGTTACATTTAGTTGCATCTGTCTACGAACAAAGACAATTATGTCGGAAAGGAGAGAGAAGGAAACCGTACAAGGATGTGTAGAGCTACCACAGGAAGAAAGCAGCAATGTACATGGCGAAAAAATACACACCAACAACACTAATGGGGTATTTTTTGAACATGAAAAAGAACAGTAAATGCGGTATGGAAAAATATCAATATTGAGAAGCTTGATAAACAAGACCAAGGCACCTTTTCATTTTGTTGGAGATCTATATTACATGTATTCTTGACAATTTCAGAGTTCTTTTGCAGAAACACCTACATCACTGTCTGATCTAATTGTAATCTGCAAATCTTTGTAACTAATCGGTATCAAGCATTCACCCACATTGCACTTTTCTGTGTCCTAGTCCCACATATCCAAAGGGTAGTGAGGGTTACAAAAACATTTTGCCAAGGTACTAATCTGTTATTCTGGGCATCAAACACAGTTCTAAATAGCATGACTGCTTGAGGCTCAAGAGAGGTGACAACCAACGAACCATTGCGCTAATTACAACTGTATCTTCCCCCTTTGATGTTAATAGAATTATTGAGTTCTCACCCCAACTGAAACTGAAATGAATGAACAACAAACATACTGAAAGTACACATGAATTTGGTAAACTGCTTTTAATAGAATTACTTGTGATTCTCAGAATCAGATTTAGAAGCAGCCGATAGCAGAAAAAATTAATCCTATTTTTCAAAAGTGCACTGAACTGAAACTCTTCTTTTTTGATAACATAGCATTTTCTCGTCCATGCTAAGTTGACAGATCAGTGTACACACACCACAGCATGTGATGTACAAGAACACCAGACCAACAACATGACCCACAAAGGCTAGATTTAGGTGCGACACCACAGGGCTTGAACAACTTGAGAACACAATGCACAGTTTTTAATCCTTCCTCAAAAGGAACGAAACTGGAATGGGATGTGATTTTTTAATAAGATTTTCAGGATTCGTAGACATGGTGTCCAAGATAGCTGCATGTGTGATGATCCTGGGGCAAGGATTTTCTAAGCCGAAAGATTGATTTGATAAAGGTTTAACAGATAATGAGATTTCACCAACCCCAAATCCTTGCCCTCAAGCTTGTTCAGGCCCAAAATTAAGTTCAATTTCATTTAAACTTTCAACATCCTGAACAACTTGGTGTCCATCTACATTTCAAAATGTGTGCCCACCACACAAAAGGATGAAGGGATCTGAGTAACAACCAGAATGAGCATTGGCTACTGCACTGCTTGAAATCTCCACCTAACATACAGCGATAACTCCTAGAAAGGAAGAGTTAACATCAGCTAATGAACCTGAAGTTGATGCGTATCAGTTGATTAAAGAAACCGGCATGCATTGTCAAAGAAACATACAGCAATTACACTAGGCGAAGACATGGATTACCTCAAAGCAATTAGAGTAAGGGGTAGTTAAAATCAATCCATTTAGGGTAATCTAAACTCTTTTGTTAGGCACTAGTGCTTGTCTTAAGGAGTCTGAGAAGGATGATTGGTGTGCGGGGGTTGATCAAGGACTTTGAAAGTGAGTCCACAGGGGGGAAGAGTAGCAGAAAATGGCACACAAGATGCCCCTTTTCGATGGTGCAAATGAGAAAGTTTGCAGGATGCAGGTTGGAGATTGCCACTTTCTGGACTCTGGTGGGCCACTTTCTGGACTTTGGTGGAAGTAATCTGCAACTCCAGCCTGTAATAGATTTCATGTCCGATAGAGACAGGACTGGATCACCCAGAGCCTCAGAGATCCGTCTATATCTGGTCTGGGGAGTGGACACCCCTTCCTACCAACTTGACATGCTTCCAATTCATGATTCTAGTTGCTGGGTTACTCCAGGTCCTCAGCCTGCTCCAGAACAACCTGTCCCAAAGACACTGCCCATGCCTGACCTCTCCATTGTCCAGACACTTGCCCACCCTCCTCTAAGTCAATAGACTAAAGATATCAACTCATCATTTTGCTATCTTTACATCCACAAAAGCCATCCCGGGATGGACCCTAACAATCCCTGGACCTCCCTCAGCAGGCATCAATAGGAAATTACCTCGGTCAGTGTCTCGGGTTGCAGACCTACTGAGGATTACATCTGACACAATGGTGACCAGTGCATGCACAATGGCCCAAGAGGATTTACAATTGTCCAAAAGGACCCAGGAACCGTGATTGGATTTGGCTATATTCAGATATTGCAATTGACATTAAGGTTAGATTAGTGATATTGTAAGTTAGGATGAGAATGATGTTCTAACATTCATTGGAAACAAAAGGTTATGTTGGATTGGTAGTCCTAATTGTGTCCAACATGATCTCAAAGAAAGTGTTTTGCTATCCGATTGATTAGAACTTTGATGTGAAGGTGGGTGGGCAGTGCTGGGGCTTCGGGATAGAGGCTGAATTTTAATGTCAGTGCAACACCAGTGGTATCCCCCCACAGGGCGTAGATACACTGTACAATCACTGATGCTTAAAACTGACCACAAGTAGGCCTGCGTGGACGTTGGTATCATGGGAAGAACAAACACTGGCATAAACTGGCCTGGACCAACCAATAAGAACCAAGATGCAGCAGCATAAACATCAAAGTGAGGTAAGTATCACTGGAACAAAAACAAACATACCAAGAGTACTCCAATCGATGGTGAAGTCCCATTGAAAACAGCTTTTCACCTTCAAGTGCAGGCTAAGTTTCAAAGCTTCCCACCGTCAGTCATGTCCAACTGGTCCAGGATATGAACAAAATGATAAAATGACTTAGACCATTTGCGGAATAAGTATTAGTCCAATGCAGCGTCATATACACACGTTCCTAAACATCACTCAATGCACTTATCAAAATCGAAATCCAAACAGGAGCACATGGGTATCATCTAGCCGTCATCCATTGTTACCCATGATTCAATGCTGCTGACCAAAACTGATACGCGTAAAATGATAAGTCCTAGGTCAAGCACACATTGCTGTCCATTGTGTGCATTGATGAGTCCAGCACTACCTCGTTAATCTTCTGTCAACCAGATGCCTAATTAGACAGCGGGGCTTTGTCGCGCTGGTCTCGACCAATCACGTCTAACACGGCATGCACGTTTTACAGTGCGGGCGGAGTTAGAAGGAGGTTTATTGATTAGTGATGCACTGATATCACGTGTTGGGATTTCATCTCCAGATGAGACCTTGGGTTAACTTTTACTTCATTACTGTTATTTGATACATACAACAATGTTATTTCTGCAAAAAGAACTCGTCTAGATTTCAAGATTCAGTTGACACTAGACTTTACTGTCAACATTTCGGACACAAGAAATTCATTAAATTCAAGCATGCAGCATCCCGCTATCCCTCTCCAGCCAATCTGATCCCCAATATCCTGTCAGACCCCAGGACATCAGGGTCACAAAGAAAACCAAAGGGGGCTATTCTCTCAAGTTGATTAGTGTGTCTGCCTGACTGAACTGGATTAATAACCTACACTGCTACGAGGACATGATAACTGCATGAGGGGATGGTTTCTTTAAAAACCAATGTGGAAAATCTAGCCCAGATTCCACTGAGATTTAACTCATCTGGGCTGGGTTGCACAAAACTCATGTTAGCGCTAACATGGTGTTAGCGCTAACTTTATGTTAGATGACGTAAAAAGACAATGGATTTTTACATCATCTAACATAAAGTTAGCGCTAACACCAAGTTAGCGCTATCGTAAGTTTTGAGCAACCAGGCCCTGTTCCCAGATTTGAGCCGACAGTATCTTCTGTCAAAGTTTTCTAAAAGTCTTAGAAATGAATTGGAAAAAACTTGAAGAAAAATTCTTCAGATGGTTTACAGGAACAACCTTTCTTCAAATATTTTTCAATCAATACCTAGAATGTGAGGGAACTTTGACAGAAGATGCCGTCTGCTGGACTCTGGGGGTAGATGAGTTAATACAGACCATGATACGACCAGTTTGGCTGTACATTTGTCCTGAAAGTTGCACCAAATTTCAGAGTATAGCTGCATGCTCACAGAACTTGGGTCCTTTTAGCAAAGAGAATCTAGGTCAGACTTGCTTCCATCAGCCTTCTTGACTCAAGGACAGGGAGATAAATGGCCACGAACCAAACGATTACCTGTAATTACAATCATGTCTGAAAGTAAAATTGCTTTCGAATCTGTTCAACTGGCTATTGTGGAACTCCGTATACCCCCAGTTTCAACTTGGTGAATAAGCGTGACGAAGATTACGTCGTCCATCAAATAATCGTCGGGGTTGCATAAAAAAATGTTACGGAGGTCTAGTCTCAACCGGTGGCTATTGTGGACCTGTCATGAGAAATATTAATCAATCTCATTTATGGTGATTACGCAGGATATTTTGCCCAACCAAAATGTCATAAGTGATGAAAAACGCACACCATGCCCCGGGGACCTTTTTTCCTGAACAATGCCCCAAGGTCAAATGATTCCCTTCAATGGTGATTTCGACTCCACCTAGGATGATACGATGACTGTACATCCTGTCCTCGTCATCAACAGCTTACGATATTCGAAAACGGTAAGTAGCAAGCTCACCGGTGCGACATAATCCATCGATGAAAAAAAACGCAATGCTTTGGATAATAGATTTCCCGCAATTAAATGTCCATCTGTTTTTCATGCGCATTCGTCCATGGAACAAATCCAATTTATTCCTCACCGCCGTGAACGAGAGAGGATCAAAGGTATCTTCCTAACCCCCTTCTCATCTCCACACCACCTCATCCAAAGATTTTTTACACCGATAAGGACCATGGAGTCCATGTCTCATTAGCTCTCGCTGGCTGTTTACACCACAGGGGTGGCATTGTCTACCGGGACCGATGTCTTTGAAGTTCCACGTTCCGCTCATTAAAAACACTGTGAATCCCTACAAGTATTTTGATGAAGTTTCTCAGGTTGGCCAGTGTCCAAAGCTGTCAGTATCTCTCAGGGGTGCCATACTTCTGTTTTGGTCTGCAGTTCTGCTGATTTGATGGCAATTTGCAAACTTGAGTGTTGTTTGATGCAATGCTAATTTTCTTTATCATGGAGAAGAGTTCTTCATCATGGAAAAGTACGCTTCGTCAACAGCATCCACTGATGCCTTTGTGAATAGAAAGAGGTCAGCAGCATGAAGACACCATTGCAGTTCAAACAAAATTGAACATTGGAAATAGCTGATGGAAGTGCAATGGTAAAGAAACAGACTGGACAAGAAACCTTTGCTCGGTCAACAAATTTTCGATGTAGGCAACATGGTGCGCATTTGTAGAGCAACGGACTGGAGTCCCTAGACTGAAGGCCTGGGTTGACAAGACAGAAGCAGAAAACCATATCAACTAAAGACCTACCAACAGATAGAAATAAGCACTTGCTGCTGTAATTAGAATGGGCCAAATCATGCAACGAAATGCCTCAAGCAAGAAAAAGGAAAATTTTCATTTCAAAACTATCAGCAGTTGCCGTGTCTGACTCTCCATTGAAAATAAACCGCATTGAGCTCGCAAACCATCTAATTATGGAAGGTGTAATAATTATGTGTGCATGCTTTCTTCTGCTTGTATTGCATGATTCACTCAAGTATCCGATTAAGACGCGGAGCAGTGGATCGATTCTGACGCAGAGGGACATTTGATGATAGCGTTTTGTGAGGACAAGAAGCAAGAGGTGAGAGGAGATAAGGAACAAGGTTGACATCCATGTCAGTTTCAAGTTTCCCATTCCTGAATGCACCAAAGCTAAGAAGGACTGCATCTGGGAAAGGAAAGTCTTCAAGAAAAAGTGAAATCCAAATGACTTTTTTCAAACAGGTTCATGCTTTTGTCATTAAATGCACAGAGCAATACGTGAAGAGCATGTGCATTTCTTGTCACCTTGGAATGGAAAAAAGAAAATGATGTGACAGGTTATCATAATTTTTTTGAGAAGAACATCGATTTTTTTCAAATTCCTGCAGTCATCCCTTCTGAGAGGATTCCATGATTCAACTAAGCCAAATCTACAGTAAAACTCACGGAAGTGATGTTTCAGAGGATGAATGTTTGCAGGTGAGGAGAGGATGTGTTCTAAATCTTCATCGCTTACTAAAGAGAAATGAATGACGTAACAATCCACGAGTAGCTTCAGCCATTAAAAGTAAGCAAATAATCAGTTTAAAACAGCATTAAGGGAAAACACTCGAGACTGAAGGTGTTAAAATGAGTTTTAGTCACACGAATATGGGATAAAAAGCTTGGAAAGCAGCAACATTTCCAAACGCACTTCCTCCCCAATCTGACATATGAAAGAAAACATAGCAAGCCCTGCACAATCCCTTTTATGAAGCCCTCGAAGTTCGAGCTATATTATCTAATGGTTAGTCATCATAACCTTGCTGGCGTGCACTTGCCGATTTTTTGTGCCTCGCAGACAGCTTGGCATCACCTTCACGTCGCTGCATTCACTATAGAAAGATGAATGTTCAATGTCACATGTTTCCAATTAATCCTGAGTGATTCACAGCCCGGTATTATGAAAATGTCCACTGCGGTAAGCGGTCGACGACACACCTGTATGGAGCTAAATTCCCTCATTGTCACTGAACAACTTCATACAAATTAAGGAGCCAGGCGTAGCATTCTTTCACTTGGTTATGAAGACTTTAAGGCGTGGTAATTAAGTTTCGTTTGGTGCCTGACAAAACCCAACCAAATGAATCAGACTCCACCGCTATTGGTTATTTTTCTCGCACGAATAACTCATGTGCAGCTTAGCATGCGATGCGCTAAGTAACGGCATGTGCACAAGGTGCATCGATGGGCGCACAAGCATGGACATTTAACATGTACAAGGCATTCTGAGAGCTTGCCATTTTGTCATATTATTGTATTGACAGTTTGGAAACCTCTTAGTAATCTTGTTGCCCAGAGGCAGAGATTGCTCTAAGCCATTTACTTAGCTGCCGCAACCACATGTAGCATTGGAGTTTTTCATGTGACGTGCACACCCACTTTGACTCCATACTGACCTCACCTTTTCACCAATGTTTGAAGAAAACTGAATAGATGCAAGATAATATACATGTATGTAGTTTTAGAGAAGGAAGCAATGAAATTTCATTGAAAGGTTGTTTCCATCACGTGTGGGCAGGGTTTTTGTAAATGGATGGCAACTATACTCAGCCACACAGATACAAATAAGCCAGAACTAGGAGGGCAGGAATCATCTCCAAAAAGAACCTCATCTGATCTTACAGATAAAGACCATCACAACAGACCAAAGAATCTCATCTGGGCTTACAAAATAGAGTCAGATGACTCGATCATAACAGAACAAAGAACCTCATCTGCACTCACAAAGAGTCAGATGAAGACCATCATAACAGGCCAAACAAGCTCATCTCGTCTTACAATGTACAGTCAGATGAAGACCATCATAACAGACCAAAGAACCCTATCTGGTCTTTACAAAATAAAGTCAGATGAAGACCATCATAACAGACTAAAGAACCCTATCTAGTCTTCCAAAATAGTCAGATGAAGACTATAGCCCCGTTTACACTGCCAAAAATCAAGTGAACTCGGTCCGGACCGAGTTCGGTTCGGCAAAAAAAGTGGCAGTGTAAACCTGCCAAGTGGACCCGGTCCGGATCAGAAGTGAACCGAACCGAGACCCCCAGAAGGTGGTGGTCTCGGTCCGGACCGAGTACGGTACCCCGACCAAATGTGCAGTGTAAACGTGACGCACGGCGAACTGGACCGAGTCCACTTCCCTGAGACGGTATTGAGCATGCGCGCAGTTCGTCCTTGCGTCACTCGGGTTCACTCGCGTGAATACTCGACGTGCATTCCGCGAGAGATTCTTACCTCCACTCAATGGAGAGCGACGCTTTACCGCTGCAGTCTAAACGGTACAAATGAAGTGGACCTGGTCCGGTCCGAGTTCGGTTCACTTCAAGTGGACCGAAATGTTTGGCAGTGTAAACGCGGCTAT
>NMRB01000091.1:274276-284422 GCA_002633025.1 Notospermus geniculatus
CATTTCTGGGGTGTAAATCCAACCGTTCAAAAGTTAGCTGTACATCGGGTCCCATTCTCCTGTACAAAGCTCAGTTCTTGGGTCCAATGATAAAGTCAGTTATTTGACCTTTGACATTGAAATTTGACCTTTAGAGGTCAAAATCGCCTTGGCCAACGGGTGATTCTGAAAGTTCATTCCATGACCTTACTTACCCATGCATTGGAACAACTTTAATAATAATAATAATAATAATAATAATAATAATAATAATAATAATGTGTGGGCTTATAGTGCCTTTTACATTTAAGTGTCAAGGCACTTCACATTATTACCCAGCCTAATCCAGAAACCTTTCTGTAGAAACCAAGGGCAGCTACAATCAAGCGCACACATGGACATTTCAGGCCAGTTGAGAGTATACAGAGTGACACAGCCAGGGATTGAACCCGCAACCTTCCGATCACGAGTCCAACGCTCTAACCATTGTGCCACCGCGCTTCCCACTTTAACATCCGATGCCATCAACACTTTTATTAGAGGTCTTTTTGGGTATTGGCTGGCTGACTATAAGACAGGTTAGAGAAAAATAGCCAGCTTGTTTTCACGCCAGGGGAATTTCTAGCTTTAACTTAAATTACATGGCTGTCTTTTTGCATTTATCTCTTTCCATTTGATCTTGGTATCGACGATCTTCAACAAATATTTATGTTATGCAACGTAACCTAACTTGAGTTGGATATACGCGGTACAAAAACCACATTTAAACGATTTGCACTGGTGCCGCGGTGTAAGTTATACTTTGTTATGTTTATATTGAAGGTGGTAAACAAAGTGTGAGTCGAGAAACAGCTATTGGTTCGAGAAAAAAAACTTCATTGATGGCTATCTAAGACTCATGGAATGTATTTTCATATGTCTGCGAATCCCTTCGTTTCCACAAGTTGTTCGGCACTGATCAGTTGGTTAGTGCATTCACTATGGTATGCTTTTTTAATGAATTCGATCACCGCAGTGTCAAGAGTTAGAGCAACACTGTACCAATCTAGTGTGGATGGCACTGGGGTAACTTATCTTAATTGATGAGCATTATGCTGCTGCTACCTGGAAACAACGTTTTAGAAATGGTTACAAATCCATGATTTCTCCAACTACAACTTTATTATGGTCTACAAGAACAAGTTTGCAGCCTTGCGCCACAGAGAACATGCCATAAATCAGGTGCGGATTTTCGGTTCACGTCACCGTTAGGGAGTTTTCGCAAACTCCCCGAAACGCCAACGCGAACGCCAAACCCATTGTTTGATGCCACGAAAAGAACACTGAACAAAAGGATAGACGTTCGCGTTGGCGTTTCAGGGGCTTTGCGAAACCTCTATAATGGCATGCAATAACGTACCTGTAATTTTACGTTGTAGTGTTTCTTGATGGCCAAACTTTTGGACAACACAGAGCGACTTACACTGGAGACTTCTATCGGTGAAATGCTCTGAAACCAGCATCGCAAACTCGAAACTTGTCAGCAATGAACGACTAGCGTGGACTCTCCGTACACGTTTTGGTGTCTATTCCTGCTTCATTGAGTCATTATTGCTACTCAATAATTGGTAGCAAATGCAGAAACACCCCACCCGCTGGTTCTACCTGCTCCTAAAGAAACCACACGATGCAAGCACAGAAATGGATAGGGTAGCAAGTGTATTAACCCTTATGAGTGCGAAGTAAGATTCTAAATCACGAAAACCAAAGCTTCATGATTTGCATGCACATGTAGGCCTACATGTAGTTTCAAAATACATAACTGTGTGTTACAAAAACACCTACAAATGTACATGTACATTGTATGTATGTTTCAGTGGGCAGGTATGTATTGGATATCTTGATACGAATGCTCATCTGTCATTCACTGAGATGACATAACAAACACTTCAACGCTGTCCTCAGGGAATAACTCGAATACGCGAAACTGAGAAAATGTTTCTCTGAATATCACCTTTCGCTCATTTTTCAGTTCTCGCTTGTTCGTTTGATCACAGGCAACTGGTGTTTAGATGTAACATCGACGAAACACGATCGTTGACTTAGTACCTTTGGTTAACATGCAGCTCAACAGGGTAACGTTTTTATCCGGTATGTCATTCTCTGATCTACATGATAGCAGGGAGTTTTTCTTCAAAACAGATAAGTTTCTTTACCTCGGGATGCATGCCTTTACCGTCCAGGTTGGTCGAGTTTGGTCGATGAGGCACTTCAGTTATGTCAGTAGCCGCTGAGAAAAAGTCGTTTAGGCATATTCATTGGATAAAGTTCTTAAAAAGCACCGAAGGCTGCCGATGTTGCTAATTTTATAGGACCTGGTTTCGGTGTGCTGCCCTCTGTCGTAGCTAGGATCCCCATTAGTCTGGGCCCATATTCATAAAACAACTTAAGTTATAAGTGTGAGTCTTATCTTTTGTGTTGAACAAAGGATAAGTGCCAGACTTTGACTTAAAGGAGTTAGACGCCGAAGTTGTAAACACTCACTCACTGGTTCGCTATCCACGGACGCCTGCGGTGCTGCCACCTATTGTCGGTGATATGTACTGACGTAAAGTATCGCGAGAGAATTGCATCGGACCGGGAACCAGTCTAACGATCACGGGTGCTGCCACCTGCACGAAGGAATAAAACTAGTTTGCCGACCATATTTGTAAACAAACCAGCTTGTTTACAACTTCGGCGTCTAACTCCTTTAAGTAGTGTTATGAATATGGGCCCTGGAAGATAGCTATAAATGCGACTGACGAAATCCGACGGAAGCTCGGCATGGGTGAGAGTGACGGCCTCCTAATCCTATTTCTGTTCTTTCGGTGGATCACCCTCGAAAGAGTGACCCATTCTTCCGCCACCACAGTACATCACAGTCTAAAATATGGCAGGAATGGCGATATGGCAACAAAATATCAAACAAGCAGTAAAGTTGCCGTTCTTTTCGTGTGCATCGCCAAAGTAATCACGATTTATTGCTTCGGAAGAACTCTCAAGCGTCTCGGGCAATCATCGTTTCCCACAAAGAATTGACGTGTACAGGTTTATATTGACTACCTACTGCAAAAGTAGAGACAAAAAATTGACAGATTGGTATCTTCATCAGTGATTGGCTTCTCCAAACATCAGAGAAAAAACAATGATTTCTTACGCNCCAATGCGTGCGACCGTAACTTCAGTGTGGCGGATCTTGCACTGTTGAACAGATTTCATTACAAGAAGTTGATCTGCAGCGGATATGTACAGAAGCAAGTTTCACAACGATATCTTCTACCTTCAGCCGTCTTGAGTTCATCCACAAAAAAGTGTCTTGAACAAGTTTGTTCTCAGGTGTTAAAATATGTTTGTCTTGGCCAACCTTCGGTCTCGTTATAATCTATTCACCAGTGGAATCAAATAGTTATCACCATTTCCAGCAGTTATGATACCAACTGGAATTAATTGATGAAAGGTAGGAACAGTTTGCGAAATCTATGGGTGTAATAAAGCAAACACTACTGATAGAAGCTAGACTTGGCTCAGGTTTGAAATGAAGATTCGTTCAATGCATGACGCTTTCAGGGGGTAGGAATGCAGCAGATGGCGAGTCTAGACACGGGGCTAAGTTGAATTACGAGAGGAGGAGCCTGGGTGCAGTCATCGTGTCGTGTCCGTCTCCTCCGGCAGTGCTGATGAGCTACACCCGATACTACGACACCTTGCGGGGTAGGGAGCAACCATTGCGAAAGTAGTGCACCAGTTTTCTCGGGTGGGAGAGGAAATGCTAAAAAATACCGTTGTCGACCATGTCTGATTACATGATGGATGTTTTTTGCCGCTGTTGATCTAACCAGGCACCGTCTAAAGATCCTTGCAGCGAATTTGCTAGAATCGAACACCATCTTGGCGTAATCTGTAAATACGTCTCGCAAACGGAAACGGACTTATTCAGCGAAAAAAGTAGTAAGAATAAACATTGAGAACTGCATAGACTTGTAGGTTAAACTCACGAAGCCTTGACGAAGTGCATTTCAAACTAGACTTCCTCGAGTTGTGTATTTAGATGTGAAATCAACAAGCCAACGTTGCCTTGTAGCTTTCCATCAACTTAGCTTGAATTTTCACCGGTAGGATTGCCATAATATTTACGTGTAATAGATAAGTTTTACCTTGGGTGTTATTTTTTGTCAATGACGAAGTCATTTGATATTTGGCATGGCAAACTGACAGATTCTGTGTGGCATGATGTGGTGCGTTTGCGCTTAAGCAAATATTGCTTGATTTATCAATCAGGTGTCAAGTGGGACACTATCTACTCAAGGATCTGCGGTGAGAGAGTTTACAAACGAACCTCAGTCATGAGGAACGATCATTTTGATGAAAAGGTTCTCCTGCCTCGTGGTGGCCAAGTTTCCTGAACGGTACAGCGACACTGAACAGATGAAACTCAGACTCTGAAAACTGTCTTACTGAAGTGCTCCGCCCTATTTTCTCTCTGTCAAAAGTGAGAACTTGGCCACGAATTGGACTTGGGAAAGGAGTTGTCAGTCAAATCCAATGCCTGCCGGACCCAGTCTTGCTTGATTGAGCACCTACCAAGAGGAGAATTTTATATTGTATTGGTCCACTACAACTTTGCTGCCGTCTGTTGGCAATACAAACAGACGGCGCGCGGATGACTGCCCCTATATTCTTTCCTCCCACGATTACGTTTGTTATCACCACAAAAAAATCTTCTCCAAGAACAGCGCATGGTCTGAAGTGCTTTTCGCTTGATAAAGTCACAAGAATGTATGATATACCACAGACTGTGCATGCTTCATGACGGTTTGTTGTGCTGCTTTGCTATTGGAAACACAAAACGCCTTCAAAACCAACATAGACATTTGATGGACATGACAATGGCCCCATCTGAGGCATCATTAAGCGGAGAGTCGTTGCACAGATATCTGACACCAAATGCTGATATTTCATAATATCACAAATCCATTGATTGTCACGCAAAAGGATTGAAGAGATCAGACCAGAGTGAAGATGTGTTTTGTGAGTCATGGAGATCAAACATTGCTTTGATGTTGTTGGGCCTGAATCTGGTTCCTCTGTAACGTGATACAAGGTCATGCGATCCGACAAAAGGGAAGAGATGACGAAAAAAGTAATCTCGTCTGAGCCGGTGCGTATGTCGGACAAAAGGTAGAAGTCGCTTAATGATAACTTGATATAGTGATACGGCAAAATCCGAGCATTGCCTTGTGTATGTGAGGGGGGGGGGGTATACGAGGCCAAACAAATCGACGAGACCTTTCACTGTCCTTAAAAAACGTTGTTTTCACCAATAAATAAGAAGTTACGATGGCATGGAAAAAAAACGAAAAACACGGACGGGGTTCGAACAGCTTCACTTGCGAATCAAGTTGGCCCACAAGAGAACACCACAGTACCACTCGGCCATCAACAGTCACGTTATGCGATGGGGGTTTCTTGTGTTAATAGGGACTTTGGGCAAGGCTCCGTATCGTCGATCTGTATCACGTATGATGTATGACTTTAATAGAAAATGCATTTTAGCTCGATACGTCGTCATACGCGAAACGGAAGCGGAAACGGGAAAGGATGTCCCTAACATGCCCAGGCGGGGATGTTAAAGGGCCTCTAGAGGCAGCTCGCCATTAGGCTACTATCAGTACCGATTCTTCAGCTAGGCGGCGCCACTTTAACGTTAATCACCAGTACGAGGTATTGAACCTGGGTTTTCCCCGGGGTTTTCCCCAGCCATGCTGGGCTGCCTCTAGAGGCCCTTTAAGGCAGTATCGTCTCTTCATCGGTATGCTGAAATGGATGCATTTACAATCCAGTTGTGTGTGCACGGCCCATACCCGAAAATTTAAGCAGAAACGTCAGTACAGACACATTCGGCCCAAACTCAAACATGCACGTATCGCATAGGACTACGGACATGACGGAGTTTTCGCAAACGGCCTCAGACTGAAACGCCACAACGCCGACTCGAACGCCAAACCCATTGTTCGATGCCACGAAGAGAGCACCGACCAAAAGGATGATGTTCACGTTGACGTTTGGGGGCTTTGCGAAAACCCAATAATGTTGTGCAGTGACCGTCAGGACCCCATGCAGCAGTCCCAACCGACCAGTGCAGTGGTGGTAAGCGAAGCTGAGAAGTAAAAATCTGCTTCAGGTCCGCTGGTGATGCATCGACTGACTCAATCGCTACAATCGACCGGTCACACCGACTGACCACGCGTTATATCATCGTAACATTAGCCAGCAAGATCGAAGGACTGGCGATGGCAGTTCAATCATGTTACATCGGTTCGTTTTGACAGCGAGACCCTGCACGCAAGTGGGATGATTCACGGCGTCCTGGTTGTACATGTTGTAACAGTTGAAAATTTCTAGGCCAGGCAATGTCGATTGGACATAACCTACCATGCAATAAGTCGGCATTGCCTAAGTGTTGATAATGAGGCAAAGTTGACTGACCCCGGGCGAGGAGATGACACTTGCAGATGACTTACTTGGAAACGGAACGACGTAACTGGATTATGGTGATAGTTACATCGTAATTTGCTCAGAGCGAAATTACGCATTCCTGTGCCGATTTCTAGTCACACGCGACGGCGCTTTCAGAACCGCGAGTGACGTACATGTAAGAACGTGTTTAATTAGTGCTGGCTACATGAATGCAAATCGCATGGTGAAGCAAGTATAGAATGTTACCATAAATCGAGAAAGAACGAACATCGTTACAACATCGGTCAGAGCGCAACCGCTTATCGTCAAATAAG
Organism: Notospermus geniculatus; assembly: GCA_002633025.1. Taxonomy (NCBI): domain Eukaryota; kingdom Metazoa; phylum Nemertea; class Pilidiophora; order Heteronemertea; family Lineidae; genus Notospermus; species Notospermus geniculatus. The sequence continues at coordinate 281,068 of NMRB01000091.1, forward strand.
GGGAACAAATGTACCAAGGACTCCAAAGGTCTCCGGTTTTCTCCTGCAATATACAAAAATGTCGACAAATCGCCCAATCTTGTCTAAAGAGCCGGTAATGAGCCAGCTTTACAGCTCACGGATCTCGACTCAATATCAAAAGAAAAGAAAGAAGGACTCCGAAGTTCTAAAAGTACCGCAACAAACCTTGAAATAAGGGTTATAATTACAGATATCATGTTCTGTAGCACTTGTTGGGACAACTCGTAACGCATCATCGAAAAAAAAATCCGTACAAACATGACTAAGCCCCAACGATATTATAGAGATAAGACTTCGTAACGGAAACATGAGATTTTGTAACACATTAAATTTACCAGTTGAATATCTAATGGATAACAAGTAAGTTACATTTTGCAAACTGTTGCAATGACAGAAGCACTCGCATCGGCAACATTGATGAGTCATTTTCAAGTGTTTTCTCTACTACATTATGTTGTAGTGGTTGTCGTTTTACGTCTAAGTCATTTAGGCACCATCGTTCATCTCCTAAACATCATCAATGACAATACGACTAAATTACACCAGTGAGTAATAAGTATTAAGGGGGATATAAAGCTTCGAGGATGGCGTTTCATTTCAAGTTGCGGGTACTTATCAATGGAATGCGAGTGAATGTGCACTCATCGTGTTTATTGCATCGGAGCATAAAATAGGCTGAATGAGAAAATGTACGGGACATATTCATAACTGACCACAGTCACGATGGGTCACTTGCTTGGCCGCCGTGGAGATCAAGAAGTGATGCTCGACTGCTCCATATCACAGCTCAATGAGGGTCAGTGATTGTTGCGTTTGGGTCGAGCAATAAGAATGATAGGCGAGGAAAAGGACAATCGGGATCGCCGCTCCGAAGTGGTAAATACTTGTGGGTCAACATGGTGAATGGACGGAGGCAATTCCAACAATAATCACCAACTAGAGTAGAATCTCTGCCTCTGGCTGAGCGTCATTTCTTTGTTGCGTAAATGGATACAACAACGTGCCCTATTCTTTCCGTTCGCTAAATGTAACAATAATAAATACTCCCATTGGTCGAAATCTAATTAGTCTGACCTCTCACCCCCAATCTGCATAACACAATGGGAATTCATCGAATGTGCGTTGATCTCGCCGACGACAATCGGAAATTGCCGAGCGTAAAATTTCCGTTTGCAAATGAGGTCAGAGGTCCGCTTATGATAAAACCGAAACCTAAATTCGAGCCCGAGACTGGGCCGTCGATAGATGAATAGATAACAAAAGTTCTGTGTTTATTGGCTTATATACTAAATTAGGATGGTTTGGGAGGGAATCCGCATCCAATAGTCATTTTCTACCTCAAAGTCATCAGTAAAGTCGGAGAGATCGCCAAATTTCTAGTTATTAGCAGATTTAGTCGGTGCATTAGGATTTTACCACCAACCAGCTTGGGCTGGCATCAGAGACAAGTAGGCCTAGTTCTATTCGGTGACACCAGGTGTTCATCCTCTGCCATGAAATATCAACAGTCAGGATGGCCGAGTGGTCTAAGGCGCTGCGTTCAGGTCGCAGTCCGGTCTTCCGGGCGTGGGTTCGAATCCCACTTCTGACATATACTTTTGCTCTGCATTGACACGATGTGTGGGCATCTTCCCTTTGAACCCACCGTCATATTCGATTATTAACTCTTTCTATTTCTTTTAGGACCTTTTATTGCTAATAACATTATTAGTCACATAAAAAAGGAAATAAAGAGACATATTCATATACATGTACAGGTGGATTTGTTTATAAGCACGGAGACGCACGTTTGGAAATGGAAATAAATTTCACCGCCACTGACATGGGCAATCAAACAGTATTTTTGTATTTTTTTGTATTGTATTGGTTTATTGAGAAATTCAAAAGAAAGATACAGTGAGTAAGTGTCCGGGGCTGAGGCATCAAGCATTAATCAAACAGTCGGTTATCTTTGAACTTTTTGTCCGGCACCCAAACCCGATGATTTCTTGGAGGAATCACCAAGTTTTAAAAAAATGGTACAGACAAGGATGTCGACAACAACGTGCTCAATTCTTTCCGTTGTCTAAATGTAAACAATAATAAATACTCCTATTGGCCGAAATCTAATTAGTCTGACCTCTCAACCCCAATCTGCATAACACAATGGGAATTCATCGAATGTGCGTTGATCTCGCCGACGACAATCGGAAATTGCCGAGCGTAAAATTTCCGTTTGCAAATGAGGTCAGAGGTCCGCTTATGATAAAACCGAAACCTAAATTCGAGCCCGAGACTGGGCCGTCGATAGATGAATAGATAACAAAAGTTCTGTGTTTATTGGCTTATATACTAAATTAGGACGGTTTGGGAGGGAATCCGCATCCAATAGTCATTTTCTACCTCATAGTCATCAGTAAAGTCGGAGAGATCGCCAAATTTCTAAGTTATTAGCAGATTTAGTCGGTGCATTGGGATTTTACCACCAACCGGCTTGGGCTGGCATCAGAGACAAGTAGGCCTAGTTCTATTCGGTGACACCAGGTGTTCACACCAGGTGTTCATCCAATGAAGCGGACTCCGTCTTCATGTGTGTCATTGCCTCTCGTTTACCAGAGCAGACAGTAACTGTTGAGTCGGGCAAGAGAACAGGGAAGGAAACTCATCAGGCCTCACAGGACAATCGACACGCTGCTGCGAGGGTTGAATCGCCGTCCACTCAACGACAATCAACTAGACTCTAACCTCTGCCTCTACCAACAGTCAGGATGGCCGAGTGGTCTAAGGCGCTGCGTTCAGGTCGCAGTCCGGTCTTCCGGGCGTGGGTTCGAATCCCACTTCTGACATTTGCTTTTGCTCTGCATTGACACGATGTGTTGGTATCTTCCCTTTGAACCCGCCGTCATATTCGATTAAAGCTGACGTGAACGAACGAAAAGCCCCCGACGAGCAAGAGAATTACAAACGCCCTGCAAACGCCTCAAACGAAGGCTCAGAACATGATAGACCCCACGAGGCCAGGAGGGCGCCACCTTATTTGCCTTCAGGCAACAGAGCTGTCAACATCTCCGGATACCTCTTACACTACTCAAAGAAAAAAAAGTAGTCATTAGACGGGATTCGAACCGTCGATCTTTTGATGTGTAATCCACCGCTCTGTCCACTCGGCCAACGAGCCAACTGACAGAGACATGATTTGTGTTTGTCATGGACGTAGGCCTTCGACTTGCGTAATAATACTACGAATAAAAGAAAATATGCGAAGTGTTCCAACAAGTTCGTTGGCCAAATGGGGAACACGGTGGAACAGAGATAACAAGGCGCGGGTTCGATTCCCTGATGGGTCAAACTTTTT
>NMRB01000091.1:291620-319178 GCA_002633025.1 Notospermus geniculatus
TCTTCTAATATGGACGGCAAACTTTGATTAGTGTTTCGTTCGTGATAAAATCACGCGATGGACTTGAATAAATCGATACGCATCGAATCACCCTTTCCGGTATGATTACCATGTGTTAGGGCCAACTTACTGGTGAGCGAATTATGACCGTTTTTCATTCGCAACGGTGGCGCAGGGTCGAAGCAGCGGGGTCATCTTCTCGGCAATACGGTTTGTAATGGCCCACAATCATTCCTTCAAGTTCCATCGATACGTTAGGTACGGACCAAATCACAATCTATTTGCTATTACTTTTTCTACATCGCTGCGAGTCTCTGTTGTCAGTTTCCACAACATAGACTAGGGCGTGGCCATATTGCATTAGCATGTGCAGCTTACCACTTCATTGCCGTTTTCAACCGTACATGGTTAAAATCAGTCCTCACTCGGAGTGTCATGAGAGGGATGACGTGCTGCCGTTCATGGTCATTGTGAAGGAGACTCACCTCCTGCACGTAAAGGATGAAGTTACACCAATACCTGACGCGATCGACGAAACCCTAAACCTCTTTCAACACATTTAGTGCAATATCTTCGCGGTAAGGATTAATAAGGACTGGTAGGGCGAAAAACATACTGAAAGAGTAAACTCAATAATTCATATCATTCAATGCAATTGCATTGACAGAAATATTCCATTTCATGGCATCAACATATCGGAAGTGATATTGAATGGATTGCGCCGACGTATCTACAAGAATGATTACTAGCTGAACCCTTTTCGGCTACCGTACATTTATTACAGCCGCTAAAACAACATCCCTTCTCGGTCATCTTACATTATGAGGTTAGAGCGCAATCTGCAATGTAAACAAGCTTCCTTTTTGTGGCATCATAATCATTATGTGAGCAAACACAACTTCCCTTATCGGGCACCGTATATTACGGCTGAAACCATACGCCGATCATCAGTGCAAACGTTGACTAAATGACCTGTTCGTGGATTACTCCATTACAGTGTCCGTTCCAGCTGCAAACTTGTTAGTGCCTGCAGCTGCATAGATAACCTATGCAACAAGCAATACATCTCTGACAAGTTATGATGAACAGAAAGTGCACTTGGTCTTTTTCTGTCTGTGCATTTATGCAGCCATAACTGGAGACATTTATCCAGTCTCAAATCCTGTGTAAATTAACTTGTCAGATGGTTGTCATTACAGCGAGCCTTTATGCAATGCCGCCAAATACAAAAGCATGTCTACCGAGCGTCAGGCACGGATGCACACCCGAGGTCCATTCGCGAGTAGCATTAATCCTTATGATTTGATATTATTTGTCGCGAACAAGGCACAGCTTACACATTAGTATTGACAAGCAAGTGACGGGTTTCATTACTCCGCTATTCCAGAAGATTTGAATCCATCCTGACAGTATTACGCCAACACGGCACTAAATATACACACGACGAAAACTGGACATTGCTGCATTCCTCTTGGCTCAGTGTTTATACGCAAGAAAAGACCTCAGACTAGTGCATGTAACCAATCAACTGCAACCATGATCACCATTAGCCAATCAAAGTAGTAACTGCAGAACAGGGCTTCGAATTGGCCCCACGACAACCAACCAACTGTAACCATGATCACCAATAGCCAATCAGAGTAGTAACGGCGGAAGAGGGCTCCGGATTGGCCCGAACATGTCCTACGGCACTGTGCACAGAGTAAAGAGTGGTTTTGTTTTTTTCTGGGACATCCTCTAATGAGATCACTTCAAAAGAGATTAGCAGAATCATCCATCAACCGAACCGATTGCTTTTCTTATTTAAATGCACCGAGACACATAACCGTGCTAATCAGCTCAAAAACACTCGCTCTATTGATGTTAAAAATATCCCACCCGACAAAAATGTTAGTGATCGCTTAAAACGCGTAGGATTCGTCAAATTTTAAACTGTAAACTACGTAACAACGAAAACTATTTCAAGGACTCTGACGAATATACATGTACTTGTTGATGAAATGTATACTGTGAAAAAAAAATCGGATGAATAAACTTCTAAGCTTTTCGATGGTAAATGATTATGTAAACTGTGACAACGACGAAATAACAGCGGAACCAATGAAAATACGACTACCAAAACGAAATAATCCAATGATATTGCAGCTAACAAATGCGCAGAGACTGAATCGCATTTTGGCTCAAAAGGAATCGCCCAAACCAGTTATCCCCGTGACAATGTACCAATATGCGATTAGGTTCGTAGCTATGCAATTACAGTAAACAGGTTATTAGCTGCCTGGGATTTGCCTCTAAGCTGAGATGAGTCTGTCGCTGTGAATGCTGCAGTCGTTGAGGGATGTTATTGTGAGGGTGTTACGATGGTCATTTCCGCCACTCTTCTCATACTAGTTATGCTATTATCATATTGTCCTTCGACGCTGTTAGGAGGAATTAGCAACGACTGAGCCTGAACGACGTGGCTTTGGCTCAGGAGGCAGTGACGAGACGGAGATGCTCCGTGAATTTTGTAGTCAGTCTACGCCCAAGGTCGATTCGCAAAGTCTTTGGCCATGAATAGAGAGGCCCTCAATAATTTGGATGATGGATCCCAGCAGTTGGCCAGAATCAGTGCTTGGGCGACATTGTCTTAGAATCTCTGCCGACTTTTCCAGAAAATTTCAACTCCTCCCGAATGGCAAGTCGTTTTGTGGAGAACGTGTTGAGATATCAAACCACGGCGGGTCAAGATGTAGCTTTTGTGCAGAAATACACAGGCTGCTCTCAACATTTCAGCAAAAAAATCACTACCTCATAAGCCGGATCACAGAAGAAGTGACAGAGCATCAGCAATATAAACCTTACGATCTCTTCAATTACCTGGAACAACACAATATAATTAGAGCTGATGTCCTAGAATGATTGCCTCTTCAGGCGACAGGACGTGCATTTCAGTACATTTACCAAAACACATCACATTCTAGAAAAAAATGTTGTTCATCCTCACCAAGCTGGGCAATCGGCATGGACAAGCGATTGATGCCAGCAGACGGCAGGAAGCTTAGTTACATATTGGTTCTGCAACCATCCCTAACAATGGCACCAGTTGCTTGTACCGTGTCAATTATCTTGTAGATTAGGTTCGTTTCTTTGTGTTGCATGCTTCTTGAGGTAATAGCTCCTGTCAATCTGCAGTTTTGAAGGCCTGCAGAATGCTGCCTCCAGTACAAAGTAGCTGCAAGTTAGCGAATTAGTTAGTGATGATGTTTGACGGCTTGTGGGTGGCATTAAGGCTTTTTAAATTTGTAGTACGCCATATATTTGAGAACTCAGTCGGAGGTCATAGGTAATAGAAAAAAGTAGGTGGTAATCTAATTCTTCGTCATCTTAATGGCGTTCCCCAGTTTTAAAAAATCATAAATTGATTTCCTACATCTATCCAAAGCTCTTCATTAGTTCCATGCAGTTTTGCTGTCTAGAAACGGCGAGGAAGTCAAGTTTTCCATGCAGGCCACTGGTTTGTTCAATAGAAAAACAATTCTAGTATCACTATGGAATTTGGTATCACAGGAACCAATCAGAATGCTTGTTTGAATGAACCAATCAAATTTGACAGTACAATGAACTGCTTCGTGAGCTAATCCTCGTCAATGAGAAAGAACATTTGAAAGAGAATGCATTACTACGAGGTGAAGAAATTAAGATGGTAACGTGTTTAAGTGCAGTTTTTTACTGTTTACATTGCTGTTCACAGGTATTTCAGTATAAATTACAACTGGCTTGAGTGAATTTGAGTTCAAATTCATGCAGCTAGCAACGGGATTGGATAAATATATTGAAATTGCTCGCATCGCGAGTAAAGCCGCGGGGTGATTCTATTCTAAGGCTGACAAGGTGAACACGATCCAAAGGCATGCTACAAAGGTGGTTACATGATGAGTGTAATTCACAGTTGCTGTGCCCCATGGGCAGAGTCGGATGGGACCACGTGCAATTGATTAAGACGATGTTTGAACGGCTCGATAGGAAACCTTCTCGTGCACAAAGAATGGGCAGTTCTAAAGTCCGCCGATAGAGGACGGCGATCTGGATGTCACGTGGCTGGATCACGTGACACATGCAGCGATGCTTGACGAAACGAACAGGGTTTGTTGAATACGAAACGAAATGCCCATTATGGGACAACATTTGGTGTGAGGTTCGTTCCCTCCTGACACATGTTGTTGTTGTGTGGGGAACTATAGCTTGGACAGTTAGACGGAAGTTTTAAAACACCCAATACTTAACAGCAATCTGAGGTATTGTAGCAATTTCTAGACGTTTGCAGTTAAAAATTGTGTTTAATTCATTCTTTAATTAACGTCCCGAGATTAAGCCCGGATAAGCTCATCTACATATTTCATCGATACGGCCCGTAGGTCATCACCTCGTTGACGTTCCTTTGGGACAGTTTCATGATCTTAACATTCTGGCAGCTTTAATTAGATCCGCCCAAGTTAAGTCTTCCTCTAATTCGTAACTGCAGTCTTCAGTCATAATTCATTCGGATATGATGCAGTTCAGATTAGTTTGACATTTTTCGAACGAAAGTGCATCAGAAGTTCAAGAAAGGAATAGCTTTGACAATAGGACCAAGGTCGTGGCCAGTTTATTCACTTGTGCATCCTCCCCCATAGCAGGGTTTTGGTCTCGCTCCTCTTCATACGCTCGCGCACAAAGTTTGGGAGTCGATGGAGAGGAGAGAAGTAAACCCATGCTGTGGGAGGATGCTCATTATGTGACGATATGAATATGTTTGTAAGTTAGGGATCGTCCATAAAAATCAATGTGCAAAGCAATCCTAACAATGTTAGGAAGGGGGGGAGGGGGTCAGGGCCTTGTTAGGATTGTGTTTAGGTAAAAAACATTGATCAAGCAAAATCAGTTTTGTCAATGTTTTTATGTTAGGATTAGGGGAGGGGGGGAGGGGGTCAAACCTAATCCTAACATTGTTAGGATTGCTTCGCACATTGATTTTTATGGACGATCCCTTAACAATAAGCAAATATAAGGAGTTTGGGTATAATGCCTCTTTCCCTTTCTACTTTCCATGCTTTATCATTTGCCAACTTCTTGAAAAAACCCTGCTTACAGTGTGTGCACACAATTGACTTCGATTTCATCAGGTTGCTACTTAAAGTAAAATGACTTCCCTTGTGAGGAAATTATTTCCCGGTGTCATTACATCGGGTTGTGATCGTAAAAAGAACATTAATCATGTAAAACAATGTTAGAGAATACATCAGTTGCGGCTGATGTTGCAAGGTAATAAACTATTACCGCATCAGCTGAAGGACGCGTGATAAATCTGATGGATAGGAATGCAGAAAATGGTACTAACAGCGATGGAGAAGCCCATTACGAAGTGAGGTGTCGGTACTCGTTGTCGTTGGGACAGCGTTCGAAGCTTCCGTTGCTGGTAGGTCAACACGATGGACTTCAGGATTAGCGGCCAAGGCTTGCATATTTTGCTTTGCGCACCAACACCAAGCTAATACGTCCATCGCATGGGACAGTAAGTTGTGGTGCCTTGCACCTTGCGCACTTGCAAGGACAAGTAAAAGACACCATCCAAATGAGGAACATTGTCGGAGTACCTTGCGATGCCCTCTTCCTTAGGGCTACTTACCAGAGCAGAAATGCTTTCGCTTCGGCCCTGATGGAAAGCTTCAATACAATGATATAACCCATAGCCCCAGGCCCCTCCCACATATTAAACCCCTGCCCGCCTACATTGAAGAGATTCTTCTTGAAAGCGATAAGCGATACACACATATCTATTAATCGATCGTGATATTCTGGGCACGTTATTCTATTTACAAAATACAATGTCTGTCCACTCTATATTATAAATGGCCACAGTCTGGCTATGGTTATCAATCAGTTAAGGTTAANTTTTTATTCTTTGGTTTACGGGCCCGCCGACGTGGCAAAATGCCATTCCGAAAAAAAAATAAAATTGGGAAAATCAGTTACTTTTATTGCCTCCGAACTTCAAATGAAGTCTTCTAAGAAAAAAACAAATAAATGGAGTTGTTTTTATTCCCGCCGACCTTGATTTCAGCTGTCACGACTGCTAAAATAAATAAAACCAACTGACGTACGCCTATTTCCTGGCAGCGACGGCGGAAAGAAGCAGAAAAGAGGCATTTGTCAAGAATTTGTTGGTTTTTTATTTCCTCCGAGTTGTCTTACTTGTCATTCAAAAGGTGAAAATGAAAAAACTGAACTGAACCAAAGTTTTTTTTTATTTTTATTCCGTCCTCCGTACCTGGGCTCAAAATCTTTGTGCCCGTAAACCAAAGAATATAATAACCGTGGCCTAATCAAAGAAGGAAAACAAGAACTGATCATGTGCGAAACCAAGAGCGTTGCCTCAACGAACTCAAAACCAGTACAAACTTATTTACCATCAAAATGTGCCGCACCGAGTTAAACGCTTTTTTTACAAACAATTACATCTTTACCTTAATTACTTGTACAAATAAGCAATTAAGGATCTTACAACTGGTAAGAGAAAACCCCACTCACAAAATTAACTTACCTTGCAAAGTGTTAGAATCCAAATGTATTCCTAGACTTTAAACTTTAGGTATCCTTGTTCCAAGTGGAAAATTTGTACAAACACACTATAGAGCCGTTCATAAGTCACTAATTCCCGAATCATTCGACACCATGTCAAAGGTGAAGGCGATCCTACCTTAATTCATTCAACTCCATTCTAAACAACTTCCACACACATCACATCCCTGTTGTACGAAATGAGTAAGAGAACTGCTGACATTAGAACAGGTTCACCTTGTTACGAAAGGGGAAATCTAATTCTGGCCTCCCAGTATCTTCATCAATTTGTAATCCTTAGGCTAGGTTGACATCACTCGGCCTGAAGGGAACCCCCCGCCAACGCTGCTGCAGACGATAGAGTGAATAGTACACGGTATCGTCTGCTCCAAGCAACGCACCAAACAGTGCTGCTCATTTATTTGCTGCGGGACAGTTCCGCGCGTTGTTTCCTGAGTGATAGCTAGATGGAGAACAGCTGCAGTGTTGGCAGGAGTGATGCAGCGTGGCTTGAGCTTATCGCCGAGAGCCTTGAACCGGAGTAGTCACCTCGATTATCTCTCGGTGCAGCCTCACTGCGCATCCCTTCAATGCAAATGCACTTGGTGCACGCATTTTCTGCGGACAGGGTGACACATGCAATGCGACGAAGCGTTCAGTTGGATGATGCAACGGAGAGAAAATGAAAGAATTCATTTGGCCCATGACAGAATTAATTTTCTAACAGTCTCTGTTGATACGATGGAGTTGATTACGAGATTGATGGCAGTGAGACACGAAAGAAGAAAAATGCCCATTGCTGATGGGGTCGATGCCGATAAGTCTGGTTATCAAAATGATACATGTAAGTAGGCCTAGGCCTCTGCAAAATTGTAAATGGCTTCTTCTTACTTTCTGAATCCAATCATTGATTGTTGAACTATGGTAACCCCATGAAATAATCAGAACTTTTCACGGGCTCATTCTTGGCTGGTGTATGGTTGAAAACTACCCAGAAATCGTCCTTTGCAAGGATTATGTGAGCGCAGTTTTCTGAGTTTGATTACCGGGTCGACGAAATAATTTCGTAGAAGCGATCGGATCGCCATCCCCAAAGAGCACTATCGCCCTGTCCTATAGATCTGCCGAAGTGGAACTTTAAATTGACTAGAACTCAGTGATCCACTTTGACAGGACGTCAATAATGCTGATGGTTTTTTGTTTGTCAATTTCATTCTTCTGAGAACATGTCAGGAACGGATAGAGTACAGTTATTTTCTCCTCTTTCTGCTAAGAAGTATCGCGGTCCATTTAGCAGAGAGGAAATCTCGGAGATATGCAGTTAAAAATGCGTATTGGATTTTATCTGTCCGGAAAACTGTCAGGGGAAGGAGCAGCAGTAATTTATTTTGATGTTATATTTAGGCATGAACATCAGTAGCAAGCGACAAGACGCTGACATGAAGAAAAAGGAACTAATTCCAGCGAGGCCACGACGACATTAGAGAAGGAAGACTTCGCCAGACCAACCTGCACCACGTTCTGATGAAGTTGAAACACTTCTAGATGAGTGAGTGAAGGGATTTTCGACTCAACATGACAGGAGCGACAGAATTGGCTCCCACGGATGAAATGCACTGACTACGCCCTGTACACAGGCGCCTTCCTACAAGAAAGGGTGAGCAATCCCGTAAAAGGGTAGAAGCAGTGAGCGAGGAGTAGAAATCTCAAGCCGGAAACCACTTATTTATGAGTCACCTGCTCGTAGTGTCAGTGGTCATTACACAATGAATGGAAAGATGCGCTAAAAGCACGTCTCCGCTCTCAACTTATATCTGGTAATTAAATCCACTTTTTCTATTCGTGATTAAATTATATCTCCGGGCTAGATTTATTTAGAATTATTGAAATTGAAAACTCCTGATGAATNTTGCTTGCTCTAACCGCAATCAACGACCAGCCTGCAGCGTTGACACAAGGATGCACCAGCATCTGAGAAACGTCAATAACATGCTCTTTGACTTAATGATGTTATGCCCCTTCAGCTCATCTTAAGTGGTCATTGAATAGACACTGTTATATTCGATTATCAATCTGCCCTTTTATCAATTGGGAACCTTTGCTGAGCGTAACAGCTTCAAGGCTGTTTGACACCTTTCTGCTACTGTTGCAAATTACCTTTTTGTGTCCGAACTCAAAGCTTGAGTGAAAAAATCCGGGGCTTTGTGAGTTAGCATCTATCAGCTTGCTTCCTGTTGCTCAGCGTATCTTAAATTTTGTAGTGTGCACTGCAGATCCAAAGCAATGTACTCACTGCACTGCGAATACTTCCAGAGAGAGAGGAATATCCCAGGTGTAAATGACGTCACGGGATAGACCTCTAAAGAGCCCACTGATTGGCTGTTTCTTTGGTGAAAATTTCATTTCGTCACTCCTCGCTCCTTCGATTCTCATAAGCAATGACATAAGTAATATGAAATCTCGCATTGGGAAATTATGGATCATTTATCACGAATGACATTTGCTCAACAAGCGATATCGAACCAAATGAATTATGTGTGAAATACAAACGAGTTGAACGCTATACTCCGACTCTGCAGCGCATCGAAGCATCGCTAGGATCATGGTGAACATTAATAAAAAGTACTTTTTCCTTGTAATCTGAGCAAGGGGTGATATCATGAAAGCTTCCCATAACAGCAGCGAAGCTCTGTACTGATATGGCGAAAAGGAAGGCATCCGGATGTTGTGTTTCTTTGAAAGCAAGATGTATGGCAGAGTTGAAATCAGCATACATTGTATCTCAAGAAATCTTGGATATGTCAGTCACAGCATTAGGCTAGTTTGGGTCCGAGGCATACAACCAGCCTCAGCCGCAATGTTCCTCATTACTCGCTACTCCGCTTCCATGGGCAAACTGATGGACCGTATTCAAAAGCCTGCTTCTGAGTCTCGATACAGCCCAGCTTCACGACCCTCGTTCAACAGTGTTGAGATATAACAGACCCAACCCAAAAGAACACCGACACGGTCCCTAATATCGGTGGGGCGTATTTAATGCAGCGACCGATCGATCAAACGAAACTTTCAATCCTCAATATCACTTAGAGGATCTGATGATAAAATCTAGTATGTCAGAAGGAAGTCGGTATCACTGGTGACTCAGCCCGTGCATCCATTTCCTCTTTTATGTAAGATTAATACTTTCTGCTGCTTCTAACGGAATTGCAGTAAGTGCAAAGCAGGACAAAATGGTAGTAGGTTGTAAAACGTACAAGTCTTCGCATCCGGGACGCTACAAGTCCCGTGTTCGCCAATCTCAGCCACTGGGTACTTTATCATTTCTGATTTGTTACGCCGGGCAGGGCATTCCAAAAGCATGTTCTCGAGATAAGGGCTTTGCCCTTGCCTCGCCCTTCCCACGTTGTGATGTTCTCAGGGAGCGGTTTGATCTCTCATCTCTCGAACAGACACACCAGGGTGTGGACTTATAAAAAGAAGCCTGGCATGATGTAGGCATAATTCAACAAAACGATTAGTAATCAAGTCAAAGAAGGAAACAAACGACGGTTTATCATCTGCTAAAACATCCTTTATCTCTTTTTCCATCGAGGAGAAGAACAGATCAAGAGGACCTTTGTAATGGACCTGGATTACTGTTTGATGAGTCGAAGCGTTTCTATAGTCTCATCAAAGTTACAGGATTTACACTTTTAAGCTGTGAGTTGAAAGGCGGAATGAGCGGATGAGCAACTTTTTGAATAAAACTACGGCGATTAAGCAACAACGTTTGTTGAAGAACACAGGGTAGAGCCGTCAGGGTAGAGCCGTGGATGAAAGTAGATATCTTGCAGTATTAGGGCTCATATCAGAGATTATCTAATTGTACGTCAACAGAGATTGCCACGAGAGACTTTTTTGTCATTCAAAAGCCCCGAACTACGGAATCGTGCATTTGCCCATTAACTACTATGAATCAGGTTCCAAAAATCGCTCGTTGCACGAGCAACGATCTTTCTCGTCGTTCAGAGAACGCCAGGAAACGCTACGATGAGTGCACTCGCAAGGCCAGAATAAAGATGTCCATGCATCTTATACCTAATATTTTGACTAGACTATTAGAAAGAATGAAGTTCAAGAATTTCAGCAACCCTGATCCAGAATGTGGCCTGATGGAAGTCAATTTCGGAGCACTAGGCCATATCGATAGCTCTTCAACAAAAACCTTTCTCGATGATTTCTCATTTTCAAGTTTGGAACCACTGTTGTTCTTTCCCGCTCACCGATTTTACAACTCGGTGTTTAGCTTTTATAATCCCATACCTTTGTAGTGTCGACACAACCTTTGATAAGAACAGCTTCCGATGCTGGATATCACATGACTCACCGAACTTTGGGTACGCACGCGCAGAATATGGCTAGTCCGCACCAAATGCGAACACAACTTTCAATGTTCGCTGGTTACCACGAACAACTCTTTGATGTTTCCGTATCATATTCTGTTATCGAACATACTGTTTTTCCCTGGAAGAAGTTGCCTTCTGGAAGGCTAGATATTTCAATCCCGCATGAATCATCAGATTTGCTGACAAACAAAAGCAATTTCTTTAATGTGGTATTTGTGACTGCGTTACCTCCCTCGCCATTACTTAGTATGTGATTGGATGAGATGGTGAACGCGTCAATACGGAAGAATTTCTAAGGGAGTGATTGTAGGCTAATTTGACTGCCATTTCGTTTATACGACACTTGAAGAGACTTATTATGATTGCTTTCCGATAAAGAATGCAAACACAAGACGATGTGTTGGACAGGAAAGTAACTAACAAATGAACCCTGTCACCTTTTCAGGATGTGGTGACAGGCTGCTACGTTAAGGAAGCCACCTTCCACAAAGTTGAAAGAAGACGTCACAGAATGAGTGATCCTACAGCATGCTTTGCTTCAACCCGCTTTATCATCCTGAAACATCAGGGGTTCTTTGTGCTCGTTCCCTTCGTCACCGCACACAAACGGTGTGTGCGGTGACGAAGGGAGCCAGCGCTAAGAACCCCTGATGTTCTCAGGATGCGCTTTATAGGCGAAGAGTTTAGCTACAGAGATGCTTGCAATGGGATCTATACGGGACGGTAGAAACGAAATCCAAGACAGAATAACACACTAGGGAAAACGATATTCGCTCAATGGGCCAACATCATCCAGGAACACCCTGGTGTTCTGATTCATCTCCACACAATGCCATACTCTGACCCACAAACTAGCTATCCGACGGAAGCTGTAACATCACTTTCGGTCACTGTTAGGTCTACGAAAACCAGTCAGCGGCCAGCCCTCACTCATTGGAATACCAATGCCACACCCAATTCACAAGAAACTGGAACTGGCATCGCGATACCTGCACCTCCAACTGGCTTCTATGAAGCTTTCTTCCCCTATGCGAGTCCGGTCAATGCCCATGAGACTGTTCGATTGGACTGGGAGAAAACCACTTAACCAACGGTATCTCTAAAGCCGACTGGCGGTCTTTCATGTCGTTCATGAAATCTTACTTGTTACAATTGTTTACCAGGAGCTATATTGATTAAACGTCGAGATATGAGTTATGGGCAAGTTATTTATATTGGTGTCGAGGGCGAAGAGGCAATTGATCACGACGGACGAATCATGTCAGGGGAGACTTGCCCTAAAATACAAGTTAGACCGCGGTTGATTTCATCGATGGGTGGGATTTTTACCTCTTGAAAAACCTGTGCAGAGAAAGCGATCGCAGGGGTTGGGGTTGAAACCACGTTTGCCTACCAGCTGCCGAGCCTCGACTCGGCCCTAAACCAGTTTGATCGAGGGTGAAAATAATAAAACATTCGGTGTAATTCAGACTTTCATCGTCACGGTCATAAAATTCTAGTAATGGTATCACACTAGGAACTCCTAATTAAAAGCAGGGTTTTCGTTTTATTGGACGGCCGCTGAACTCTATTTCACTTTCGAAGAATTCCGATCAGAGATAGCGATGATGGAATACTTGAACAAGCCATCCGGGANTTTCGCCTGTAGCAAAGTAATACACTCATGCTGGGCTCAAGTGAAATGATATCTCCCTAGGTCAATACGTACATTTCGTTATTTCGTTGTCATTTCGTTATTTCGTTAAGTATCATAAGCCCTGGTAGGCCACCCAAAACAAGTGATTGGTCCAATGCGAATTTGCCGACCAGCTAGTCTTCTGCGTGCAAGAAGATGGCAGAGGGCCACCGTAACGATGAATAACCTTTGTTCTTGGTGAGCTGTATAGTTCGTCTCCCTGACCCAACAACGAACCCACTTACTGAATACATCTAATCAAACTCTTCATAAAGTTGAAGAAGATAAACATGATAAATGTTATGTATATCTGTCAGTTCACATCACATTCGGCTAACGACTTGGGAGGAATTAGATTTAAGAGCAAGCGTAGAGCCTCCAGTGTTAATTAGTCAGGGTCTGTCGTTAGCAGTGACAAGTACAAACCAATAACATATCCCTCTAGATTTAGTTCATTCCCCGATTCTGATTCTGATGAAGGACATGACAAACTACGAGATAATTACTGAATCATGGAAGAAGAGCTCAGAACGTGCTGAAAGTGGACGCAAGAGAAACTTGGTTTCCCAGTCTTGACCGGTATGGCTTGGTTATCAACACCAGTTAAGTCATTTACCACTGTCGCTAAGCTTGTTTGCTCACCTGTTTAAAAGCGTAGAGCTATGCAGCAGGAATGTCTATGAAGTCGAACACTTGAAATGAGAACTCAGAGTAAAAGTGAATTCCTTTCAGGTTTAGTCATTTACCAGCGAATGGCCAGGTTTGAAATTAAAATCTGAGCAACACCTTCCTTCAAATGATGCTTATCAAAAGATACGCTCCTTCTTCTGGGAAGAATTCTTCACGGGGATTGCCTGATATGAACCTCTTCTAAGCATTAGCAGCAGGGAAGGCCAGTTCCTTCAAATCAATGGTTCAAATTTACCACTTCTAATAGCAATGCATTAAAAGCTATAAACAAACCAGACAAACAAACATCAGAAAACAAACAGAGATATCATGGCGGATATCAGATCGTGCAGGTGCTAGATGGTTTTTCTGGTTCTTAACCTGACTTGTCCTGGAATCCGAAGGAGAGAGAAATGTTAGATGGATGCCTTGGTAAATGAACAGTGTGTTCTGTTGGCTCTCATTTGAACTACGAGAGTGTTCAATCAGGGGGCCACCTCCCGGAACATCAGTGCATATTGCTGTTCGTGGGAGGTGAAGAGTGCCCCTCTACTTCGAGGCCCTGAATGCACATCAAGCTTTGCCTAATGTCAGTACGCAATAGGATTTGGCCGGGTATTCGGGTTTGGGGAGACGAGACGTGTGTCGAGCGAGGTTGTGCATGTTTGTGTCCTGCTTATATTGAAGCTAAAATGTGAATAAATCGACGTGTCATGATATTCGGCGTCCTCGTTCGTTCATTGCAGTCCCTCAAGCTAGGAATCCACCATTGAAGCTGATTTTGCGTTGTGACTTGCTTTGCATCTGGGCATTCGATCACGTTGTGGACTCGCTAGACGTGATTTCCACCAATGGCGAAGATGTGGTCAATTTCAGTCGGCAATCGGTCAGCGACTGGTATCAGTTCCTTGCGATCGTATTCAATCGCAGGTATAGCAGGTTGCAAAGCAAGTCGCAACGCAGAAAACCAGCAGTGTATTCATAGCTTTACCAGCAACATGCTTTGACCACATTTAATGAAATCCGCCTTCAAAGGAAAGGAATTTGGAAATTTTGTAAACGTATTCTTACCGTATCTAAGGCGAAGAATATCCAAAAATGCGAGGATAGTAAAATCACTAGTTTTCTGGATTTCAGAGCATGTATCCAGGTTTGTGTATCATCGATTATCGAACCAGTTTGATCTGCTATAGGCCTAGTTCAAAAGACTGCGCATGTCGTTGTATCATACCTATACCCCCAGGTACCCTTTGAAAATATTGGAAATACACCTCGTCTCAGCATAGGTTTACTTATTTATTATTAATGACAATACTTTGTTTACTGAATTAATATAGAACTGTAAGGCATCCACGTGTGTACTTATGGATTGTGTGCTATTTATATGTTAGCGGGCCTTTGATGGCTAATGGGTCGCGAGTATTTTGCATTAGTGAATCAATGGATGAGACTGGATTTACACTCATTTGTACAGGGAAAATAAGACTTTTTAATTTTTTGCGCATAAATGCTGTTAAGTAAACAAAATCCTTTGAAATGTATCGCCTGATGATATTTAGGCCTACGATGTGCAGAACAAAAGGTAATCCAGAAGAGAGAAGAGAATTAAGCTGAAGATCGTACCAACGTACGAGGTATTCGAAGGCTAGCAACCAACAGATCTTCACAGTCTCCGGCCGGAGAAAGAGCCTGGGAAGATTCGCTATCGCCATCTAGAAAATAGCCGCGGAACCAAAGGCTTCCAACCATCTCTCTCGGTCTGAGGAATTTGCTGCCGTGAGAATGAAGGTAGTACCCAAGAGGAAGAGGAAAAGAAATGGACCTCTCCGACTATCATTTTATCAAGTTTTGTACCAGTCAATCATTGGTTGCCAACATTTGTAAGAGGGCTGCTACGTATCATTTTGGCGTTTTTGGCAGTTCCTCTGCGCCAGCAGCAGTCAAGAGTCATGTGACCTGTAGTCAGGCTGTTCGGCGCATGTGTGCTTGACCCATCAAACTCGCTATCGAATCTAACAGACTCTCCTGTGAGTGTATGACCTTTTTTCAGATGCGCACGCACAGTCTTCTCCTAGCAAGACCAAAAAGATCACTAAGACTGGTGTTCATCGACGTTACAAGAAGTTTGTTACACTACGGCTTGTAAACGTTTTCAGACTGTTGATGTATTAGCAACTCAAAAGAATTTAACAGTTTTTTTTGGATGTGATTGGAGAACTTTCTTCAACCACTTACTGAGGGCACAGCCTACCTGTTAAGCTATCATCAACATGAAAGTACCGGTTACTTGGTACAAACGTATCGACCTTCACGGTACAAGACAGGCAACCTCGGTTCTCTTCTGTTGGTGGCGTATACATGTACCTATATTTCCTTCATCTAGACAGGAAACACTGGTGACGAGTTAACCGTTTAGCGGCTGACATGAAGAGTTTGTACAGGACGTCAGTGCCAAGGTCTCACTTGAAAGAGCCGATGCTTGGTGCTCAGCAGGGAACAGAAAAGGAATTCGACATGAAAACTGAGTGCACTCTCCTTCGACGTTTTCACGCTGATGCTGAAAGTGCATGAATGGTGAACCCGAGTTCCGAACAGTTGCTTGCAGTTATGATGATGTATTTTGGGGACAGAATAGTCAGCCAATCGAGGAACACACAACTATCTTTTGGACAAGTGCTTGTGAAAATGTCCAAAACACTGGTGCGGAATATTAGCCTGTAGCCAAACGTACTACATGCCTGGTCATTCTTAGAAATCACTGAGCACAGCAGCCAGAAAGACCAATCATGATTTGAGATTCTGAGAATTCTTCCTCAAGCATGACGCTGAGTCCAGTAATTATTACAGAGACTGCCAACTAAACCGCTAAAGACGTAGCCTACAACAAGTTAAATATTTTCTCGTTGTGGAGAAAGCAAACACTTCGTTATTTCCATTACCATAGCACCAACTTCGACACCTGTCTATAACATCATTTCCTGGTACTAAGCAATATGGGGTTGTAGCATTCCGCGTGTGGCAACTTGTTGATCCTGTTGAACAAGTACATGGTACAAGTGCGGACTATGAAATCGCTTTTCGGCCTCGGCCTTTCTCTGTTGTTGATCAGGCAGTTGACCAGACAAGACGATCTACATGCAGGTACTTTAGGTTGAAAAGGAATGGTCCCTACCTGGAAACGTTCGTATCCACAGGATATAAAAGGATAATCCTTGTGATATGTCCTTTCATGAAAGGTAACTTCCATTGTCGACATTACCCCTGAAGAAAAAACGATAGAACTAAAACACTATGGCACCCTTTTGGCACCCCAATATTTAGAATGGGCAGTTGCCACAAGTCAAGGGCTTGTGTGATAGCAATCACGACAGGGATTCCATTGGAAGGAACAAAGAATCATTAGGGCCTACTGTTCAACTGAATTAAACGCATTCAGAGGTCCACTGACGACCTTCAGCCTGTCAGGTTGTTACTGGCAGACATCCACATCCTCAGGCTGTTGAATAGAGTCCATAGTCCTCACAGATGAGTATTGCAATCATCGGACTTTATCAACAATCCTCCATGCATGTAGGCATATTCCATTGAAAGCGCTCGTGTGATTGGTATTTCCTTGGGTATCGTACCATTTCTGTCATGAAAGGTATCCTATTGAATACTACATGTATGCACTTGATGTTTATCCCGTTGAATAATGTCCAAGGTGTTGAAAAGTATCTCATCGCCCTGAATCGTAGGACATTATTTTTGCTCAGCATGGGCCGATACTAAAACTTTGTTGGCATGTTGGACGGTATCTGATTCAAAACCATCAACAACAACCATGGTACTAGATTGGTAACATATTCCACGATATGATACAGCAGTCGCAGACTAGTTATTACAATCCACACGTGGAATACCACTTGAACCAGACAGAAGAAACAATAAACCAAGATCTACAACTTCGGAATGAAAGGAATGCTAATGCTTTCGACGTTGCTGGTAAGGTATTCCAGCACTAACCCACAACCCATAAACCATTAGGTTAACGACTAAACGTGACACTGAAGGGACCACCGGCCTTCAATAAAACACCACGGTATACAGCGAAAAAGAGAGAGATATGACATCAGATATATGGAGTCCTTGAGGTTGGCATCACGCCTATGATCATCCCGCTTCTCCTATGAGGTTGGGGGCATCGAAAGTCTCTCCAACTGATACTTACACCAACAGAAACCAGATTGGCTACCATATTGTCAATACCTGCTGGTTTCTGCGACAACAAGATATTTGTAGAGTCAGAAACACCAGTTAGCAGAATTTTCACGTCGGTGGTGGTCTCCCCAAAAAAGAATGGGGGTAGATGATCTCGGCTGGCATCGACGAAAGACAGACTCGGGAGGTCACTGTCTAGGAGATACATCATCCTCGATATTCCGCAAGACTCCATGTAAGCTTACATGTATGTACTTCAAATACGCTTTAGGCAAGTCAGTCACTCGTTTTGGTACAAACTGACCTAACATCATCCAACAAGATACAAGATGCCAGTCCAGAATCGTAATAAAAGTCAATACATCCGTCAATCAGTTGCTAAATCCTTTTGTTTCGGTATTCCAATACGGAGTTCAAGAGTATTTCAAGTCACAATGCGATGACATCGTCCCGTTCCTGAAGTGGAAAGGCCTTGGCGATGAACGCCATCGACAAAGCGAACGTCACCTACCATCAAAAGAACTTCACCACTGACTATTCTATGCAGCGTATAGCTACACCGACACTGCAGAGGACCCCATCATTCACCATCTGTTCCACCTTCAACCAATTCACCACGCTGGTATAGGGTAATAATGGAGATTAATCGCCCAACTGACGTCCTTCTGAGGTGAATTTAAACGTCTTCTGTTACTTCTGGTGTACAGTCTGTGCACGTCATGTTCGGGAAGAAAATCGTCCCGCCGGGGTAATTTCTGTGGAGTGTGCTGTAGGTTATCTCAAACGAACAGCAAATGCTGATGAAATGGATCATTGCCCATATCGATGTTTCAGAAATATCGGAAGAGTATTTTATTTCGGTGGGATGATGGTAATTTAGCGTTACCGATCCTGCTTGGCGACCCAGTGAGTCGAATCGGTATCCGGTCGTTTCACCGTCGGGTCTTTCAACTTTGCCTCCACACAGTCAGTTACTTCAAGTGTCCGTCAGTCTTACTCAGTGTAGTTAGCTTTGGACCGGTTCGTTAAGATATCTTGGCCTTCTCGTCCGTTATAAGACACCCGATGCCTTGATCAATGAGCTCATTCTAGTCGATACCAACGGAATGTGAATCACCTATAGGACGTGTCACCAGCATGTAGGAAAATGACATGCAGATTTTACAACATGATCGTTACAGGCGTAGTCAAATCTGGAGCCATGTCCCCGAAGCCATCGTTAGGTTAACGATGTCGTTAAAACTGGGAAAATGCATAGCGTAACGACATCGTTAACATAACGACGGCTTCGGGAACATGGCTCCAGATTAGTTGACAGCCAGGCCTGGGGCCATATTTACCGCCGAAGCCTTCGCAACTTGGCATGCACGCAAGTCTATTGTTTGGCTGCACATGCCCTATTGTTCACTCACTGCCTTACAATAGATTTGCGTGCACGCAAAGTTGCGAAGGCTTCATGAATATGGCTCCTGGTCAGCGTTGTCAAGGCACGACTTGGCTGTCATATTGTTTCGTATCTCTTTCCAGTGGGCGCTAATACTCCATACGAGCGGATCGACCTCTGTCATTCTGAAACTACGGTACCAGGTATTTAAATGGTACAGTCGTTTGGCAGAACATGAAATAAGAGGAGTGCAATTCGATATTTGGGCAAATACCTACTAACTTGAAAATCCTTAGCCAAGATGAGTCAAGAACGTCCACAAAAAGTTGTCTTGTTTTCAGCAATAATGGAGTCAATTTATCATGTAATCCATATATCGAAAGTAATGTACATGCTCTTCAACAGAAGAAATATCCGAAAATATTTTACAGTATATATTTATTCCTTGGCACAAATTGAAAACTCACAGCAACTGTTTAATGCACATCTACGAAAGAAAGAAACGAAATGGTGCAAAACCTTCAAACTATTCTTTCAGTTGTAACTTGGAATAGTTTATTTGCGTTGAAATGTATAGGTGAACTGTTTCTAAGGAATGTAACGAAAGAATCCACAATTTGCTTTTAACAAGCGTCAGTACCTGTTGCCGTCACTTTCAGGTCTCAACATCGACCTCTGTATTCTTGAAGTGTGGGCCTAGGGTTTTAAACGTCCTCAATGACCTGCGACCCTCGTATTTTCAAAAAAAGCCTGCGTAGCTTCTTGCGTATAATCCATTCAAGTACGTCATCTGTGTTGATATTCACTCTCCGCTAGGTGTAGGCCTTTCTCTACCAGAGTTGAGCGCAAACTGTTGTTTGTGGGACGAACAGCAGAAAATGATTGTTCCGCTTCACAGCTGGTGACTGGTACCAAACAACCAAATTGGAAGAAATCTATACTCGAGCACGGCTCCGAAGTTCCCAGGCCCCGTATTCATAAAACTACTTAAGTCTAAGTATGACACTTATCCTTTGTTCAACACAAAAGATAAGTATCACACTTAGACTAGTAGTTTTAGGAATACGAGGCCAGAACCCGCTAGACCCTCACCACTTGCCCCTCTCCCTGTCATTTATGCTCGCTTGGGGTGATACGGGTAAAAAAATCTATGGCCTGCGCAAGCGGAGGGGGATCCGGACCCCCTGGACCCCCTAAAAATAGCGTAAATCGTATGCCTTCCTAGTGTTTTTCTTGATTCTTGTTTAAACTACATGTTGTATTTTGTGTTTGGTGAAGGGGACATGCACCAACCCTGCTACACCATACATATCCACAATCGCCAGGGGAAAGTCCACTGAATATTTATCCAATGACTTGCAGCAAGTTCTTCTAAGAGACAAATCAACAGCCCTAAGCCAAAGAGACACCAAGGCCGACCAGCAAGAAAAAACAACGCTGACGTGGTCTTTTAAGAGGTAAGGTCAGCTGATTTCCTAATATAAAATTTCAAATGATATTAATAGATCTATGACGTCAATGGAGACCCTCTTGTACTTGACCTCTCGACAGCTCGAAATGGACTTCATTCAAACAACTGAATCGATACCATTAGAATAGCCCTAACGATATTTCAAATATCTATCGATATTTCATACATCTATCGATATTTCATACATCTATCGATACATGTATTTCATACACAAAAAAGGGCCTGTCCATGCATCTCTGTTCGGTTAGTCTTCTGATTTCGTGTACGGCAGTAATGAGCTTCACGCCAGTGTCCGGAGAGGCGACCTCGGCCAGTCTAGCGAGTAATCGAACCCACTACGTCAGAACAGCCAGTTGATAAAAATATTGATCGACCACGATAAAATCTGACCAATATCAAGTCCACTTCATCAAATTCGGGTCATCACTTCAGATACAATGACGTCAAATTTATATGAATGTGCTTTAGCCTTGATACAGCACACGTATACGAAAATTGTATCTAGATAGACTAGACGAGAGGTCAGACCGTGCATTTGTCTCACAAGATAAATTAAATTAAACGTTTTGGACAGTCGTTTAACGACGAATACATCGTCAAATTTGACTGGTAGCGGAACACTGCAGATGAATTGAAGACAAGGTGAGTTCTTGTGGAGCAAAGAGAAAAGTTGCGGGAGAAACCCCCGCCGGAAGTAAAAGTAGGCCCACAGCCATCGCAGCAGACGACGTTTCTGTTGCGGCTGGCAACAAAAAGAGCTCGCCTCTTTCCTGCTTGATTCATTATTGAGATTCGTTCTCAAAGCAGACGAGTTGATTAGGTATATAGAAATCGTAAAATCGTTCACCCCACAGTGTCGGGAGTATCACCAGATTTTTCGCCAAACGGTCTTCAATGCGACGCCTGCATTCTGACCTATCACATCACAGTGATACTGGTCACCAGAATCATGTAAACCGAACATAAGTACATTTCCTTGATGTTGTTGTTGCTTAAGGTTTTCTTTCAATGTTGCCATGGACATCCACTCGGTCATCATCCTCGGCAACACGCAAAAGGCGGTAGAACACCTGAAGAGACACCCAGAAGACGTCAACCGGCCTAATCCAGTAAGTTTAATGCTTACTGCAAGGAATGCAACGGAATTCATCGCAAAACAAAGGCTCCAATAGAATTTTACACTTAAGGAAGCGGTACTTGCATATTGGTCAAAACACGATTGTGTTGGCCTATGCCATTCTGTAGACTAGCTATGACGATCGGGTTGTCAATATTGGCACTTCATTTCATCCCATCGTGGCTCATATCGGCAGGGGTATAGGATAACCCCAGAATTCGACCTAAGCAAGGTCGAATTCGAATATTTTGAACCTATTCTACTCTGATCTCGAGATGACTGGCGCTGCCCCATTCTTGATTTGAAAATCTTTGGTCACGACGTTGACGATGGGGATAAAAAGCAAAGTTATTTTCAATAGTTGAAGCAATATAATGACGCTGATAATTTCATCTGAACAGGCAGGGTCGACCCCGCTCCATCTTGCAGCCAGGAATGGGAACAGGCCTCTCTTGGTCGCCCTTCTCCAAAGGGGGGCAGATATTGGTGCCAAAGACATGGTAGGTTCTTCGATCAAACCTTCAGTTCTTTCAAGCCCAGTCACACCCTCGTGTTAATGGCAAACTCAAGTGGAAAAGTTAGATGGCGTTCTCATTTTTTTCCTGTATCGAAAGATGGCCTCGGTGCCGTTCACACAAACACCCACAGACGAACGTTTCTTACCTGCTTCATGGCGCGAAAGATATCTAAATACTCAGATGCAACCCATTCACCTTCAGTTTGATCAGACTGCCATTCACGAAGCAATCCGAGCAAATCATTCAGACGCCACCAAAATACTGTTAAAACAGGGCTCAGAAGTGATGATAAGTTACAAGGTAGGTGATTTCTTCGTCTATCAACCGCGTACATACATGTAGCTATATTTTACCGTACATACATTACGCACAGTGAGTTGTTTTTTTGAGAACACGCCTGGCACGCCTGGTAACTTTCAATCCCCTTTACAGGAAGGCCATTCGTTGCTTCACGAAGCTGCCATGCACGGAAACACGTCCATAACGAGGGCCTTATTGGAATTCAAATCATCTCCAAATGTCTCTGACAAGGTATGAGATTTGGCCAAAACATCTTGAATTTAATGTTTACCCTTAGTTCTCATATCCCAGTTCTCGATTGCCCACAACAGTTCGAATCACGTTATTTCCATTGGTAGTTTCAACCTTTTTGCAAGTATCGCCAGCTCTTCTTTTTATCCACAGAATGGAATGACTGCTATGCATCGAGCTACATCGAAAGGCCATGGAAGAGTTGTGAAAATATTACTCCAAAATGGCGGAGATCCACATGCAGAAGATGAGGTAAATAGACCAGAAAACCACACCAAAGATGGTGTTGGTATGAAAGATCACCCAATCAAGAGACTATGTGGGGCAGATTTCGTAATGATCTGATGTACTGTTGGCAAATACATTACGCGTCGATGTGTCTCATTTCAGAATGGAAACACCGTTGCCCACCTAGCGGCATTTCATGACCAAGACGCCATCATCAAACTGCTGCACATTTTCAAGGCCGATTTCAATCGACAGAACAAGGTAAGGATCACCCCCCCCCCCCCAGGTGCTGTGGAATTACATGTATGAACACTTGTATCTGTAGTCAAATATGCTAGCAATCGCATTTGAAAGCTTGCCCTCAAAAAGAACGCCCAGAATACCAAGCACGTCAATTTACGCCAGTTCATTTATTCCAGAAAGGGCAGACCCCTCTTTTTATCGCCGCATCTAATGAACACCACCACTCTGTCAAAGCCCTTCTTGACAGAGGAGCTGATGCTAGACTAAAGACAAAGGTAAGGAAGTCCTTGTAGCAAACAGAATTCGCCAAACAGCCTCTTTGGAACGGGTCAAAATGAAAGTGCACCACATCTTCTGCATATGCCTCAAATGTGTGGAAAATGAACAAAGAACATTTTTAAAAAACAAACTCTTCCCCCGGGCGCCTAAAACGGTCAGAAAAAGCGATCTCGAAAAATTCCTTTTGTAAGTAAGTATTGAAATCCCCGAAAGTCATTTATGCCCAATCTGGCTGGATTACTTTTTTTAGGATGGCGAAGAAGCCTTAGATGTTGCTGTCCTCAGGAAGAACAAAGAAACTGCGTCATTGCTTCTGCAAACTGATCTGTACAACGAAACGGTAAGTTTTCTCCTGCAGGCAAAACAAGAAATACGTTAAAAGTACTAACGCATTTTTGCGACGACCATCCGATGTCCGTTGGATGTAGATATCTTAATGCCCTGTACCAAGAACGACATGGTTGTTGAGGTGATCACCCGTCACCCGATCTCCAAAGAAGCAAATTTGCAGAAAGATGGCTCATAACTGCTGAAAGATCGACGAGATGGCGATGCCATCGGAACCATCTGTAACATCTCATGTGGGTCCTGGCTAAAGATTGAAAGCAAGCTTTGTGTTCAGTGCCTGGGTTGAAAGGTTTTGGTCTTCAGTAAAAAAAAGATTTATTACAAAACCAACAATATCATTTCTTTCATAGGAAATGAATGAAGCTTTCCTGAAGAACATTAAGCTTGGTTATTCAGAGGTCCTTCAAGCATTTTTGGAGAAAGGAATTGATGCAAATTTCAAAGATGAGGTGAGCGATGCGATTTTGAAGGCGGAAGTGAAGAGTTCTTGTTGGAGTTTTACAGTCCTGTTTGTAAAAGAAAGAAATTGCTCAATTTAACCATTGATTTAACTTCTTCATATCCTACAGTTCGGAGATCCTGTCCTGCATCTAGCGATGAAATTCGGTCATTTTGAAGCTGCTTTGGCGTTGGTGAAGCGTGGAGCGGATGTTGCAATGCAGGATAAAGTAAGAATCTTGTCTGCAACCTCGCTTAAAGTGCACCAAAGTTGACAACATGGTGATTCGTTGATTTGATTTTAGCCCTCTGCCTTTCATCTTGTCTATATCTCTAATGCGATCAGGATGTCTGTGCGAGGCTTATAATTGGGACTTTAGGGATTGGATTGATTCTGTTAAAGTGCAACAAAGCATTGAAACCCCTTTCGATGGAGTACCGGTATGCTTTTATGAACGCCCTTTGAGTAAAATGTAAGAAATATCTTTGACGAACCACTCTGGTGGGCAAAAAAGAGTGCACTCTTCTTGACCATAACTTCTACAATTGCCATAGTTGGCCGATGATATTTGGTGCCTTGTATCTCAAATGTATCAAAGAAACTATAGTTCCTTTGATATACCCGGTACATGTATTCATGCTTCTATCATGGTTAATAGCAACTTAAGGCAGGAATTTCTAAAATTAAATCAAACCATCTTTAACTGACGATGATAGAAAAAGCAATGCCGAAGTTCAGTCGACACCAAATTCGCTTAAAGCTAAACTGCATAAACAAAAACATCATACGGCCGCTGTATGGAGGTCTACAGAAACGCAAATGCTCTTCGAAGTTCCTCCACAACATGATAGACTATACTAACGTATTGCAAGTTCACCCATGGTTACCAATTAGCACTAATCACAAAATGAAAGAGGACAATATCATCGATGGTACTTGATGAGATGATTGCATTATTCTAGGATGGAAAGACACCAAAAGATTATGGTACAGACAGTACACCCCCAGAGATCTTGGATATGTTGGTATCACAGAAGAGGATGGAGGCTGACGAGGTAAAGAGCTTCGGTTCCATTAGGCCTTCTAGTGCTGGTATCAGGTTCAACGATTTCAAAGGATAATACAAATACAATCCGGATGAGATTACTGTATTTTCCTTGTCCTTCGTACACGCCGACTACGTACTTCATTCGACGCCTGAGCTACGGCGGTTTTATCAAAAGGTTGCCCTAATACAAAGAGTAGCGAGTTTCACGACTAATGGTGGCTTTGTTTGACGATGGAGTTCAAAGCTTTCCATAAATCAACCTTCTTCTCATTCACGAACATCAAATCCCTCGCTTCTTGTTCTTCCAATAATTGGTTTTGACAATCCCTTAATGTGACCTAAATATACAATTGATCATCATCATCACTGATGAATTATACATCGGAAGCAAGAAGATGAATTTATATCCATCTTTAGAACATTGTGGATAAGCTGACACCCACTGACTCTGTTTTTCCCCATTTCTCCTCTGACAGTCAACAGTAATGACATCGAGTATTATTCCCTCTGGTTTAAAAACCAATCGGAATGCGTTAAGCAAGGAGCACAGACGTACAGACGGATAATGCTCAGCTTCCGTTGGCACAGAGCTATTTTGAATGGCAAATAATGCTATGACAAATGCGGATTAACATCATTCGTCTCTCTGCGACCAGATTAAGTAACCAAAGCTGAAGCTTCAATTCCATTTACATGTATCATATAAAATGTCTAACCTTAGGATATGTCTCCATCAACCCTGTTCGTTGCACCACAGTTAAATTCATTCCCAATATCTGTTCAAACGAAATAAATAGTTCAGTCTTGTCAAAGAGCGCCTACCGTATAAATATTTGATCTTTACACCTTCTATTTCGCCTTAGGTTTCAACAGAGGCATCGGCGTTGGAGCATATTGTTGACGACAACCTGTTATGCGAAGTTAAAAGAAAGTACATACATGAGGGAGAAGATGTAAACAGCACTGATGAGGTAGGCAAAGAATGAGACCTGAAACTTCCTTTTTTGTATGAAAGTGCCTCCGTTCCAAAACGCCTTTTAAAAGAAATGGGCATGGAAGACAACGAGGCGGCGCATGATTGCTCTGTATGTCATTCGAAACCGCTGACCAATGGCTGCACGAAATACGGTGAGGTCGAAGAAGATCCCCGTTTAAAAGCGGCAACTATACATGTATAATGGTAACGATTGTGCAGTGTGAATAACTTTTTGTGGTCGCTGTCTTCTTTGAAGAAATTTCTCAACCTGACACCTTCCACTGACACAGGATACAGTCGACACTATTACTTTGACGACACGTTCATAAACTCAGAAAGTATAACGATGAATCGTGATTACCGTAATCAACGTGATTATCGTCCTTTGATAAATAGGCTAACTATCTTCAATTCTCCCTCTAATAGGACGGCCATTCGCCGTTACATCTCGCGGCACAGAAAGCCAACGCTTCCGACGTTACCGTCTTGTTGGCAAGTGGAGCGAACGTCAACGCTACGAACAAAGTAAGGTGCACTGAACCCCTTGCAGCTATGGCACGGCTTAACCCGCCGGCCATGGAGGATTTCCTTTATGGCCTAGTGGTTTGTGCGTTGGCCTAAGGCTGAGTTTACATCGAGGCACACGCGACACGAACACGCGGGCGAACAATGGCTTCACAAAGGATTCATCCCAATGAATCCTTTGTTCGCCTGCGTGTTCGTGTCGTGTGTGTCTCGATGTAAACTCAGCCTATGCGCTAGACGCTAAGCACCGTAGAAAGCGCGATCACTACGTGGATGGGTGACCGGCGCGCGTATAATACATAATACCCCCGTCACACTAGAGGCGGAATGAGCAGGAATGCCGTCGGAATGACAATTCGTAGTTCATTCCTGGACAATCGAAGTGCATTCTATCACTCGGGAAGTTCCTGTTACATTCGAAGTACATTCCAATTGCATTTTTTTGTCTTCGAGAGGCGTTCTTCGCGAATTCTTCGGCATTCTAAACATGTTCTGCAGCCATTCTGCGAGAGTTCTGACTAAATTCGAAGCGCGTTCCAAGTGTTTGAAGTGCAATCTTTCTCTCCCGAATCCAGCTCGAATTTTGCAAATTTTCTAATTCCGGCTGGTTCTGCTTGATTCCTGCTGATTCGAACTAAGTGTGACGGGGGCATAAGGCATAGAACTATTCATTCGAATAGCACATTAATTTCCGACCAAACCAAGAAGGCTGATTTCGTTTGCAACTTATTATCTGACTGAAGATCAGTCGGAAATAACTGAGAGGAGGCGGATGCGGTTATCGACTGAGTTAAGGCAGTATTGCATTTTTTTTTTCACTAAAGCAACAGATGGCAAATGTACGCGCCCTGTGTTATATGCATGTGCATTGAGTCTATCAGAACTGATTCATTTCAAACATACATCAGGTAATACGTATATAACAATTGATTCTAGGACATTT
>NMRB01000091.1:340761-387234 GCA_002633025.1 Notospermus geniculatus
TCAACACAACCTGATTTCTTCAGGATGAATTCCAACTTTCCAACCCAGCTCTCGTGCCTCCAGGCAATTTGAAGGCGTTTTCCAGCTGGCAGCTGTCATCCGCTGCAACTGATTGATCCCAGCATGGAATGAAAATCGCATCATCAATCAGTTGGTCGGGTCTACTGCCACGCAAAGACTGCCACGTTAGAAATGGTTGAGTGAACACAGCTGACCCACAAGAGACCACTTCACCTGATATTCATACTAGTATTATGATGAAGTATGATGTTATGATAAATTCAGCCGTAAGAGCAATCATGGTTTTCCAAGCCCAGTACATCACACTCACCCTATTCAGTTGAAATTCGCCGGGATAGTTCAGCTGTTTTGATGTTTGCAGATTCAGCCTGCACGCTGGAAAAATCCAATTTTTTGTCCAAAAGTCGATTTCAAGAGATTGTTTTCGGTGCATGCATGTAGGCCTGCCTACATGTATAATTCATGGTGAATTTTGAAGGATTTTCATCCTTTATCATATCCACCAATCTAAACCGTGTAGATAGATGAGATAATCTCTGCCTAAATGGGAGGAACAATCACATGATTCTAAGTAAAGTCACAACTGCCCACACTACCCCACACCTGTAGATGAATATGCAATGACATCTCTGGGGCCAAATTTATGAAGCCTTCGCAACTTTGCGTTCTCGCAAATCTTTTGTTTGGCTGCACATGCCCTATTGTTCACTAACTGCCTTACAATAGACTTGCGTGAACGCCAAGTTGCAAAGGCTTCATAAATACGGCCCCTGGCTGACACAATGTTGGCAAACAACTGATATACTTGTGCAGGTGTGACAGCAGAGATTAACATATGCCTATCGAAACCTATTACTCAAACTTAAAAAATCTAACCATGCCATCTCCTGTTCTCGGACAGTTTTCGTACTTATCCTCTCTTTGACTTCGATATTACTCATTGAAACTGCCAAACTCGCCCTGGTTGTATAGACGCTCTTCGCGTGACGTCACATCCTAATTAGCATAGCATTCATAGGAACTGGTGCGGCCATATTGGCCGTCAGTATCAATAGGGTTTACTGAAAGAAATCAGATTTAAACTCGACTGTTTTCCAAACTACCTTTCTTATCATTTCAGTTTAATATATGATTTGTCAAATAAAATCACGGCATGTTCTACAGCAGTCTGATGATTGAATGACACCTGTCTATTGTGAAAACAGACAATTAGTGCTGACGGCCAAGCACGTACTAATTATGTATTATTTAGCTCATTAGCATTGAGANTGTTGTTTCTCCATCGTCGGAACACAAACGGATATATATCTTTCAGACGATGACATTTCAACGACTTTCTCTGATATCCACCTTGCTCTTCCGCATGATTGTAATATGGCGTCTGACAAACATCTCTAGCATTTGGATAGTACGTCTGAATAAATGCGATGCCGTTACGGGGAGCCTTTACCAT
This sequence comes from Notospermus geniculatus, assembly GCA_002633025.1. Taxonomy (NCBI): domain Eukaryota; kingdom Metazoa; phylum Nemertea; class Pilidiophora; order Heteronemertea; family Lineidae; genus Notospermus; species Notospermus geniculatus. Next base: position 342,236 of record NMRB01000091.1, read on the forward strand.
CATCCCTTCAAATGGTCGCAAATGTACCGGGAAGACATCGGTTTTTCGATGCAGATCGTGACGAAAGCTTTCATTCATGTCCCACAAGTTTTTATCGTCCTCATCGAAGAATATCAAGTCAATAAAAGGCCACTTCCACTTGCAATCCTTTCTTGGACAGTGGTATGAATGCTTTGAAAACAGCTTTAGTATTGGATCATTGCCTCTGTCGTGGACTACATAATCTGGCTCAAGTGACTTGAAAGCTTTCTTTAGTTCCTCAACATGTGACTTGCTCAACATGACGTCAATATCGTCATCCCAAGGAACAAAACCATGATGACGAAACGATCCGATTAAAGTTCCCCCTTCTATGAAATAAGTCCAGTTATGCTGCTCTGCAACACGAATAAACACCCGAAATATGTCCAGGAGAATTTCCTTGTCTTTTCGAGCAAGTTCATGCGACAAGATGTCCAGAATCTCAGGGTCAAGTGAATTTGAGTTCTGTTGGTTATCCTTTGAGACCATTTCTGTTGGGCGAGGTATATGTTCCATTTTCGGCGTAAAACCTGTCGTTGTTGGAGCTTCGTTTGGTTGTCGGACAGGCGCCTGTTTAACAGAAACTCTTGGTATTTGAGGTCTTGCATCGCTATCTTTGCCCTGAGAAGTCCGTGAGGTTACCTTTTCAATGGGCGTCGTCGCGGGCGCTCCGCGTCTTGGGTTGGTCAACGTCATCATAAGACAATAGAAAGCAATGGCACCGGTAGAAATTGCTATAAACCGACAAAGATTCGGGAGCTGGAGTATCCGCGGCATACTGCGATTTAATACTTCCCGGAAACCTTTGGAATCCCAAGTGTATATCGCCCAACGAACTGATCGACTCTGCGACTGATAGAAGTGGCCGATTGAACATCATGGGATGGCGAGGCAGCTGATGTACGATGGAGACAGGTGAATGTATTTTGGTTGCTTTTTATGAAATCAAGTAAAAAAGCTTGCATTGCTGTATTCTCAGGTTAAAATGCATTTGTCCTAGCCTTTGTCGATTACGCCAATGTTGACCTGATGTTTCAGTCTGCTTAGAGGCAGAACACGAGTAATTCTCACGTTCGGATGATGAATGCCATCGACAATGCGCTGGGGGAACCCAGACTAACAAACTGTTTACAAATACAGTCCTTTTTTCCCAGACGCATCCTACTCTCTTTCACTTCGAGGTTGCTCATTAAATGTGATCATTGCTATCCTTGGTTGTATTGTTTTGGAGCAGCGCAAAGACGGAGGCATTCGTGAGTAACCGGGTTATTTTCTTGATACGTTCGTTCGAGACTGTAAGGCAGGGTCAGCGAAGACTTCTCCTCTTCGACAAGTTTCACATGCACAACCTTGTTCCCGATGCGTAAGGTCTCTTCCATTGTGTTGTTTCTCCATCGTCGGAACACAAACGGATATATATCTTTCAGACGATGACATTTCAACGACTTTCTCTGATATCCACCTTGCTCTTCCGCATGATTGTAATATGGCGTCTGACAAACATCTTTGGCCTGTGGAAAATTTGCCTGGAACCATGCGATGCCGTTACGGGGAGCCTTTACCATCATCCCTTCAAATGGTCGCAAATGTACCGGGAAGACATCGGTTTTTCGATGCAGTTCGTGACGAAAGCCTTCATTCATGTTCATTTATCGTCCTCATCGAAGAATATCAAGTCAATAAAAGGCCACTTCCACTTGCACTCCTTTCTTGGACAGTGGTATGAATGCTTTGAAAACAGCTTTAATATTGGATCATCGCCTCTGTCGTGGACTACATAATCTGGCTCAAGTGACTTGAAAGCTTTCTTTAGTTCCTCAACATGTGACTTGTTCAACATGAACAATCCTGTCTTGGACAGTGGTATGAATGCTTTGAAAACAGCTTTAATATTGGATCATCGCCTCTGTCGTGGACTACATAATCTGGCGCAAGCGACTTGAAAGCTTTCTTTAGTTCCTCAACATGTGACTTGTTCAACATGACGTCAATATCGTCATCCCAAGGAACAAAACCATGATGACGAAACGATCCGATTAAAGTTCCCCCTTCTATGAAATAAGTCCAGTTCTGCTGCTCTGCAACACGAATAAATACCCGAAATATGTCCAGGAGAATTTCCTTGTCTTTTCGAGCAAGTTCATGCGACAAGATGTCCAGAATCTCAGGGTTGAGTGAATTTGAGCCCTGTTGGTTATCCTTTGAGACCATTTCCGTTGGGCCGTCAGGAAGCATTCCATTCGTCAGTGAAGTGGGCTTTACCGTTGTTCGTATTCCGCGGCGTTGTTCTTCGAATACCGTTTGTTCTCTATTCTTTGACACAGAATCGAAAGTTGTCGTTTGCGCTGGCTTCTCCTTTTGTTGTGGAAGAGGTATCTGCGTTACAACAGGTACTCTTGGCAGTGGAGATCTTGTGTTGTTATCTTTACCCAGAGCAGTTCGTGAACTTTTCACCACTTGGATGGGCGTCGTTACGTGTGCACCGAGTCTTCGGTCGGTTAACGTCATCAGAAGATAATACAAACCACTGACACCGACAACAATTGCTATAAATCGACTAAGTTTCGAGAGCTGAAGTATTCGCGGCATACTGATTTTTGAATATTGCTCCTTTGAAACCGATGGAATCACAAATGTATATTCTTGCCCAACTCCTGTTAGAAGCTCAGTTGTCTGCACTGAAGTCCACCCTTGGGTATTCGAAAGATTATTGCTCAAATCCGTGGCTGATAAAATGGCTGTGTGAAACTGAAAAGATGGTAGCACGGCACCTGTGATAGACCTGCTTGAAATGATTATATCAAACAACACACATTGCTGTATTCTAGGAGTTTATGTGTATACATAGTATAAATTTCTTCACGATTTCCAACAAGGGTTGTGGAATTCAGTGATATCGGCAGACCATGAACACCTTCGATAGACCGTGACACCTTCGATTGTGATAGGTTCACGGTCTGGCGATGTCTCTGAAATCACTCTTCTTCTCAGTAGGTCAAAATACGGCCTCCGAATGAGCGGTCTCATTTGAGAGGCAAATGGTATTGTGTTGTACATTAATCTACATGCATACGTAGCCCAAGAAACTAATAATGCTATGTTCACACTATCACGAATCACGCCACGATTGAAATCGTGATCTTTATCGTGCAATAATCGTGGTGATCCTATCAGGTCTTATCAGATCTTATCTGATAGGATCACCACGATTACTCCACGATTAAAGACCACGATTTCAATCGTGGCGCTACATGTATTCGTGCCACCTGAAATTGACCAATCGCGACCATTCAGAACTCTACTAAAGCCTAGGTCACAAATCCCGGTCACAAATCCACCAGGCCCCGTACGATTTTCCCCACCCAGCGGCTTGCCGTGGATTTTAGAGACTGAAACACGGATCTAAGATGAATTATGCCGAAATCGCCTAAATGGATAAGTGAAAGTTAGACTGTATCAAACTGGGCACCGTAGAATTTGGCCAAAATGTATACATAATCTGGCGCAAGTGACTTGAAAGCTTTCTTTAGTTCCTCAACATGTGACTTGTTCAACATGACGTCAATATCGTCATCCCAAGGAACAAAACCATGATGACGAAACGATCCGATTAAAGTTCCCCCTTCTATGAAATAAGTCCAGTTCTGCTGCTCTGCAACACGAATAAACAGTCGAAATATGTCCAGGAGAATTTCCTTGTCTTTTCGAGCAAGTTCATGCGACAAGATGTCCAGAATCTCAGGGTCGAGTGAATTTGAGCCCTGTTGGTTATCCTTTGAGGCCATTTCCGTTGGGCCGTCAGGAAGCATTCCATTCGTCAGTGAAGTGGGCTTTACCGTTGTTCGTATTCCGCGGCGTTGTTCTTCGAATACCGTTTGTTCTCTTTTCTTTGACACAGAATCGAAAGTTGTCGTTTGCGCTGGCGTCTCTTTCGGTTGTGGAACAGGCATCTGCGTTACAACAGGTACTCTTGGCAGTGGAGATATTGGGCCGTATTCTAGAACGTTCCTTAACATTAAGGTCCACCTTAAATCTATTGTTCTCGACGGTTTTACAATAGACTTAAGGTCGACCTTAACGTTAAGGAACGTTCTAGAATACGGGCCTTTGTGTTGTTATCTTTACCCAGAGCAGTTCGTGAACTTTTTACCACTTGGATTGGCGTTGTTACGTGTGCACCGAGTCTTCGGTCGGTTAACGTCATCAGAAGATAATACAAACCACTGACACCGACAACAATTGCTATAAATTTACTAAGTTTCGAAAGCTGAATCCTCGGCATACTCATACATGTATATGAATATTTCGCCTCTGAAACCAATGGAATCACAAATGTATAGTCTTGCCCAACTCCTGTTAGAAGCTCAGTTTGTGTGCACTGAAGTCGACTCTTGGGAATTCGAAAGATTATTGCTCAAATCCGTGGCTGATAAAATGACTGTGTGAAACTGAAAAGATGGTATAGCACGGCACCTGTGATAGACCTGCTTGAAATGATTATATCAAATAACACACGTTGCTGTATTCTAGGAGTTTACATGTATGTGTATACATAGTATAAATTTCTTCACGATTTCCAACAAGGATTGTGGAATTCAAAGATATCGCCAGACCGTGGACACTTCGATTGTGATAGGTTCACGGTCTGGCGATGTCCCTGAAATCACTCTTCTTCTCAGTAGGTCAATATACGGCCTCCGAATGAGCGGTCTTATTTGAGAGGCAAACGGTATTCTGTTGTACATTGATCTGTACATGCATACGTAGCCCAAGAAACTAATAATGCTATGTTCACACTATCACGAATCACGCCAAGATTGAAATCGTGATCATAATCGTGCAATAATCGTGGTGATCCTATCAGGTCTTATCAGATCTTTTCAGACCTTGAGGTCAGTCGTGGCAATCGTATTGATCGTAGAAAAGTTTTGAACGGTTCAAAACTTTTCTACGATCAACGAGATTGTCACGATTGCCGTCACGATTGCCGTCAAGATTTGATAAGATCTGATAATATCTGATAGGATCACCACGATTACTCCACGATTAAAGACCACGATTTCAATCGTGGCGCCATTCGTGCCACCTGAAATTGACCAATCGCGACCATATCGCATCCAAGCGCATCAGACCGTACCGACTCGCATCACCTCGTATCCAAACGTGAAACTTCAGAGAATTAAACAATAATTCCACTACTGCTCTTTGTTTTGTATGAGACAGCGATCGGGACCTTATTCACGAAGCTCTCGTAACTTACGGGAGTCCGTAAACTGTTGTCGATTTGCGGATAACCTATTGTTAACTATCAGCCTCACAAAGGATTTGCGTGTCCTTAAAGTTACGGTAGCTTTCTGAATAAGGTCCCAGGGTAAACCATTGCGTCATCTGCTGCTGTAGTCATTGATGGGGCGCTTGAAACAAATCAGTCAGTATAATTCCTCCAGTCAGTACCACGTAAGTGGGATGCGGCACTTGAAACAACCGAGTAGGCCTATCATGCAAGGAATACTGGCCGAAGTTTCGAAAATTATATTATGCCAATATGAATGGCCAAACCATTTGACGTTAGGCCAAATTTGTGTTATATTCAAGAACATAGGTTCCATTGATCAAAATTATCCATAAATAATCCATAAATTACATAAAACAATAGATTTTATTGTAATTTACTTTACAATAACAGTGGAAAAATTATCCATATAAAACAAAACCTTTATGATACGTAGGGCCTACATGTACAAAAATCTGAATCTGTGACCAACCTATTCCATTTAGGCCTACACAGAACTCTACTAAGCCTTCCTCTCAGAGGACACTCCGGTTACTCACTTCACCGCGGCCAGTGCACACTGTACATACATAGCACACTGGTAGTATAGGCCTACATAGCACACTGGTATACAATAGGGTGGTCACTGATTAGCGACATGGCGGGGTATTTGGGGCGATTTCAGAGGACTGTTCTTGCACGGGTGGTGGAAGATTCGTTGTGTCTTCATATTTCTTCACTTGATCTCCAGAATAAGCTTGACAAAAGCTGAAATATGAAATGTATAATATGTACTTGTGAAAAGTTGCAAACAAAAATGACGGTTCCACCTATTAATGGGTCATATGCCTTGAAAGACTAGTAAATGCTTTTACTTGGATTCTGCAATTAATGCACTAGACAATGCTGTACAAATCAGCAGTAAAAGCATTTGCTAGTCTGTCTTTATTCATATGACCCATTGTTCACTTGGGTGCTGCCGTCTACGGAGCAAGGGATCCACAAATTCACAGCTGGGCAGGAGAGGAACGACAAAGTGGCGGAGGTGGACGCGGATCCGGTACTCCCGCCAGAATAAAATAAAAAAATAGTCAAACCAGGTAAAACCACAGTGAGTTCGTCTACAACATTGAGACACCCTAGTATGTATGCATCCCCTCAATATTGCACACCGAAATGTTTAGTGTACACAAAACCAGCCATGGGCGCAGCCATCTTTGATGCAATGCATTATGCCCATGAGTAGCCAGGACTCTGTATAAGAATGCGACAAAATTGTCAGATATTTCTTAAAATCTCTCGTAGTGCTCGTGGTGGTGTTATGGGCATCTGGGCGTGCCACAAACGGCGTTGTCTTCGAAGGGATCAAACAAGCAGTTTTCTACCAGGCCCACAAACGTTGCTTGATAAAGAAGCTTTTAAACCAGTTGACATGATACATTCTTAGCGGCCTGGTCTCAATAAGGAGGTTTTTATTTCAATCAGGCATTAGTTCTAGTATCCGCGCGACAGCAACTTCAACTTTATTGTGAGCATAGCTATACTTACTAACTATGCAATGATACCATTGCCAANACATACACTACGTATTTCGTGTACTTCGTTAATTGCTCAGTTCCTGGAGGCGAGGTGACAGCTCAGCGAGAGCTCTGATTGGCCGCTCATCTCTCGGCGGCAATGCGAGTGGAAATGTGGGTAGTTTCAGGCAAGGGTGCATTGAGCGAGAGTAAGAGTAGGAGTGATAGGAACCCTTGTCAGGGCAAGATGCGCCGTACGGGCCCCGGAGTGGATATGTGACCTAGGCTTTAGCCGTCCTCTCAGACTACACTCCGGTTGCTCACTTCACCACGGCCAGTGCACACTGTACGTACAAAGCACACTGGTAGTATACATAGCACACTGATATACAATAGGGTGGTCACTGATTAGCGACATGGCGGGGTATTTGGGGCGATTTCAGAGGATTGTTCTTGCCCGGGTGGTGGAAGATTTGTTGTGTCTTCATATTTCTTCACTTGATCTCCAGAATAAGCTTGACAAAAGCTGAAATATGAAATGAATAACATGTACTTGTGAGAAGTTGCAAACAAAAATAACGGTTCCACCTAGTAATGGGTCATATGCCTTGAAAGACTAGTAAATGCTTTTACTTGGATTCTGCAATACAAATGCACTAGACAATGCTGTACAAATCAGCAGTAAAAGCATTTGCTAGTCTGTCTTTATTCATATGACCCGTTGTTCACTTGGGTGCTGCCGTCTACGGAGCAAGAGATCCACAAATTCACAGCTGGGCAGGAGAGGAAGGACAAAGTGGCGGAGGTGGACGCGGATCCGGTACTCCCGCCAGAATAAAATAAAAAAATAGTCAAACCAGGTAAAACCACAGGAGTTCGTCTACAACATTGAGACACCCTTTAGTATGTATGCATCCCCTCTGTACTATAATGCAGTCTGTGCATTATAGTACAGAGGGGATGCATACATACTAAAGGGTGTCTCAATATTGTAGACGAACTCCTGTGGTAAAACTTACTACTGATGTCTATTTGTCCCGTCGTGCCGTCTGCATCAGCATCTTGTATGAGTTGTTCAGCCTGCTCGTCGTTTAGTTTTTCACCTAAAGTAGTCATAGCATGTCGAAGTTCTGGCGCGCTGATCTTTCCTATCCCTTCTCGATCGAACACGCTAAATGCCTCCAGTAGGTCTTCCTCGGTGTCGTGAAGGCCAGCTCTTTGGGCCATGCAGTTAAGGAATTCAGGGAAGTCCACCGTGTTGGTATCTGAAAAAGCATTGGCATTTTGGTAGGCTACACCACCTTCATTTCTCATCCGTTGACGGCATGGTCTTTCCATCCTTCGCATGTACGTGTAGCAATGGCACTACGTTAGGCCTACGTATGCCTATACTTCTGTCAGTGTCATCAGAATCACCACGTTTATTCACGCCGGTGTAGGTGTACACCGATAGCCCCACATGTATCAGAATTTTAGGTTTCATTTGCGAGCTATTGGACATTTGGATATTTTCACCACCACATGTGACCTGATGGTGCATCGAACCCCTTGTAGCTACTATATGGCACGGCTTAACCCGCCGGCCATGGAGGATTTCCTTTATGGCCTAGTGGTTGGCGCGTTGGCCTCGGCGCTAGAGGTTAAGCTACGCTGAGCGCGATCACTACGTGGATGGGTGACCGGCGCGCGTACAATACATCTGGCAGACCTTCCCAGTCGAATCTGGATGTAGTTCGGCACTGAGACGCAGAGTGGCGCATTTCTATCCCTTTTACACTCACTCTCTTTATCGGCAGACATCTTCATCTCTGAAATCTCAGTCTCAGTTGGGTTTTGTCCTAAGGAGCGGATTGCTGCAGCTAGGTCACTGACATGGATATAGCCATCTCGGTCTTTGTCGAATAGAGCAAATGTCTCCCTATATTCTGTAAAAAAACAATGGTACATGTATATGGTCTACCGAACTGTCAAAACATGTCCTTTAATAGTCAACAACGAATGGGAGTACAAATGTACATGTATATGTAATGTAGGCCTACATGTATACAACTTCATCTCCATCTTCAGAATTTACTGATGTAAGGTCGGGCATGGTTTTTCTCATTCTGATTCATTGCGACTATGTACGTGTGCAAGTGTTTTGTTCGCTTTTTGGGACGTAAGATGGTAGAATAGGATAGAATGCAAAACCAGCTACAGGCCTCGCATCTTTGCAAGGAACGGCGAGTAACCGGCTTCTTTAGGATATTCTTACCTGCTATCTGTTCTTCTGTTAAAGTTTCGGCCTGAAACGATGATTTATAGAACAGCTCATTTCGTTTCAAAGTGAATATTCAAGGCGGATTCAATGCTTAATTTTCAGCTCAGACCTGTACAGGACAAGATGTGTCAACGGCGCTAAGAGACGAGCATTGTGATATGTGAATATTTTATTAAACCTCAACCTATTCATGCAATTTCATTTCATTACATGACGGGATATCAAATATTGAAGGTTTGTGTTTGATGGATCATGTCATTATCGAAGGCCAGTGTTAAGACTCACACAGAAGATGTACCGTAACTCTGACGAAAGACAGGAAGGACACTTACCGGAGCTGGTGTCGCTGAATTCCAAACTGAACCCTTCTGCTCGCTTTCCACCTTTGCCGGCGACGACGAGGTGGTCTGCTCCTCCATATCCTTCGTTTCTTCTCTCAAAGTTCTTGGCGGTCTGTTGACTCGACGACGGCAATTCACGTAAACTATTTACACTACAAACGTACCTCTATCAACAGATGACTATTCCACATCTGCAGTCTAGCGTATTTTGGACAATACCACTGGTGTCACTGATGTCCCACGATGATCAATACAATCAAAGGAAACACTAGGCCTAAGCCATCAAATAACTTTATGGGCATACAATTCACTTTTTGTGCCTTTAAGATCAACGATTGATGACCTAAATCCGCTTTTATGTCAAACCAATTGAATATCTTGTCCCAAACAAAGAGTTAAATCCGTCCTTTAGGAAACCTGTAATGTCACACAGAGCGAGATCAAGACGCACATCTGTATGCACTGCGGTGATCGGGTTTGATAGTGCCCAAGATCTGTGACTAACTCACGCTGAAAACCGTTATCGATTTCAGCCTTCAGTCTGTACAGCGTTCATCACAATTCATGTTGGATTTCCAATAACTGTTACCTAGCAATGCTATACAAACGGCAGCTTTTCTGTAGAAATGACAGCTTTATTGTCGTTGTATTTCCCATGCAGACGGTAGCGTGTCTGCCTGCTTTGTCAATATTTCTCAATTGTGTATGAAACTCATCGAATAAAAATATAATTAATTTCAGCCGAAGGATATTGTCTTAATTCATCTTTCTCTGTACCTTTACAACAATGTGAAGAGCGTGTTGTTTTTCTTCGCTGTAGGGGTTTCTGGTAAGCGATTATGGCTTGTGATTTCGTTGGCCTACCTTTGATGAAATTGAATCAATTTTCGTCCTGACAGAATTCGCAATTGATGGTATGCTAGCCTAGAGTCATCTTTCCTCTCTTTATGTCGTGCATTTCCATTATGACAAATCAACAAAGACATCGAGGTGATATGCCCCCTCCCGCAAATACGATTTATTTACACTAAAATGTACATGTACACAGCAGAGTTGGTAATGTTTGAGGGAACAGCTCCTCAGTTTGTCGTGAGTTAAAAATCTAAACCGCGTTTCTGAAAATTTGCATGTGTTCTTCACATAGTCTTCGACCTTCCTCATAAGCCTTTTGTTGTCATCATGAGGCGAAACTCTGAATAAAAAGGAAAACAATACGCATATTAATAAATGTATCGCTTTAAAAGTGCTTGTAATGCGAAGTGTACTGCTTCTGAGCAGAGTCCATACAAAGCATTACCGACCATTGGGTGCACAGAACGAGTTACGCGCTGTATTGCTAGATGGCACGACTACATCTCGCGTTGAATAAATGCGCCGTTCACCTTGCCAGATGGCGTCGTTGATGACTTGCCGTGGATTCCTGCGGTGTGTGGTGAGTGCTGAAAGGAGTAGCACTGGCAGACACTTGCAGCCATTCTTCTCGTCAGAACAGTCATGTATTACATCACGGCAACAATCCTTCCAATTCCTCGAATTGTAGGATAATGACAGCCTTCACAGTTCAATTAAATGTTCGACTCATCGGTCAGAGCTTAATTGAACTGTTGCTCACCTCACCGTATGCCTTTCGTTTCCGTCAACACTGCCAAGCAGTTTTGTTTTCGGAAACTTGAGTTGATTCAAGGTTGACCTTGATTCTCACCTGCATAGCTGACCTTGCCATCGCCGTCAAGGTCAGCTTCCCGTAACATGTCATCAATATCCTCATCGGTCATTCTTTCGCCGAGAGTGGACATGACATGGCCAAGCTCCTCGCACGTGATGTAGCCAGATTTATGGATGTCAAAAACGTTGAAGACTTTTCGCAGTTCTGCATCACTGTCCGATTTCTTCATGCTGTTTGACATCATTGTCAGGAATTCGGGGAAATCCACTTCACCGTTTCCTGAAATTTTATCACACTGGATGAGTAAAGGAGGACATTCTTTTCCAGTGATTTTTATCCTTTAGGTTTGTCGATAATCACAATATACCATCTTTTTAAAGTTGATTTTACAGCCAAATCAAGTGATGTCGTCCGATCAACACACTGAACCCAACCACCTTTGGGGGAAACTCTTCCTTCTTCACAACATACCTTTGTGTGAATCGTGTCCTGCATTGTAGCTTACTGCACGACTTGCCCTTTTCTGTTTACTCCTACTTTATGGGAACCCTAAGGCCATGTTTTGCAGAGGGTTCAATCGTCACTCACTAGATTGGTTCCCGATCTTCACCGGTATGGCTGTCAGTATTCAGTCCTGCCGGTGACATCGGGAACCAATCAAGTTACTCACCGTCTTCGTCGACCTCATTCACCATGTCCCTGAGCTCAGCCTCGGTTGGGTTCTGACCGAGCGACCGTAAGATGTTACCGATCTCCTCTGTCGTGATGGTCTCATCTCCATCTGTGTCAAACATGGAGAATGCTTCTTTAAACTCTGAAATACAACAAGATTGTTGGCATTTCCTTCCTGATGTTTCATGCTATACGAACATAACGCTTGTAGTGTACATGTATGTACCCAGATATACCGTAATTTCTTTTCTAAGAGGTCAAAGACCAATATGCTGGGTCCACCCCTCAAGACATACCATACCAGACCGAAGTCTGCCATGTTACCAACGGCTGGTGTAACGTCGATCAGTGTTCCCCGTATTTCTGTGTTTTTCTTATTGTTTCCCTCCTGACGGATTAAGCGGCAACTAACCCAATAATAACCATTCTACGCCGTGTCTATTGTTGGGGAACACAGAGCTACAGAACACTCACAGATGTTACACCACCTGTCAGGACTGAATATGGGCTGAGCTTCTGCATGCAGATTACTGCATGGATAGACCGGACCTGTGACCTCTTTGGAAGGAAGTTATGGTACGTGTGGGACATGTGAGATGTCAGGTCTTCAATGGAGGACAAAGCCTCCCAAATTACCGTCTACTCTAACGCCCAATCACTATTAGAATTGCCTTAACATGCCCTTGGTTTACATATATAATTAATCAGACTGCTGCATTCACCATATTGCATTGATCAAATGCAAATAAACAAAACACTTTCCTTACAATATTGAAATCAATTTTGACGAGCCCTCCAGATCGATTTCAGCGTGAACTATGCCGGATCCAACGGAATTCCTGTTATGACGGAGCTTTGCGCGTAGGCCTTTACCATTGTCACCAATTTTCAGGCCCGAGGGTGATGTTTGTTTGTAACAATAGGCTTTTCATCTATGCCATTTCCCAACATACTACTCCGCGTGTTACAATGGTGTCTCATCAATAATGCATGCATGTATGCACAGGCTTATATCATAAAGTCTTCTAGAAATATGTGTCTGACATTGATAGACATATCGTGCGCTAACTGCACATCCTGTCTAGAAAATGAGAGGTTACAACAGTGTTTACCTTCGATTTGTTCCGCTGTAAGGTTGTCAGGTTCCTGAAATGCAAGACGGACGTTTTAACATTAGGGAGGTTTTCTAACGACAAAACGAAGTACGAAATACGAAATTCAACTTCAGTTCCAGGACCTAATGTATTTCTGGACTGAGATGGTTGGTACCACAAATGTCCCCGCTGCCAGCGCGTTTTTAGCATGTCACGTAAGACCGAATGGGTTATGGTGCATCTTGAATTTTTAAATTTCCACTTCGTATCTACGAAGTGGAAACGAAAGATAAATTTCAAAGTTTAATATACCCCGTCGGTCTAACGTCATACGCTAAAAGACACTCTTGCAGCAGGCGATATTTGTGGTACCAACCATCTCCTGAAATACATTACCGGTACGTCATGGAAATGAAGTCCAATTTCGTATTTCGTAAGTTCGTTTTTCGTCAGACTTGCGAAACCTCCCTAGACGTCGCTTTTGTTGATCTTGAACTTGCAAAATGCGAGCCAGGACGCTGAGCTTGATGCTTGATGGATGAGCTGCACCTGACGCTGAGGAACATTACTAAATAAAAAAAGTGTTGCTCAACTTTTAAACAATGCATTACATGAACCAGGTGTTCGGCGTCCACGTGGAACATGTATGTAAAATCATTGATTTCTTTTCAACAAGTGTCGGCCAAAGCGTCCTTCAAACTCCGTCGCTCTAAGGCCTAAAAACTAGTTCAATAATCCTTTAAAAATTTAACAATTTAAACTCGCATTCGCATATTGCATCACTTTTTTCAGGGGTTTATGACAAAGAGGTACTTGTTTGTATGAGATTTCCGAACCACTTGTTGCACCTGTTATAAACATTTTACGAACACTTCACGATGTATGAGTACTGTGGCAAAATATACTTGATGTCGTTCATGCCGAAAGCACAAACACGTATTTGGGCACCACCGGTCGAAAATGTTGGGGAATCAATCATGTACATGTACAAGAATATCTCTCGAACTGAGTCCTTGGCGGTTTGTCGCAGATGAAACTGGACGACGCATGCCAAATACAAGCCAGCCATTAGCATGCAAATGCCACTGGTAATGCACAAATGGCATACTTGAAAATGACACATAATACTTCTAAATTGAAGGACACGTTACTGAGGATATGATTTTGTAACAAATGATGGAACAAACCGACCAGTGAATGAGACCCTTGGGAGCTCGAATACCTAATTGACCCGAAACGTGTTAAGCGTTCGGTATGCAGCCACTTGCCCAGTGATGCGATTATTTTTTTTTACAAATGATGAAGTGCAGTGGTACCACTGCTTGTGACCCACCCAGGTTTATCCATCCTTCAATGTGAACGATGTCGATGGAATTGGCAAGCATTGCAAAGGCAAAAGCATCAAGGTTGATAAGAACGCACGTCGTCGAACAATCGTTATCACGGTGCGTTGAAATCGACACATTTCCTCACGCATTTTACCCATACAGCATTGGACGGCCCATTTGGCTGCTTCTATTAAAGGCTAAATTGATGCCATTTAACCAATGAGGTTGTTTGGGATGTGGCTTCAGCAGAGTTGATGTGGACACAGTTTGATACACAGTAACCCATTCCGTTTGACCGCACTATCAGAAAACCAAAACGCTTTCCGGCAAATGGGGCGATGTCGTAAATACCGCTCCGGACCTTTAATAGAATTGAAAGTAAATATACAATAATATCGTAAACGCGATTAAAGGGAGATTTGAAGAATAATCTCAAGTTATTTGTGTTAAGTTTTGTGGAATGGGTTTCACACTTTGCAAATACATGTAGGCGGGTATGGCAGGAAGGGAAAGGAATGCAGTGGTCACTCATTGGTGCTCAAACAACAGCAACAAACACAAAAATCATTCGGTGTGTAGAAAATGCGGCTAACTGACTGTAGTGAGTGATCGGCCTATTCTCAATGACTATTCACAGCGGTTGTTTGACCCAATAGGAATCAAGTAACAGAGGCAGGAATCTGTTACCCGACCACAACCTCCTTTTGCGTGACTGAGAAAAACACTTGTTTCTCAAATAAGGAGTTCAACTACCACTTAAACATTCTGTAAAATACCGGTACTTAAACTTTCAAACATCAAGTTGCACTGGTCTCCAGACTTGACCCACATGTGGGCGGGCGTGGGTACAATTTACTCCGATGCACAGGACTTTTTACTAAATGTACAGTACGTACGTGTAGTTCATCGAAGGACAAATATGGTGACCATTTTTACTTTGATATTTGTTCAGGTTTAGGCTGTCGATTTTTGAGAACAGGCCGTCCTACACATTACACGCATGTACCTCATCCAGTTCAGACTCATCTTTTGCATTCTTTCGTTGGTAGAACGTAGCCTGGATTGTGTGAGAAATGGTGCTAATATCACAAAACACAAAAAAAGTGAACATGTTTCTTGCATTCTGCTATATTGAAGTAAGGATCTCTGTATTTTTTCTCAGAAAAATAAACTCCTGTTTTTGTCGATAATTTCTTGTACTAGTAAGTACTTTTTGCAGCGTGTCGACAATGCAACCAGCGACGTATGCCAGAACAAATTCTCTCCCTGTGATCTTGGTGTAATATCATGTTTTGGATCGCCCTGTACAAAAAACATTCCGATGCCATGTCCAACATGTCATGACACATGTAGAATGATGGGGCAAAAGTCATGAATAAAATATGAAGTTTCAATTATGCTCCATTGATACAAATTACTTGATACTGTATAATTTCATTTCCCATCCCATAAATTATTTTGTGGGATGTATCAGCGTCCACCATGAGACGACCGAGAGGCAAACCTCGACGTATGATTTGCCTAAATATCATGACTATTTCATATAATGAGCCACTGTATTCTCAATCATCAGTCAACATTAGTTGCAAAGGAACATGATTTTCAGAACCGTTGTGATTCCTGGGAGTGACGAATTTAGGAAGCTATATTTTGATTTTCAAGATTTTTTCTGAGGAGCTATTACATAGTTTTGATATTTTCAAATTTCTAAAATTTTGATGCAGAAATGTGACCAACGAGTTTTCCTTTCATATGCAACAAACCGTGTCAAAATTGGTTCGGTAGTATTTAAAATATTTCAAGATATCAGGTGCAGATAAACATCAGTCAATGCCTGTACATGTAGGCCTACTTCGAGATTTGACAACTACTGGAGCTTGTAGTCCCGTACCTACCATGATGGCCAGATTACCAGGTCTGTAACTCAGCTAGAAGATGTTTTTCTACATTCCAAGGTCGGGTTACTCAATGAACATCTCAGCTGAAGAATCCACGCCTTGTTCTACATTCGTGAATTTCCCTGTATATCCGCTATACGCCACAAAAATCTGCTTATTGGTTTGAAAATGCTCTATAACTAATCACGAATATGTGGTCAGGAACGTTAACACTTAATCAGAACAATCGTTTTGGGTTAATACCAATTGAGCAATGGTTGAGGCCAAGTTTAACCAACAAAACACGGATTATGAACGTGGGGATGCTTTCACCGTTCTCTCTCATATTTGCCAGGGTCAATATTGACAGTAAAAGTCTGATGATTCTTCCGTTCAAGACCTAGCGACTCGTTCTTAACGTGTTCCATCTGATTTTCCCATTACGTTTAAGATGACTTACATGTAGGTTAAGGATTGCCAAACGATGTCTTTGCACCTGGGAATCCCAATGATGCGTCATTCAACTTCGTTTTCATTGGGTGTGCATTGGTGTATTGTGGTTCTTGGATTCCCGAGACTACCACTTGACGTAAGGCCAGATTTGCTTGCAGACCCAACTGCAGCATTACATAATGAAGGCACGAAAACTACACGTCTAAACTGTCAGTAACCACAAGTCATGTATACACACGGCAACAACTGAGAAAAACCGATCAAAGTGAAATGTTTGGCCATACGATACTTGAGATTGATTAAAAAACCCGCTCGGGTTTCCCACGCATACCGTATAAGTATCAACATGTGTACATTTGGAAATTGATGTAGATTCGTCTGGGAAAAGTGTAGTGCATGACGTCAACTGCGATTCCATCACAGATGAAAGCACTGTACATGAACATGTACGAAGTCTCGGCTTCCAGTTGTGTCATTCCTTTCGAGACAAAGTGATTGTCGCCCTCAGGTTTGAGTTTGAATGTATCCTTTGCAAAAGCATTGATCACTCTCTTGCGATTTCATCAGCCTTCTTACATCGTCTTGTAGATGGAAGGCTTTGCTGCATTTCTCTACGGCGTGGAATCGTCATAGTAGGCCTACCCGGTATAAGTAAAGTCGTCTCCGAAATCCGCAAATATTTTACCCCAACGGGGGTCTTCCTGAGGCACTTTCTAGTAGAGATCCCAGAAGTGAAATCAATCGTCAATCGCGTGGAATCGTCAGAAATAGAATCAAGGTCGAAAGCGCGACCACATGACCGGTCAGTGGACAGGCGCAACTAATCGATATTGCGTCTGCCATAGGGGTTTCCGTGGTGGCATTTTCAAATCAACCGTAAAATCTCCTGGGTATTGGAGCCAGTAGCTTTGTTAATGAATATCGCTGGGAAATCGAAAAGGGCCAAACGACAAATGCTCGCCTGTCAATTGATATACCCTTTGGGGCGCCATGAAGATATGACAATGCGGTTTACATGGTTACCAAAAGTGACTTCAGGAATGATGGATAATTTCTAACGCACGAAGAAACACCGTTAGGGTATTATGACCATTTATTGGAGCCAGGTATGGGGTGGTGGAACATGGACCAATTTGACAAGTGCAGCTCCTCTGAGGTTAGAGGTTAGAGCAACGATGCTGAATAATAAACAAAGACGAACAATTCTGTGTAAAATAAAACTGAACGGCAACTTTCCATAACTGTCTTTTCTTCCAGACTCCGATTCATCATAGGCCTTAATACTCCATTGTAATAAAATGGTATCCGCCCTCTGAGGGGTTACAAGGGTTTAGCCATTTGAAATATTTCAAGTCCCCTCGACCCAAAATTGGCAAAGAAAGCGCACATTTATTGTTCTGCTGCTCATCGATCGACCTTTAATTGAGCGAGCGAAAGAGTGCTTGAAACGTAGGCCATGGGCTGTTATTGGTTGTCGACTCTATGCGGCTTCCCCCACTGCTGATGTCAGTGGTCCCAACTTTGTTCACATAGCGACGTGTGAAGCCATAGCGATTGGATTGTAGCGTTGACAACGGATCGTTCGCGGTGATACTCTCGGAATATATAAATAATTCTAATTCTAGAAAAATGGTAAGTTATATTGCATTTTGTTATATTCAAAAATCCCTTTGCATCATTAGTCAAATTTGACTTGGGAAATGCTTTTAGTCATGTTTAATAGTGTGGCCCCCATTAGTTTGAAAACAGAGAAGTGAGATTTGCAATAGGAATGGGCGGGGTTTGCCGTATTATTGGTTTTGTTGGCTTTCATGTTGAACGGGTTCCTAACGTTGATGGTTTTTAGTCTGTCGAGTGAGTTATTCGTTACTGTACAATGTATATGATGGGAAAAGTTACAAGGCCACTGGACAGACCTATTAACGACATTTCGAAACGTTGTCAGCCGTAGTGCTAAATTGCGTTGGTCAATTCTCGCACTGCTACTCCTTTTTCGCGCCCCCTGCAGTTTTCTGGTGAAGTTTCCGTAAGTAGGATTGGCATCAAAAGAACGCAATGGTGGAAAAACGTACCTTGGTTGAGTCTTAAAGCATCTGACTGGACCCCCTAGCCATTCCTCTGTGCATTTATTCCTTTCTGCGTGCACTTCATATCGCAGTGTGCAAGGAAAGATTGTGCCCTTGAAGAAAGCACAATTTTGCTCTGTTGAACAACTATTGGAAGGCTGTATGAATTTATAGATCTTTGACCCTGGATCAGTGTTCACGGTGGAATCACTTTGATAACCGGTGACCTATTCCAAGAAACTTGTTTTCCTATACCAGATGCCTTACTTATACATGTAGGTCGTGATTTTCCAAAATATTTTGAGAATTTTTCATTTTTTTTTTATTTTTATCGACAGGACCTACTCGATATTTGAAGATGTTTCTGGTAATCTACATAATGTACTTAAACACTGAAACCACTGATTGTACGATACACGCACTAATGCAGGCTGCATAGATAATGGTGAACAATGAGGAGGGATAACACGATCATGCTTGGCTATCAATAGTCATATACATGTATATTATCTGCAGCATTTCAAGTTCCCAACGACATTTTTTGCGAGAGTAAAGTTTCTCGAGTTGCTGTTATTATTGGGTATTTTGATAACAACAACAAAAGCGATAACGAAACCGTTGCTAAGTAACCGATAAATACGAGAGAACGGGTAAACGCGTATGTTCTTTTTCATGTATTCTGTCATTTTTTCACCGCAGTCATCCTTATCTATGTCACATCAAATCTGGATACCCCGAAACGGTGTTAATAATAATAACACAAGAAACCATCACAAAGGCCTTGCTTGCTTTCTTTGAATGAAAGAACGCCCATCAGTAGCATGTTTTAGGAACAGAGCACGACGTCCCGTGAGAGATGCCCGTGCCCCCCGTTCAATATTTTCAGCCCACGGTCCAAGAAGTGCTCCTCAAGTGCTCTCTATTCCCAGTGGCTTTCATACCAACTGAAGTTTCCTCTTCCATCCAATTACCATCTAAAGGGGAGGGTGTCGAGCCGGTACGGGGAGGCGAAACGATTTGATAAAAATCGTTGGCGCATCAGTTATAGAAAAGGGTTCAAAACAAGTTCCATCGAGGGTTAATCACCAGAGGGAAGATGAGGGGAACTATCAATTTGTACGTGCGTTCGCTTTCCTCTTCAAGGAGATGAATACTTTGTGGCTGCTTCTTCGGAGATGCCCCCTCATGTTGCACCTCCTGTTAGAAGTGTCAAGTGCATCGGTGTTGAGCATAACCGGATAGCTTTACCATAAATACATATTGCTATGCCTGAAATCGATACAATTTGCTAAGTCAAGTCCCACGAGTGGACCAAAAGAGGACGGCCTGCCGATACAGTTGAAGATGTTTGTTCATTCAAGTGGTGGACACCTATTTGTGCTCGTAATGAATTTTGATGGATTCGCCCATGGTCTGAAGCCTCCTCACTGAGTTCTGAGGTCTGTCCATTGTCATTGGAGTGGGCATTTGATGTTGGAAAAACACTTTCAGCTGAGCTGATGAGGACGATGAAATTCTATGTTGTTATCAGCCGTCGTCAACGAATGACCAATTGGTGAGCGACACCAAGTCGTCTGTGCACGAGTTCACGTCCTGGGCCTAGTGGGGATGATTTCGTTGTAAAAGTTACAAGCGTCCACTCGATTGACCGAGCGATGTGCTTTTCTGAAGGACGATCCAAAACTTTAATAGGCCCATACGGGGGTAACCAGTGATCAGTTATCGTCAATCACTATCAGTCAACTTCCCAACACCAGCAAGGAGAACTAACCAGCTTGAAGTCTATCTTTCTATCCTTTTATGCTTTCAGGCACAGCTACTCACTCAGAAAGAACGCGAAGGTAAGTCACGAATTCTATGTCAAATCGTTTCTTCTTTGACTAGCAGGTGCCGCGAAACCCGAAAAAGTTCTTGAATGAGATTTGTCAAAGAATACCGATCATAAAAACGATCTTTCAACTGATTGTGAATTCTCGGTGATGAGCGACACCACCATCAATTTCTTTCCTCTAAAAGTCAAAATCAAAGACAACCTGATGATAACGCCGATCTCAATGCTTTTAATTGCCTACACCGCCGTTCATTTGGATTCGTAGTCTCGACAAATCTTCAAGTGTTGATTCACACTGCGTTCGCACACATCACGTGCATGAGCTGTGCTTGGTGTACATCATTGCACAGTAGATCAGATCTGCTTTCACTGAACTGTTTTCGAGCTGCTTTTTTTCTTGTAATTAATCGTCCTCAGCTGAAGGGCGTTCCATGAAACTCGGACTGATCTGTGGTTATCCACGCAATGAGACAAACTGTTTGTTGGGTCGGATAAACTTGGCGGTTTGGGAAGCTACGGCACCTTGTCAGCGTCGATGGATGCCCGAGGTTGCCAAATGGGATGACTGGTAATAGGATCAGAATACTGGGGAAAGGCCATGTTTTTGTTCTCCACTCTTTGACTTTGTGAAAACGTCCACATCAAACACATTTGTCGGTGTGTTATACGTAGTAATGTAATGGATTGCCCATTCTTTTTACTGCCCTCCCCATCGATATACATCCAACTGGTCAATCAGTGTCCAACAACATAGAGCATTGGAGTGCCATATCTAAATATTATTGCTCATCCCTGCCATAAAACTTGCATTCAGCCACTGGCCTTGGCAGATCATATTCAACATAGTTTCCAATCTACCACGCCGCTGGGAAATTAGTCCTTGATTTACCCACTAACGTTGTATTGTGTGGAGCAGGGAATGTCACTAAAAGCCTCCAACCCCATCCATGATAAACGCATCTCCCTTGAAGCGGACCATGTTGATTGTTGCTCGGTGGTACGTCCGCTGAACCTTTTTAAAAAAATTATGTGATAAATGTGTTTGGATAATGATAGAACGTCGCTCTAATGATTATTGACTGACCAGAATCAGTTCCTAGCGTCCCCAAGGCAAGACATTTCTTCGACCTGTTTTGCTTGGTACTGGTCGATACCTCCTAGATTTGTGATCATTATATCTGTAACGACATCGATAAATTTACAAGGCTGGATTAAAGACTTCCTCACGTCAAGGTAATGTCACATCTGTAATTTGTGAAAATTGTTTGAGGTTCACTTGGTCTTTCAGGCTTTGGTGATTCTTCAACCGACATTTTCGGAAATCAATCATCGTCAGCAAAAACAAACCAATCTTTGGTTAGATAATGTCTCTTTGCAATATCTTAGTCAATAAATACACCTAGGGTTCACATCAAAGAAGCCGGATCATTAACGTTAAGCACGAACGCCTCGAACAATAGTCGACATGTTGTATCATTTTCCGCTTCCACGTTCCGCAATCCGCATTCCGCGTGTCAGCTTCGAAGAAGTCGCCGCGTTTGGTCAACAGATGGCGTCAGGGCCTGGCACGAGTTTTATAGCCTATCAGCACGCTGCTTTCAGAACTCTTTGGCCAGTTGGCAACGGATGTTCTTGTGCTACTAGATCACATGATCTGCTCAGCCAATGAAAAAGTGTCTCAGGCCAGCTTGGTTACAGGTTGCTCGGTGCTCTCATTGGTCGACTCTCTCAGCGTCATCTGTTGACCAAACGCGGCGAATTTTACGAAGTGAGTGAGTAGTTGTGGACAGCGGGTAAACCGAAGGGGGCGCGGTACACAACTGCGTTGGGAGTTTAAATGTTCCCATGCGCAGCCTACTCATATTGCAATGGACAGAGACTGAGTAGGCTCCCTATTGTTGGGTAACTTCTATGGCGTCAAAGCACAGAATGTTTTTGCTCCTGGCCTGTTCCAGTGGCAAATTGCTGTGACCAACGATGGGGGCTTACTGAATGTCAAAAGATGCTGTAATCATGGTGCAACATAACACCAGGATTGATATCCTAATCACAGGCACGTGAAATGATCGATGTATTGAACGGACATAAATGACTGTGGAGGCCTTTTCGTCAAGATGATACATCTGTATCCTACATGATGATACGACTGTCCTAGTGCTTTTTTTATGATGGGCATGTTTGTGTACGTGTACCACTTTCTCAAGCTTTTTGCTAACGTCGATCTGTCTACTTACCGGATGAGTTCAGGTATTGTGAGGCCCGTCCACTTTCTGATGTTGTACAACATGCTTTGTTGTCCACGTTCCTTCTTTCGTCCCTTCAGTTGCAGTGCCTTGCAAGATAGTCTAAGCAAGTGAGTCTCCCACAATCTACACTGCTGTAGTTGGAGTTGTGTCTGAGTGACTGAGACCCCTTTCGAAAGTCGGCGCGTGTTAACAACAGACCAAGCAATGTACATGTACGTGTACGTACATTCCCTGCGCATTGACCTGTACATTACTTGGTCAATTGTTATTAGCCGGAGCTGACTGTCGAAAGGGGTCTATTGAATCCTCAAACAGTCAATTATTGATTACGTATCCTACCCTTCATGTGCTTACAAACAATACGATGGTAACGATACTTTACGGCTACAAAAGTGGATAGTTGCTGACGCGTTTCATCGGATGTTTCGCTCTCTGTGCAGCTATTGACGTTGTAAATTTCTACATTTGACATGCAAACCATTTGAATGAGAGCAGCGTGGAAGTTTGTATGAGCCAAGGTCAATAAGTAACTAAATAAACCGCGTTCCCATCAAGTTAACAAGGCTGAAAAGCCCGCAACAGAAGGCAGTTATTGCTCACTGCTAGCAACGGCCTCTTGCAAGCAACGAACCGTTGTTTTTTACCGCACATGCGGCAATGCCAATGCGTCTTACTTCTTTATAATACCGTACTTCCATGCTTTCAATCAACAATGGCGATGTTTGAGCTGTGGATTGCCAGATGAGCAGCGGGCACTTCTTGCCATTGAAAACATCCGCACAGAGGCAATTCTTCCTGAAAAAATTCTACCAGAGCACGAAAAACTGGCTCGTGTATTGGGCTTCCTACGATTGACTGAGTTTAATCCACTTTTTCGGAATCCTTGGCAGAGATGTCCTCTTGTCGAATCCGTGTGGTACTGCCGGCCGGCAACGCTACGTTGGTATCGACAGTTCTTCGATGTCAGCTTTAAGCAATCATACAGCGTTGCAATTCTTTGGTGTAATTTTCAGCAAACGGAATTCACATCATTTATTTAACACTACAACCCATGAGTCTTTTTTGAATGTCCAAAGTTGGTATCGCGGGTGTACATTTGCACATCAGAGCGACTCACGGCTGTCAACTCAGATATGAAAAATTCACATCATTTCACTAGTTATAAGGATTACTAAACTGAAGTGCAGCACTGGAGGTTCAAGTGGAGACGATTGATCCCATATTTGGAGTTATGTTCAGTTAACTCAATTATACGTGTAATGCGTTTTGCACAATTGTCATTTCTTGTTCGCGTTATATCAAACGCTGTGGCTGGATAAAGGTTATAAATAAATGAACCACCTGGGATCGGTGGACGTGAGATCCAAGGCCTGAAAGTCATCTTGAATTATTAATTTGGTTCATAGACTCCGTCACTCTGCTTGTATGTTGCTCGACCTTTGGTAGAGGTAGAGGAGATCTTGATAAAAACATACTCTGGATTCTTTGATCGAAGGCCGGTTCTGGATATTCAAGCCAAGCCCACTAGGCCGAGATGATTATGAGCAACACCAAGTCTTCTGGCGATAGTCATGAGTTCATCTGCAGAGTGCCCTTGAGTGTCAATTTCATTAAATACTATCAATCAACTTCTCACCAACAAGAACAGCGAATCAAATACATGTAGATTGAATTGTGGCATGTTCAATGCGTACTGGTATGGTCATGCCCCGATTTAATGAAGCGGTCTTCGATCTCTGAATCTAAAGTATTTGTATAAAGATCATCCAGATGCGCCCTGAATGTGAAAAATGAAGTAGTGGCAGCACGATCCTAAAATATCCGAAGTTTCTTTTACAATGAATTAATGTTTAGTGCGTAGAAGATACCTGAAGTTATCGTAAAAAGTGTTCACCACGATCTATCTTTGTCTCAAGTACGAGACTGCGTCAATAAAGCGTCTTATTTTGTGAGGGCATGTTGTCGATAGTTGTCTACAGACCAAACGCCCATGCATTGATTTGTACCAATCTTGATCACACGTGACCTATCCCATCGTCACTGTCACTTCCGTCAAAGAGTATAGCGACTTGTGCGGTGTCGCTGTGGAATTTCTCCATCGATCCTACTCGGTTTCTTTTGCTTAAATTTGCAAGAACGAAGTCCAAATCAATCGGCGGAACATGTTCAAGAAAATCGAAGATTACTAATCACTCGCTTTTCATTCTGTGGCTGCAATCACGACGGATTTGATCCACTCGATACTTCAACAATTGGATGTCGATAGATAAAAATCCAAAGCATATACTGAATATAGATTCAATGATTGTTTAATCAATAAAATATCTATATTTTATGATGGATAATTGATGTCATCATACTTATAAATTCCCCAACTTCTATGGACGAGTAAAATGGCCCGACAAAAACTTGTTCCTGTGTCATGAATCGAAATTGTGGTGATAAATCGGAATACATGAATATGTTAGGAGTATTCTTACGGTCCTTAGATAAAGGGATGGTCTCTCTGCTTCACAATGCCGTCACTTTCCGAAATCAAACACAGTGGCCAGCCCAAGGCTGAGTAATTGATTAAAGTTTCATCTGACGCCGTGTGACGCGCTTACCAGATCTCAATTAAGGTCTAGGTCCGTGGATCGATGCAACCCTACCACTCCAAAGGCTCAACTTCCACTTGATATTACTTGCAAACAAGATTATCTGTCACCGAAATCCAAATTTTTCATGAATTATTTCAATCGGGAAGATACTTCATCTTTTTCAAAAAGGATTTTGTGAGATTAAACATACCGCTGAAATGATTCCTTAACGATTGGCCCGGTTTCGGTGTTTCTCATGATATATTGAGATTTGATCCTTTCTGGTAAACTGTTGCCGGTCGATAAGCAACCTGATGTTGCTGAACCCACACATAATCCATTTAATAACCATTGACACTGCCTGCTCTCGTTTGTGTGTTGGTTTGGAAGGCTCGCATTTGGACCCCATTGTGCCCTTGTTTCCAGCGGAGAGCACGATAGGAAATATCTGACGGTGTTAACAGAGTGTGGGGTGATGGACAGCAGCACAGATAGGCTGCGACCGAATCGACCACCTGCCCGTATTTCATAAGTAACCCCAGGTAGTATAACAAACCTCATTTGCTAATAACACAAGAAATATGGAATACGGCTAAAGGAATTGTCTTTTTTCTGTATAACCGCTCTTATTGTACACGACAGCAATCACTGAAATGAAAGGCCGATATATTTTGATGCAGAGAACAAAGAAAATGAAGTACTTTGAAGCACTACGCTGCTGACGGTTTACTTCGTCGTTAATACATATCCAATGCGCCCGAAGACGAAGATATTTCTATTGTGCTAAATCAAACAGAACTAAAAGTCTCCATTGTCAACCGAGGGATGCTGTGTTGTATGTGGATTTTGCCATGGTAACCTCATTATTAGCCATAGGCCTTCCTGCCTTTTGTACTCGGAACGTGGTTCGAAGTCCGAGTAATCGCTTACCATGTGATGAGTGCACAGATAAAGCATATTTGGACTTGTTTTACTCTATGACAAAAAGATACCTTCGACCTGGTGATGGAAACCTCAAGGATGCAAAACCATCATTATTGGAGAAAATTCAAAATCCACCCTTGCGGTCTACTTGCTTCACTTTTTGAACTTGGTAGCATTGTGGATAACCAGTGAATCAACACTGATTTGTTGCTCAAATAGTGTGTTTTGTTTTACTCACAAATTGATATATGGTTTACTGAGACGCTGGAAATGTTTTGTAACGACACTGCAATCGAAAACTCGCACCATTCATATGCGATATACGAATTTTGGTATTACTTATCGGCCTAAAGCACGATACACAACTTCTGCTGTGTAAAGATGTACAAAGTGTAATGCATTTCATCACTGAGGGTCGAAATGACAATAGCTACTGTCATAAACAGGCACGGAAATAGCCCATCCTTTTGGCATCCATCTGTTCAGTGCTTGGTTCGGAAATAGAACCGAGATAAAAATACTACTGAATGCACTGATAGCAAAATGCACCTGCGTAACCAATTTACCATCAGAGAACGAATGAAAATAACGTTACAGGTTGCAGATAGAGTTGATCTATGATGAGTTCACCATCTCAAATCATACGCAAGGAACCGTATATCAAGAGGGCGACCAACCTCTTCGTCGAAGTTTGTTTTGATTAACGTTTTTTCTTGGATTGTTTTGCACGGCGTTCCACCATTGTGACGAAAGCAGCCCACCAACAGATAGAGTGAATCGGTAGGGCGACGAAATAACTTCTCCACGTTTTTACCTTTTGGTCAAAGATGATTCCCTTTAGATTTAGGAATCGCTTTTTATGGCTGTTCCTGCTTAGATATAGCGTCTGACTCAGGAGATCTTGCGGACAATCAGCGTGGATCGGTACCCCTGAGCCCCTTGATGTACATGTACATTACAATACGTGAGATGATACGTGCAAGTACATGTGCGTTAACAGTTAAACAAATAAACATCTTTAATCTCCCGCTATCCAAAGATAGAGCACAAAAGGCGACACACAAAATCATATAATAACCGAAGTCGGCCTCCAGAAATTTTGCGAATTTTCGACCCCAACCGGGGTCTTCTTCAGGCTGGCACTTTCAAGTCGAGCTACCAGAAGTAAATTTCTGGAGGACGACTTCGGTTTTTAATCTGCCGTTGTCACAGTCGTTAGTCTTTATATAAACATGAATCAAAACGTCATTACGCTGCCATTTTCATCTGTCTGTGGGGTATCATATACATGAAGTCACATCTAAACAATCGAAAAGGTGAAACTGGTTATTACTATATGCCTCTATTGAAAAATT
This sequence comes from Notospermus geniculatus, assembly GCA_002633025.1. Taxonomy (NCBI): domain Eukaryota; kingdom Metazoa; phylum Nemertea; class Pilidiophora; order Heteronemertea; family Lineidae; genus Notospermus; species Notospermus geniculatus. The sequence continues at coordinate 369,738 of NMRB01000091.1, forward strand.
CTCTTGAGCAATATGATCTGGCGTGTTAAGACCCAATATATCCCTGATACCATGATACACACAGCACGAAGTTCTATACCTTTGTCGTTTTTGCTCTTATCCGCATCGACCAACCCTCTTCGGTTGTACAAATTCTTCAAATCTCACACAATTCGGTTACTATGGCAATAGAGGCCTCAAATGCTTACCCTGGTATGCAATGCAAGACAGCAACTTATTACATTATTCCTAATCATACTTGGTAATTATGCATATCTAACTAGTCTAAGTTTGGATTTTGGAAGATGGCTTGGGGATAGGGCAATCACCACATTCCTTCGGCACACAATCGTAATTCTACGTATTTGAGGCGACCAAATCTCCCTTGGTGTTCATTGATTTCCCCCAATCATGGCAAATCAATTGAAACCTGACCAAAATGACGAAATAGAATTGATAAATCGACAATCAAATCAAATACCAGAAGACGTCACGCTGGCCTAAAGTACATAATAGGATGATGTGTTTTATTGGGAGTTGTTCTTTTGATGATCTGACTCAAGTAACTTTAAATGTCACCAGTGTAGTTTAGTTTATTCTGTTGCTATTTATCTTATGATTTAAAGCTTGGATGATGTCGAGCAAATGAATGAAGTATCCTTGATTTATATCTCTAGGGTCACTACTAGGATATTTTCCGACACTGATTTATCAAAACATTTGTCCATAATTCCTCTGCTGTCGGCAATACACTTCTGTTCTTTATTGCAACATCCAATCAACTGCTCTAGCAACAAAAGGTGCCGTTCGTCCGGTCACCAAGAGTCCATTTTTGTGGTTTTCGAAGCTGCTTACTTCTTGGTCCGTATTCTAGAAGCTTCCTTAACTCTAAGGTTTACCTTCAGCTATTGTTTGCAGCGCAGAACACGAGTGCTTAAAGTCGACCTTAGAGTTAAGAAGGCTTCTAGAATACGGGCCCTGGGGCATGTTTCATAAAGTGACTTTAAGCCAATGGTACCTTTAACCAAATGGAAAATGCATTGAAGTTAATGGTACCATTAGCTTAAAGTCACTTCATGAAACAGGCCCCTGGTCTTTCTCTGAAGTCAGACAAACGTTGCCGGCCTCCACAAATGTAGCGTAAATTTGTGTGAGGGCGGTTGCGTTGAAACAAGACCATTCCATGTTCAGCAGATTGAGATACCACCTACCTAAATTACGAAGCGGCACTGACATTGACTGGGATGAATAAGTAGTAATGACCAATTTATGTCTAGGAAAAAACATTCGAGCTCCTTACTGTTGGTAAAATTGAAACATCAATTGAATTGTCTGTCAAATCGTCACCACTGCTCTGTGAGTTGGAACGTAATAGCGTTAGCACAACTCAATTCTCTGTTGCACATTGAGAGTTCGGATAACTTCCGTTACTGTATCAATAAACACGTCCGTTTTAAATACACAGTTACTCCGACGTTTCTTTCTACTTCCTTTGTTACAGAATTTAAGGAAGCTTTTGATATCTTCGACAAGAATGGTGACGGGAAGATCACCAAGACAGAACTGGCGGAGGTTATGGCACAACTTGGGAAGCGACCATCAGATAATGTACTGACGGCCATTATAAACGACGTGGACGATGACGGTAAGGCAGAAACACCAAAATCACGGTTGTTAAGGTTACAGTACAGCCCTGGGCACTGGAATCTAGCTCCTCAACATTAACGTATCAAAGTCGGTGTCGGGACTTCGATTCGAAGATAACAACACCGTGCTTGTGGTCAGCAATGCCGACCATCACCAAGAGCGGAGATGGACCCCGGCAATGCCAGACTTCTGTGACCTGACAACTTCGATTTTGGTGTATCTCTGCTGAACATGAATGATCTTGTTTCAACGCAACCGCTCTCACACACACGTGTAAGCCTGAAGCGGCTGTTGGGTTTGGATTGAGATACCTATAACATGTACAATTAATGAGAAGATAATGCAATGTCCTCAAGTCATGTAGATTTAAAATCCTGTATCACTGCATCCACTAATGAACGCCTGTAACCATCACTAAAAGATAGAGAAATGAATGCACCGATGAATAAAAACTACGTGTTACAAGCTTTACTTTACAAGGTAGTTTCTGTCGGTTAGTTTCGCAAACATTGTTCACGTTGCAAGCTGTAGGCCTACATGTATATATATTTTAAACTAGCAAGCACCCGTGGCAATCGGCGATTATGAGTTTGGCCGAGGTTGGAATGCACTGCACGGCTGGAATTGGTGCACCCAACGTGGTGCCGGAGGGAGAATTTAGAAAGCAATCGAACAACACTGCTAAAAATGTAAAATTGCAACCACAACAAAGTTCTCTTCGCAAATTAAACCAGCCGTTGGCATCAGGATATGGTATCCTCTATTATCATGCCGAGTTTCGGGGCAAAACAAAGCTTCTAAGTGTGACTTTATTCGTCCCTCTTCCAGCATTATTCAAAGTAAAGCACAAAGATTGACACATAAAATGATGTAACACAAAGGTCGTCTCTGAATTTCGCAAATTTTCGACCCCAACCGGGGTCTTCCTCAGGCACTTTCCAGAAGATCAACATGTAGAAGATCTTTAGAAGATCCAAGGATCTTAGAATCCAAGGATCTAGAAGATCCAAGGATCTAGAAGATCCAAGGATCTAGAAGATCCAAGGATCTTAGAATCCAAGGATCTAGAAGATCCAAGGATCTTCTAGAAAGTGCCTGAGGAAGACCCCGGTTGGGGTCGAAAATTTGCGAAATTCAGAGACGACCTTCGTGTTATATCTTCCAGCGTTATTAATGCCAATAATACCAATGGTGGTTAAATTCGATGTCTAAGGTGTCATACACTTTAGTAGTTACACCTCATCAACACTGCGTACACATAGAAAATTCAATGCAGTTTTCAGAATCTTCATCTACGCAGAAACCACTTTTCTTCTGCCAACGTATATCATACATTAATAAGAACCTTCATATTGTTTGCAAAGAGTTTTCGTTCCCTTCCAACTACCTTACTTTACAACTAAACACCCGATACCTCCCCTGGCAATGACATTCTACCCAGCCAAAGGACAATGCAGTGGTGTATATATCAGAGTGTCCCTGGCTTCGTTTTCTACCTTGCCAGGTTTGAGATACACGCAGGATTGGGTATCAAAGGAGTTAGTTTTATACTCCTGGCGATGGATTATAATGGATCGTTGTCGAGTCATTCAAGACGTTGGTATGCTTGCGAATAAACGTGAGATTGCCTACTCCTGAATCTATATGTGCGGTTGCTTGCCTCCAGGTTTCGAAGAAAAATTTAAAGAAAACAGTACAAATAATCACGAGAGTAATCGATGGAATATATACGTGTCAATATGATGAATTTCAAAACAGTTAATGGTTTCCGCCTTTTGGTGTTGAAAACTGGATTGGCTTGAATGTTGATCACTACAAGTGTGTTTTGGCCTTGGCTGTCTTTCACATGTTCAATATTGATATGACCTTACCTTCAGGGAGTGGTTGCATCGAATTTGAAGAATTCATCAACATGATGCTGAAGTACATGAAAAAGCCAGAAAAAGAAGATATCGAAGCCACATTTAAATCATTCGACGTTAATAGTGATGGTAAAATAGATAAGGAGGAGTTACGAAGGGCCATGGAGACACTTGGTATCAAGTTTACGGACGAGGAACTCAAGGCTATGATCAAAGAAGTGGATGAAGACGGCGATGGGGAAATTAACTGCGATGGTAAGGAATGGCAAGATTTGGAACCTGAGAGATTTCTCGTGCAAGTTGTGTCCCAATGGGCATTTCACCATACTGTTGGTGTCCTTACTACATGTACTTACACGCCGAGACTAATGACAGAAACGATTGCTCGTAGATTTCTACGGCTAAAAAGCCCGTAGAGAGCTGATTTTTGGGAGAAAACTCTCAGGTGGAGTGTGGCGCCATTCGTGAGAAATGGTCGCGAAGGCTATGTTGTTGCCATTCATTTCCACCAATAGAAGGCATGTTGACATTGACGTCACAGTATCTGGAAGGCTGTCTTGTCATCTCCGTCCAGAGGGTTTTCTATCTTTAAAGGCTCGTCTACACGATCATACATTTGTTCAAAACATCATCATACATTTGTATGATGATGTCCAAGCTTGTGTGTCGATTTCTGTCTTGTGACAATGCAGCTAAAATTTTGAACATCATCATACATTGTTCAAAACAGCATCATACACTTGCATGATGATGTTCAAGTTTGTTGTGGATTTCGATCTACAGTCCAACATTCATGNTCAAGTCTCGAGTGCCATTGGGGAGGGTAGACTTCTTTGACTTTGTTGAGTGCTCAGGGGTGGCCGTATAGAAACTCCGTTAGCGCTAGCGGAGCCCAGCTGCCGATAGTGCTGTACATTTTTCCATGCATTTTAACACCGATAGGCTGTCGAAGCACCAGCGGAGTTTCTATGCGGCCTGCCCTGATCGCTGGTAGACTACACTGAGGGAGAACAATATTTCCAGCCCATTCTCCTTTACCTGGCATTCTAGGGATTGGTAGGTGGTCCTTCGATAGCCTGTCATGCCTGTAGGCCTATGTATCGCTACATCAGATTACAACAGGCGCACTCCACCCCACGCGACAGTGCTGGCGACGCATTCGTCATTTTCTTCAGTACTTTTCTTCGGTTGTTTTAAGTGAGAAATGTATGTTGTCATTCCATGTCATTGTTGAAATGACTTGTGCAGAATTTTTACATTACCCGATATATAACAATCCTATTACGAATAAACAGTGTATTAGTACTGATTCGGTGTTCGTGTTTTCGGTGCTTTCAGGATTCCGCCTCCCGCCGATTGCCCGGTGATGCATGCACCTTCGTTCTCGTTGGAATCCGGGGTGGCGAGCATATATAAGGGCTGGTTCATACTCCGTCCGGATAGGGCCACGACCAGCATTACGTCTGGTTTAGGCCTGACGTTGGGTTAAGACCCCTTTATGCTCGCCACCGCTGGTTTTTATTTATGAGCAGCTTGTCATCTGATTTTGCCTGCTACAGGCCGGGGCTACAGGCAACCTCCCCATAGGCCTTTTCATGTAGTCGTTACACCGATCGGTTGGCATGAGAATCTAACTCTGATGTATTGCAAGTCAAATACACTGAACATCAACATTTGAGCCAAATCCGTTGGTTGTCAGTTGGTAGCGCCATCTGTGATGACGTGATCACACTGACATGAGCCAATTGCCTATAGGATGGAACGCAAATTGACATTGGCAAAACAGAAAAACATAAACATGAGTTCCAAATCAGTCGGTTTATTAGTGGTCAGTGGACATGTTTTGTGGCGTAAAGTAGTGGTCAGTTGGGTCATTCTTTGATTACTGGTGTTTTGTTGGTAGTCCACAGCCCACCTGACAGGTCCATCGACTCAATAGTCGTTTGGTCATTTCGGTTGTTCTGTTTAAGGGGGCAGTTTATTCTCGGAAATTGGGAGGAACTCACTGACAAAGGATAACAGTTTATCCCACCAACCGATTGGTTTCATACTGTAAGGTTTAGTGACTGTGTCTGGCAATTCGTCCACGTATTTCACATGAATCACCTTGTTTCCAAGTTTAAGAGTCTCTTCCATCATAGCACGTGACTTGTCCCAACGTCTGAACACAAAGGGGTATACGTCTTTTAAGACGTTACATCGGGCTTTGATGACTTTCTGTCCTCCTTTTTCTTTGACGTGGCTGTATGCCCAGGTCTGACAGACGTCGGTCAATGAATATGACACTTCAATCCAAGCCAAAGAATTCCGAGGAAACTTTAACATCATGTTTTCAAAGGGTCGTAAATGCAGCGGAAAAACATCACCAACTTTGTGTTTTTCCCGATAGAATGCTTTATTCGTATCCCGCAAGAGGCCGCCACTCACAGTGAAGAAACACAGATCAATGAATGGCCATTTCCAGGTGCAGTTTTTTCCGAGACACCTGTAGGACGCACTGGAGAAGAATTTTAAAATCGAGTCGTTCCCCCTGTCGTGGACTGTATAATTGGGTTCTAGGATTTTGAATGATTGTCTGACATCATCAGTCTGGGACTCATTGATCATGACATCGATGTCATCATCCCATGGAATTATCTGATGATGTCGGACAGAACCAACTAAGCTTCCGCCATGAAGAAAATACGTCCAGTTGCGTCTTTCGGCCATGTCCACGAACACCCGCAGTAGGTTAATCAAGATATCATGATCCTTTTCTGAGAGTTCCCGGTCCTTAAATGCCCGTATTACCGAATCCGACACATCAGGAATCTTGCTGGACGATGGTTTCCGACCCACTGTATCTTTTCGTTCATTGCTGTTGTTGCCCATCGGTGACAGTTCTTTGAAAATAGCACCCTGAGAATGGTTTCCTTTCCTCTCATTTTGGAAAGTCTCATTTTGAAGTACCCTATTTAGAAAAGCAGGCGGTACGTATCTTGGCTTGGTCAAATGAGAAGTGTAGGCCATGAAAGCAGCAGTGAAGCTGAGAAATAAGGCAGCAATGCAACCCTTGATCCGAGTCTTCCAAACCATCCTGGAACTTTTGACTGGAAGAAAAATGATAAACGGCTGAATGATGACAAATTCAGCGTCAAGTCCCTTATTCCATGGAGTTATTCTTCGTAGGCCTACCCCCATTAGACAAAAGGAAGTGTAGAGGTAATGACGGAACAATCGTGTGCAACGGATCTGGTATGCGTGGCAATGACAATGAATAATTTGTCATTGTTGAGTACAAATTGACAACACTTACCGATTGATTAACTTACTATCGCAAAATGTTGGCCACAACCTTCCCACTCAGACCAATGTATCCTAACCTGATTTGCGGGAAATAAAATGTTATGTGAACAATAGTCACCTTCACAGGACTTCCAATCCAGGTCCACTCTGAAAAATAGCACCACCACTCGTGCTCTTACAACGAATGCTATACGCTATTCTTTTATGTGATCGAGGGTCGTTTGTAGTTCTTTGTAGCGGATGGTGACCGACATGACCTAACAACCCGTCATGAGGCTTACATAACAAATCGTCTCACCGTGAAGCTATTATTAACCCTAGGGAACCCAAAGTGCTTTCCAGTATGAGGAAAATTATGATATCTTGGTAAAGTAATCTTTGTAGACCCAGAAAACATAAAATCAAACATTTTTGGCAATATCAATATGTTGACCTACATTTTGAATTTGGGTCAAATATGACCCACCGGGTCATTGCGGATGTGGTCTGAAGCCATACCTGTCATGTATTGAATCTGATTACATAAACAAAAGTGACAATGGTGTGTTGCAAATGTATTAACAACAATTTATAACCATGAAACATTCAAATCAATTCAACCTAATTCAGGAATTACCCTCCCTTCCGACATGCACCCCCCTCCGGCACCTCCCCACCCTCCCCACACGCACCATCCCACCCCAAAAGTACAGTCAAGCCTCATGAAACTGAAACTCTATGTTATATGTTGAGATAACATGATAGTTTGTGGACTTTCTGCAACATTTGGATCATCAGAGTCACTTTTTCTGTCGGTGCGTGTCATCGTCACTTCCGAAATCACCATCATCAGCATCTAGATGGTCCAATACCTGATGCAGTTGTATTCTTCATGGATGATTAGCCATTCTACATGCAAAATACACGACAAAAATAAAGTTATAGTACATAAGCCAGATATGACCTACTGGTTCTCAGGTTACCTAAAAACCCAATGGGTCATATATGGAACACGGAAGTTGGAGACCTCCCCAAACATGTTGAAATTCCTAAAAAGTATTCAAAAAGTGGATGTATATGATCTATAACATCTAAAACATTGGTATATCTACCCATAATCTCTGGTGCTTATCTATCGATGCAACAGCAGGCGATTATCCAGGTCTGACTTCACAGTTCACACCAATAATTGAGCAGTGCCATGTTCAGTCAGGCCTACAGAAGTTAGTTCAAGGATTGGCCGCCAGATGTCTCACCTGGTGGGGTCAAATATAGCCCTTTGGGCATTAGTGGTAAAATTTAAATGTTTCCCTCATATGGTTGCTTACCCTGGGTCCCCAAATAGGTGGGTCAAATTTGACCCCGTGGGTTCCCTAGGGTTAATTAGCCCCATTTACACTGTGGAATTTTCTATTTTGCCAACAAGCCTGACGTCATCAATGACGGATCAATTCTACGTTTTTGTTCAAGTGAAGAAACCATGACCTTACACGTCACATTCGTGTCAATCGTCTGAATGAAAACAAAATTAAGAATGTTTTGAATGAGGACTTAGCTGTAAAGAGGTTACCTAATCAAATTAGCCCTCTTAAAATTAGAATATCTTGCCAACTTATACGTTCGCCTACCAGTATAAGAATTAAGAGATAAGTATGTATCGATATATACCTACATGCGAATGACACTAGACTTTATTTTATTTGAGTCAAAAGGACGGTGAAGTCTATTGGCCATATCTGTTGTCAAGCCTTTGTTGAAGGAATTTACATCGATTCGTCGTGGAACGTAACAGAGTGCCTGCATTTTTAAACAAACAGCTTGTGCCGTCAGCCCTTTCCTCGCCGATACATAGTTTTAGCTTGGAGGATAGTTACGACCTAAAGTTGTCCGTATTCTTGCGCCCGATTCCGTTCAGTAGGATTACTTCTCTCTCTCCTGCATCGATATACGAGATATCATCAGCCATAGCCGCGAACAAAAGATGACGGAGAATCGCAGAGTGGAATTGTTTTGAGGGTTAAGTTACAGATTGGTTTCCAACACACCGCGAGAAAATTGTTTGGTATGCCCCTACATTCTTGATCATTCTTTTGGAGAGTCGAATCTTGAGTAGGTGTACCTTCCACAAGTCACCGGGCACATTTATAGCAATCAAAAGTTTCAATAGTAGTAAAAATGGCCCTAGAAGTTGAAACGGGCAGACGTCGAAGCAGCATGGTAGAAAGTTTCGATCAGCATTTCATTGACTTCAAACCAGAACATAAGAAAACGGATGAATCTGCCACTGATTCAAATGTCAAGGACGTTGCCAAGAGCAATGAGGAGTACATCCACTTCCTGCGTGAACGGGACGAACTAAAAGAAGCACTCCGGCAGAAGGAAGTGGAATATGGAAACGCACAGGGAAAGAATTATGAGCTGCTGAAGAAGATCGAACTGCTGGAGGCAGAGGTACATGTAGGCTACACATGGAGGTGAAGGCCTACGCCTACTTGCACGTGCTGCATGAACTAGGCCTTACATCGATTGGTTGATAGGCATAGTGGCGAGTCCAATGCCCGCGACACACGTCCGGTCAATCTTGATTCCAAATAATCGATCAAAACGTAGATGAAAATGGTTGTTCACATGCCGCGGCCACTAGAATCATAAAAAAACCATGTCGTATTTCAGATAAAACAACTAAAATCAGCAAAAACGTTCAAACCACTGAATACGCAGACGAACGACGTATCGGCCAGCAAGACAAATGTTCGTGCTGGTTCACCAAAGCGTTCTCCGACACAGGTAAGGTAAACATTGGTGAGGTTTCGCAAATCTGGCGAAACACGAAGTACGAAATACGAAATTGGACTTCAACTCCATGACGTAATGTATTTCTAGAGATGGTTGGTACCACACCTTTTAGCATATCATGTAAGACCGAGAGAGTTAGGTGCATCTTGAATTTTTATTTATTTTCACTTCGTGTCTACGAAGAGGAAACGAAAGATAGGTTTCAAAGTTTAATATACACCGTAACTCTATCGGTCTAACGTCATACGCTAAAAGACGCTCTTGTAGCAGGCGGTATGGTACCAACCATCTCTTGAAATACATTATACGTCATGGAAATGAAGTAGAAATTCGTATTTCGTACTTCGTTTTTCGTCAGATTTGCGAAACCTCACTATTTTAGACTCATTCGTTATGAATTGATAATGAGGAAAGAGCTAGCGAAAATTATGTTTTCGTTAAACCATCCTACAGCATTGTAGAAGAAGGGGGAGTGATTCATGGTTTGCAATGCAATTCAAAATGCCAACCACAGACATACATGTAGCAATCTAATCCGATTCAACATACACTCATCATCTCACTTTTCTACTTTCGACTTGTACAGAAAAGAAAAGGGGTAAAATCCGGCAAGAAAGGAGGCAAGGGAGCCGGATCGACAACCATAACGACAGGTCCAGTGAGGCATCCAACCATACCAGGGAAAGAAGGCCTATCAAACGATACATATGAATACTATACGGTAAGAAGAATTGCTGATTTATCAATAATCTATCATTTTTTGCAGTCTTGCAGTCCACTGATCAACACTACATGTATATTTTCATTTCAGGAAATTTCCACCTGTTTTCCAGATCTCAAAATCTCTCTGCTTCTCGACTGTGAAAGGAAATTCGTCGCTGCGGACAAGAACAATGATGGTGTAGGTCAGGGGGGAAATGTCCTGATACCGTAGGTGTAGCCTGTCCCTGGCCACCTTCTAGATGGCGCTGCGTAGACCGTCTACGCAGCACCATCTAGACGGTGGCCAGGGAACCAGGCTTAGTGTAGGTGTAGTTCCGTTCACTCTTGGTACCATGGGGATGAATATTCGTCGGAAGAACACGATTTACGGGCGAATTTGAAATTTGTGTTGTAGAGAAAGAAAAAAATCATTTCTTTACCACAGTTTTGCAATCGTTATGCTTATCTGTCCCATATTTGCAGACAATTGATGTCGAAGAACTTGATGCCATCCTGACGAATAGTAAAATGATGTTCACGAAGAAACAAGTTCAAGACATCTTGAAAGGTCTGGATACGGATGATACGGGCAGCTTAGACTTCATGGAGGTGTTAACGGTAAGCCGAGTAAAACCCGGTGTGTCAGATGGTGGCATTCTCTCCCATTACCAGACAGGGGGACCCTCAGTGAAACTTCCGGACTCCGTTCGAACATTCGTTCTACTATTTTGCTCATCATACGAAACCCTGTGGTCTTTTTCAGGTTGTGGACCGCCTGTCGAAGAACAAAAATGTGAAGTTACCGCCAGCACTGGAACAACATAAGTCGTCTATCTGTGTCGTGCAATGATCGAAGACGAACCGGTGATCCAGCTCTTGGTGCAGTCACCACGTGAAAGTAACCATTGGCAACATGTTACAACAAATTCGATATTGTAAAATATCGGCCTACCACAATCCGTATAAATCGCCTCCGAATTTTTGTACTGGTCTTTAATAAAGAAATACCATTGTCACGAGCTACTTCCGTCATTATCCTGACCGCAATGATTGACCGACGGGCAATTGGGTTTGGATTACCGCAGCGTTTTTACGCACGCCGCCCGCGCACCCACGCATCACCACCACCATTCCCTAACACATCCTGAGAAATTCGGGCCATTTTCGGTCCCAACCGCTCACTACAATGCCCGAGGAAATCGGCCTGTTACCGTTACCGAGCTGGCTGTTACCGTTTTCATGCGTGCCCCTATTGTATGTTAGGTGTTAGCGGGTGTGAACAGCACATGATGTAACGACCGGTTATTGTTGCAACCAATGGCAGTGTGCGTAGCTTGTCGACGGTGGTCGGATTGTAAAAAGCAAAGATTGGTTGGCTGAAAATGGGCCGATTCACAAATGCAAGAGAGTGGAGCATTTGCATTGACCCTGATTGTTGTGCACAACACCGATACGCACAACCACTGTGATTAGGACATTCGTCGTTTTGCCAAAAGACGGCACTGTGATAGCCCGCCATCCAGTTATCGATCAGCTAACAAGTTGACCTGTTGCGCGGCCATATAAGGAAGCAGTCGAAATGTAAAGCTAACATTGCGCAGAATCAAAAATAAATTCTACAGTCTGAATAATTCACGCACCATTGACCATCGGCTTTAAGTTATCGGCTGGTTGAACCTGGATGGCTCATTATCAGATCCCGAGTAAAACGTCAATATCATCCTCCCACCGCAGGGCTATGGTCTCGCTCCTCTTTCGAACGTACGAAGAGGAGCGAGACCAAAGACCTGCGGTGGGAGGATGCCTCAGTATCGCTCTATGGTTGAAATAAGCTAATGGACTAGCGAATACACAATGTTTTTTTCTCTCGCTCCTCTTCATCCACTCACATATTGACGTTTGTGTGAGCCGATGAAGAGGAGCGAGGTAAAACCCTGCTCTGGAGGATGACTCTATTAGATGCTATTGAATGTGATATTTCAATAAATCGGTTTGTGTCAAACCATAGAATTGTAACAACACAATAATTCCATGGCTATACCTCAATCACCGACACAAAGACCACAGCCATACTTTGAAAACCACTGTCACTATGATGACAGTTTACAATAAAGTCACTCTTCTGTGACTGATATATTGTGAATCGCCCTATTTCCTTTGAATGGAAACGCCGATATCTGAAATTCCTGGTAGAGACATGATGGACTCGGTGCATGCATGAATGCTTTACACGTATACCAATTGGTACTTGATGGTACAAAAGTAGAGGCCTTCCCGCAGATTGGCCGACCTGCACGTGTTAAACGACCGACCAACCCGTCCCTCTCATCGATACAAGCATACGAGATACGTACATCACATGATACAAGTGGAGATAGAAGCATACAAGTCTCATTTATTCGCATGAGGTAAGTAACCCTCGGCTTTCGACGCAGTATATTGTCATTCTATTTGCTCAACTTGATATTTCTTCTACCTTTTATTTGCTATGCTGGCAGAGCCGGTTAATGGCAATTGGTAGACAAAAATGGATACAGATTCTAATATATATATGAGTATATATTTATATTTATACAATCCACCCTCAGGCTAGAATGCGTTATTGGTGTAACTTGGCTGACATGGCAACTGAATACCATGTCTCTGCATGCAACTGTACGTAGTTTGAAAATGTGTGTGAGGTATAGCGCTGGGCCTGATGAAGCTGTCGCTCTTACTGGAGTCTGCACGTCGTTGATCGTGTTTTAGTCATGGAGTACGTTGTTCTCTTGAGCTCGCAAAAGAAAGGTATGTTCATCTCTAGTCTACTTTCGTTTCGTCGAAATTATCAGCATCATTAACTACAAACAGTAGGCCTATACTGGCATTCATGATCAGAATGTAAGCCCAGTCTTTACATCAACTCTAGGTCTAAATACGTGTAATAGCCTATATGGTGAAGTCACGTTTGAGGTCTGTTAACAGGTGTCAAAGTAATCAGTAGGCCAATATTACTCAAGTTTAAAAACAGATATTTTTGAAGTAGGAGAGCGATTAGCAGGTTTGAGCCAATCAGATTAAAGATTGATTTCTAAACATATGTAAGATAGCCCTTCTGATTTAGTTTTGGCACCTGTCAGCATGACACTTTAAACCTGATTCTACAGTACATGTATATCACGAGTCACAAGTCATCGTTTCAATTCCGTATACAAAAAGACGTTTAGAGAACGCTACGTGATGTTGGAACACATTTGTAGTGCTGCTTCGACACTAAACAAAGCTAAGGAGAATATTCTTTCCCATTGGTGACAAGGAGTGATGATGAAATTTTTCAAGTATGAAGCATAATTTTCTCAAATCGTCCCTTCTGACATCTTATATTATCCAACACATCTTCATCAACAAAATTCATCATTTACTTACAGTCACGATCGTGTGTACAAGAATAACTTCGATTTTAAAAGATTTTGTAAAGTAGAACGCAACTCACTACTTAAAACGAACATATAGGTCAATAAGAAACTCAAAAATTCCTCCCTTAAGGGGAAAGTCATGTTAAGAGGAGAGCACTCCTTCTCAACTTTAAAAAATGTGCTTTTTTGTAAATTTGCGTTTTCTGACCTCCTGAAGACCAAGCTAGGGCATTTGAGGGTGAGTCTCTAAACGGTAATTTCAAGCGAAATTCGTTCTGTCCGTTAAGATATTATTGAGTCGAGGGCCGTGAGCTCTAACTTTGCCAATTATTAGCTCTTTGGAGATAACAAGTAGGCTAAAACATGCATTTCGACGATTTATACGTCTGGCCCAACTCGATTTCCATGGTAACACAGCCACAGTGGCACAATCTCTCAGAAAGAACCAGAAGTTACTATAGGCCTACCATAATTCCTCCATCGTGGTTGACAGCTGCACGTTCCCGTGAAGAACACCAACCAACGATTTGGTATTGAATACAACACAATGTGATGGTGTTGTTGACATAGTGAGACGCCCGGTGGTGTGTGTGGTGACTCATTAAAGGACGCCGAAGTTGTAAACACTCACTCACTGGTTCTCTATCCACGCACGCCTGCGGTGCTGCCACCTATTGTCGGTGATATGTACTGACGTGAATATCGTGAGTGAGTTGCATCGGACCGGGAACCAGTCTAACGATCACGGGTGCTGCCACCTGCACGAAGGAATAAAACTAGTTTGCCGACCATATTTGTAAACAAACCAGCTTGTTTACAACTTCGGCGTCTAACTCCTTTAACATGTTTAGCTTCACTAATATGTACCATATGATTGACACCTACTTGTAAGGGTAGTTTACACCCTCCTTTCGGTTCAGCCAATCAGTAACAACCTTTCTTTTTGTCTAATGGCATGTAACCTTTATATTCTTCGTTTTTAATAAATGCATCAGTTGAGTATTTACATGCACATGTGAACCATCTTGTTGCCCGTTCTTCGGACTCAACTCAATCGTGCCCATGCGCACAGTGTGTATGTTACCCATAATGGCTGACAGGCAAGGTACACTTTGTCTCTGAAACCAGAGAGTGGAAAATCCATATTTCGACTGTGCCAAGTGCAGCATTCAATGATGAAGCAAGCATGGAATCCGTATCGATACATCCCAAGCTGTGTAGGCCGACCACATTGTTGAACTCCTCGATATTCGAAGTTGTGGTTTCACCTGCTAAATTTCTTTTAATTTCTCACAGTGTGTTCCACGCCTAACCTCGGAATAATTGTTTTGGTTCTACGCACTGGCGATTAGTACTTCAATCATTCACCAATAAGATTTTAAACTGGAGCAAAGATGTAGAAAAATGTCGTGCATTATATTTTTGACCTGTCCAAGATGAAGCATGTCGTCCAGGCAAGACTCACAGAAAGAAACGAAGACAAATTCTAACTCAATTCATTGCAACAGGTACCAGCATTGGCACAGATTCTGCCAAGTTTAGTAACTTGAATATACTTTGGAAAAATAATATAGCTTATACATGTATCTTATTAAAATGATGTCTTGCGGCAAATGGTCAGTAGAGGTATCGGTGCTGATCGGGGTTAATCCCAGGTGTTTTCTCAATAATCCCCTTGGTTTGGGTCCCCGTCCACAGAGGAAACTACATGTATAGGCTAATCCCCAGTAAACAGGCTTTCAGCATGAAATACACCCATTCAATCATTATCAAAATGGATACTTTAATGGGTGGTTTCAACATCTACCATATGCCGGTGTAACGCTTTCTTGTTCCCCATATCCCAATGTTTGCAGAGAGCTAGAGCGACCATAATTTTTCGATGGGGGTAGACAAAGAAATCTGTCACTCTCGATTCACAGTGCCCCCCCATATAAATGAGGGGAGTGCCTCTCCCCCCCCCCCACAAGGAGGGGAAACACTGCGAAAGAGGAACACTGTGGCACTTTGCACTGGTCAGCAGTTTTGCGTGACGTATGTGCATGTATGTACGTGTACATGTACATGTGCATGTGCGTACATTGTAGCTGGTAATCCATTGAAGCATTTTTTTAGATTGGAGAGAATCTACCTCGTCCACTTCCCTCTCTTTAGGCCTATATTGGAATGCCTGTCATGTTATTTTTGGTCCGTTTTGCTCCCGAGGGTATGGGGCATGTTGTAACTGAATGGTATTGAGTATTTGCACTGTCATTTCCCATTAAGATAATGCGACGAAACAATCATGTAAAAAACTGACGGTTCTGAACGTGACCTGGTGCAAACTATTATTGGGTGAAATTCGGGGAACATGAGGATGAACTTTAGTAAGAGTAGCCTGAAAGTGGGGTTCGGATGGCAGTCACTTTTGTGTCATCCCTTTTATTACCGTTGATGCTACATAATTTCCATGTCTACTCAAGTGAGCGTTACATAATTAAGAACGAAATTTATGTCATTTCATGTTGTTTTATAATCTACATCTCTATGATCAACTTTGGTTTAAATTAACAAAGAATATAAACCCTACAATGATTTATTGCACCAGGCCTAAAGCAGATGCATTATCAGCGCTGGCGTTTCTATGATTTCCCAGCGGCTTCAATGTGATGAAAAAAGTTACGGTTGGAAGAATGCATGGCTGTGTTGATTCTGCCCCCAGTGCGGCTACATATTGACAACGACAGAGCTGTTCAACAATTGAACGGACGCACGGACTTCCAGGGTTTCAACGTGTAACCACAACAAACTACGGCGTGACAAGATAGAGTTGTCGCATTGCCATGCGAAGCTAGTAGTAACCAGCGTTTGCTGAAGCAACAACTAGAGTAAACACGGCGGGTTGGGCATGTTGCTAAGCTTTATAGGGTAAACACCAAAGCAAGTCCCGATGGTATCCGTGTAAACTCGCGCTGTCATTTGCGGTGACCAGAAGGCACTCATCCCTGCAGACTACATGCCAACGAATTTACTCACTGATTCTGCGATTGTCCGTCAGGTGTCATGGACGACGCAATGTGGTTTTTGGTCACCGCAAATAGCAAGGTCAGACAACTGCTACAGCTGCTCCGAATAGTGTCCCACCAATTAGTGAAACAGAAAGAATGTGAGAACGCACGAGAGGATGCGAGAACGAAGCTGGCCCTATTTGACAATTGGTACCAAAAGGAATAGAAAGACCAACTTTGATCTGTTCGATAGAGGTATCCATTTCTCATGGAGGCGTTGAAACATTTTAATGCCACGGTAAACCTATACAGCGTTGCTATGAATACAGCCATGGATACATTTCGAATACCGATATATGTCAAACTAAACTGTTAGGTCCTGAATAATTTAAGTTTTTTTGAGGCTTTTACCCTTTAACTGCCAGACACAGTTTCATGGAAAGTCAGAAAATTGTGAATAGTTCTGGAAAGTTTCAGAAACCCCTGTGTAACATGTTCCCCATCTGTTCGTGTGCCACTGCTATTGTCTGACGGATTAAACCGCGACTGGCAGTAGACACACCTAGAGAAACCTGTTGATCTATCTGCAAGTGTTTCCAAAAAATAAGGGGAAACACTGGCATATGGAACACTGGCAGGTGTCACACCGGTGTCATTGGTCAGGAAAACACTCGTCGATTTGAATCTTGGCAAAGAGGGGGTTTTAAATGAATTTACATACATTTATATACGGCATGAGATTTTATACATGTACGCTAATGTATCAGGCAGTATTGTCGACCCCAGCACTTGAAATCTCTACTCCTCGAATTCATTTCAAGGACACGGTGAACATGTGGATGATGAGTTAGTTACAAGGGCATCT
>NMRB01000091.1:396602-414066 GCA_002633025.1 Notospermus geniculatus
TACTATAGTACAAAATGAAGACCCATTACAAATTGAAGATGTACTATAGTACAAAATGAAGACCCAGTACAAATTGAAGATCTTCTATAGTACAAAATGAAGACTCAGTACAAATTGAAGATCTACTATAGTACAAAATGAAGACCCAGTACAAATTGAAGATCTACTATAGTACAAAATGAAGACCCAGTACAGATCTACTATAGTACAAAATGAAGAGGGGTCTTCATTTTCCTCGTCCGTTTTAGACCCTATAAATGTATTACCAATAGATAGAAATATGGCACCTCTTAGTCAGATAGGCTTGATTAGAACATCCCTAAACTCGTATTTGTTGTAAAAATGGCAAATGTGTTGATTTTGGGCAAAATATGGGCGTAATATGTCATTTCTACAACACAGCGGCAACATATAATGTTCAAATCAAGCCTATCTGACTCAGAGGTGCCATATTTCTATCTACTGGTAATACATTTATAGGGTCTAAAACGGACGAGGAAAAAGTTAGCAGTACATGCACACTTGAATTTGTAATAGAAGTCCATAAACATTGTAATAGGAGTTCGTGTAGGATCTCAAATAAATACCAATTATGGGCACTTCGGGGGGTCGGATTTGAAGGGACTTTTTATGTGATGTTTGGAGGGGTATACTAAACCATATAGAGCAAAAAGAAAAAAAAAGAAATTCTGTTGCAAATTGTTCTAGGTTCCCCCTGATTTTCGATAAATATCCTGGGCTATAGGCTGGCTGTGCCCTTGTGGAATTTCCCTTGTTCCGTGGACTCGAGCAGTTAGGACAATGAGACCTGGCCTTGTGCCCTATGGGAACGGCCAGTAAGCAAATCAAATGTTCATTCTCTTTGTGATGTGCCACAAGGTCACAAGCATTGTTGGAAGTGGCTCAAAGGGAGTACATGTTCGTATTTCTGATATCCAACAGTTGGCACAGCTCAAGTGGTGGCCGCCAGGTGCAGCCAGTATTTCAGGTTTCAGTTGTTCTTGTTGGCGCTGAACGACTTGGGCACCTTTGATTAATCAATAGACTTGAACCATTTGTTATTGACAAGCCTCTCTGGTACTCTGGTAGGCCTAATCCTCTGTGTGTTCGATATCAGACTTTTCATTTTCTTATGAAGAAAACGTTTGTGATAGTTTGCATGCAAAAATATTTTTTGCTCTTCAGTTATCAAAAGTATAAACATCCAAGCTTGATTCATACTTCAGACGCCGCGTCTGCGTTCGTCGAGTGATCAAAAGCAGAACACCGCGTTCGACGCCGAACCTCGACCGACGATTCCGCCACATCAAAACACTGACCGGTCGCTGTGATATGAATCAAGCCTTAATCTGTGTTTCAGCAGTAACTTAAATGATGGTGAAGTGGCATTTAGCAATGAACCTCTGCACCTGCAGCACGTATCTAGTATCGAGAACATTGCTAGCATTGTGCTTGAACTTTGGACTTAGCAGATGGATGATAAACATTCCTATAAAAACGATAAAGGCACAGGAACAATATTGATACCTGCGCTCGTACGTAAAACATCCACATGATACTTCGAGACTGTCGCCCATTTTTGTATTGTATTGTTATTTCCATGTACATACATTGGTAAAACGAGTATAGGCTAAAACACTTCAAATGTCGCAAGAATTCATACACGCACACAGCGATTCGTCCTTTTCGCGAAAGTAAAAAAAACAGACAACACACAAGAACAAGAATGAAACAATTTTATTGAACGCCATATTTTATTTGTTTTGCAACCTGATTATAATACATTGTATTGATTTTCTTTCTTTTTTCTTTCGTCGTTTAGATTGAAAGGTGTCGCAATGCCCTCCACGAAGACCGCCCGTCGTGCCAAATATCTCCTTTCTTCCATTTTCCTGTGTCTCATATCAATGTACCTCATGAGCACGTTCCTTTCTATGGACGTCAAGTTAGTCGAACTGGTCTACAAGAATAGTACCCATCTAGTCGAAAAGGAGTCGGTCAGGCAGCGAGGTAGAAACGGTTATCCGAAGATGGTTCGAAAGCGCACAACACCCAAACCTCTTTCAACGACGTCATCCTCCAGACCGAAAAGAGCTCTTACGACGTCTCCATCCGCAATCATCAGTCCGTCCGCAACGATACGGGTAACAACAAGTACACTAGCAACTACTACTACAACAGCAGCAACAACATCACCTATCACAACAACAACCACAACAACAACAACAGCTACAACAACAACAACAACAACATCAGCTACAACAACATCACCAGCAACAACAAAAGCAACAACAGTAGAAAGAACAACAGCATTATCCCCGTCCACTTCAACAGTCACCAGACCGTCCACCCCATCTAATCCACACACGTCCACAATCACCCCATCCTCTAAACTTTATAGGAGGTCTAAACCGAAGACCAGAAGGACAAAACGCAAAGGAAAAAGGAAAAGACCACCACACAAAAAACACGTTCATTCAAGCACGTTGGCATCGTTTAGTTCAACGTCGACGGTGACTACGCCTGAACTCATTGCTGACGCTTCCACGATTTCCACACCTACGAAAAGTACACGTCCAGCATTGCCAATCACCCCTAATTGGACAACGACTGAAATGGCAGAAACTATAACACCAACGACTCAGGTACCTGCAACCGAGGCTTTGGATCCAAAGATTAAAGCATTTAAAAAGCATGAACTTTCGAGAAAGGATCACGATATCTTGATGGACCTGATAAAAGTGTTCGTTGAAGTTGCTGATCGACACAACTGGACGTATGTCACTCATGGTGGAACAACCCTCGGTTCCGTCCGACATCATGGTATCATTCCATGGGATGATGATATTGACTTTCTGATAAATACAACCCATGTCAAAGAACTGAAAACTGTCTTTAAAACGATGGAGCCGAATTACACGGTTCACGACAGAGGCAATGATCCTATACTAAAATTGTTCTCATCGAAGTCGTATATTTGTCCGCGCAGTCATTGCAAATGGAAATGGCCTTTCATAGATTTGTGCTTCTTCGCCGAGAATGCTAGCCATCTATGGGATACAAATAGCTATTTCAGTCACCAGAAACACAAAAAGACGGATATTTTCCCAGTTCATCTGAGACCCTTTGAGGGCATGTTTCTCAAAGCACCGAAGATATCCTTACGCATGATACAAGTGATATATGGCGTTTCTAGTATTTGTAAAACGCATTCGTACAGCCATCTCAAAGAGAGGGGTGGACAAAAGGCGCATAGCATAGAATGTGAGCGACTCAAGGATGTCTATCCTTTTGTCTTTCGACGCTGGGTGAATGGGAAAATGGAGGAGACGCTGCGAATCGGCAACAAGATCGTTGATATACAAATGGTAGAAGACGAACTTCCGTCTATGGTTACAAAACCTTATAGCACTATACCAATAAATGGATTTTGATAATTGTGAACTGAGTTTTGTATATTGTTAATGTTTCTTTTTAAATCGAAATGCGTAGTCATACGCTCGTGATAGCCACGCGTTGACTGTCAGCATGATAGGCCCTACTCAGCTTTATTCTACTGCACATCGTTCTGATTGTTGTAAAAGTACAGATCGGTGGCAGGAGAATCGTTCACTTGCGATCAAAAAAGGCGTTTTCAGCTTTTTCAGATAACCATTTTGACACAATGTTAATAAGTTTGGATGACAGATGTAAATTTTGATCACTCTAATGTGTTTGCTGATCTTAAAGTTACGGAAATTATCTTTGGGAAATGCGAAACTACATTGGAAAATCCGCGTGCCGCTCTCATGAGCGTAGGCCTACTATGGCTTCATCATGCACAAGTTTGGTGATTCCAAGGACGCCTTCCTCGCCTTTCCTAACTATGGTCATTTTACCAGCTATAATCAATCTACCTATTGCATGTGTTTCAGCAGAAAAACTCGACAGCTTATATTAATTACGGTTTCCTATCCCACGAGCGACAGATCATGCAATCAGCGAGATAAAACACGAACATCAATGCTTGCATATTTTGCAATACAATCGAGAAATTAATATCTATCAAATTCATGGTGCATTGCATATTGCTTTTCGTGGTCTTATATCCAATAAAAAGCACAAAGAACGACGCACAAAATGATAAAATACGAAGGGTCGTCTCCGAAATTTCACAAATTTTCGACCCCAAGCGGGGTCTTCCTCAGGCACTTTCTAGTCGAGCCACATGGGGCTTGCGATTTCGCGTCATACGAGTCTACATAATTATGTAGGTTCGTCACGCCGAGTGCCGACTCGTCGGCGTGACGAACCTAGACTCGTATGATGCTTGCCTAATTCATGCATAGGGGGCCTACCGGTACCGGTAGTTCTCGATCCCACCGCCAGTTAACGACGTCGTTCACCACGTGCTTTTGCATGTTTTGTGACAACGTGTTGTCAGGCATGTCAGGCTACCGACTGCCAGAAAAAGTGAATAAATTTCCATAGATTAACCTACAAATAGTTACACTATTTTCACTGACGAGATTTTAGTGCTTGTGTGGCCGCCATAGGCCTACGGCTACCCCCCCCNTTAAATAAACTTGGAATTTTTTAAGTTTCTTTCCTGCAAAATGGAAAAAAAAAATTCCAAAAAAAGTTTCTTTTAAAAAACTTGTTTTTTTCAGATTCTGTAAAAAAACCAAGAATTTTTTCAAAATAAACCTAGTTTTTTATTAAAAAAACAGCTTAAACACCAATACGTTATGGTAGAGTTTACTCATAGTTTACCTGAGCTCTTCTAAGTTCTAAGGTTATGGTAAACTTCGTGATGCAAAATGTACAGCGGTAATTATAGCTGTTAACTAGTTAACTTTGTTGGTGGACAATGTCATAGTTAAAGTAAACCCCCTGTGATGCAGCCATGATGTTTGTTCCAACTGCTGACACGGTCACTACTAGACTTCGACTCAGAGAGGACCAAGTGGAGGAGTTGGTGAACGAGTAGGCCTACCATCACTACAGGGACTAAGGGAGAGCCTTGAATGCCACATCCAGAAGGTGCATGGAAACATTCCTGTCTTATTTAACTGAAGGTGAATCAATTTAACTGGAGTTTACCAATTTAACTGGAGTTTACCAATAGTTTGCTCGTACATGTAGTTAACTCGTAGTAAACTAATAGTTTACGTGTAGTAAACAGGAGCAAGGGTTTTGGGGGCTCAGGTTAGCTAAATTTTAACCATAACTATAATTATAACCCCTCAAATAACATTTGACCTCACCCAGTTGTATGATTAGTATCTTTTAGTGTCTTTTCTGGTCTCTCCAACTGAAAAGTGCCTGAGGAAGACCCCGCTTGGGGTCGAAAATTCGCAAGATTCTGGAAGTTGACTTCTAGATATTTATCATTTTGTGTGTCAATTTTTGTGCTTTCTCGTTCTTTGAGTAAACGTATGAAAGAAGAAACAAAAGAGGCAATGGTACGGTGGCTTATAACTCAGGCGCCTGACTTACGAAAGGCCATTATTTATTCATTTCATAACTCGGGCGCCCGACTCGAGCGCCCGACTTATACCTCGGGCACCTGACTTATAACTCGGGCGCCTGACTTATATAACTCCGGCGCCCCACTTATGATATATGTTGCCATTATTTATTTATTTCACAGCTCGGGCGCCCGAGTTAGTAAGTAAGGCGCCCGAGTTAGTAAGAGTTGTAAAAAAAAATAAATAAATAATGGCCTTTCGTAAGTCGGGCGCCTGAGTTAGTAAGTCAGGCGCCTGAGTTATAAGTCGGGCGCCCGACTTAGGAAAAATAAAAATATGATGGCCTTTATCAGCCGCCGTACAATGGAGCTGCAACCTGCACATTCCAAAAACCAAAAGAAGGGAATCAGTAAAAGATAAAAGGATAGGAGCGTGATTAGGCTGAAAGAAAAGAGTTTTATAAATTACGGCATGTGTAATGTATAATGAGCAAACGTATGACATGAAGATATTATATATGACATTTCACTTTTCGTGATGGACTTGGTTACTTGTTGCACATGGGCGACACTGAATCTGAACCATCCAAGTTAACACATTTACTGCGATTGCATTGAAACGAGCTGCTTTATAAATTTTTGTTTGGGCCTATCGCTTCATTATCCCACGATAACAATTTTAACCATTCGTCCAGCATCCACGCAACCGTTATGGTTCATTTACACGAAAGCTCAGAAGGCTCATTCAATCTCCAAGCTTGAAGTAGAACTTCAATCTTCAAGCTTGAACTAAGTCCTACTTCAATCTTCAAGCTTGAACCCCCTATTGACCATATACATGTACATTTGTACCTCCTAAAATCTGGGAATAAGTAGTAAAGACCGCGCTCTATCACTTTCCCAAAGGGACTTATAGTAAATTCTCAAAGGCCTGAGAAGTGCAGGCCACATTCGTGAGGAACCTCTGAAAGCACCCTCAATTTAGGAAGAAAATCAACCTTCCACCTAAAATCTGGGGGTGGAGGGCATCGACCCTCCCCTAAGGTTTTCTAACGACTATGAAATATTAAATTCGCATAGACCTAGGGCTAGGAACTTAAGATTGTCCACAGGACAGGCCTATGGCACTAACATCTGGTTTCCTCCTACATTACATTAATCAGCCCTTGTGCACATGCCTTATAGGTGCAAGCAGTTTATATAATTAACTGGTTGCACCTATAAGGCATGTGCACAAGGGCTGATTAATGTAATGAGAGGAGGAAACCAGACCTCAAAGGTAACCTCCGCTATCGCAGAAACCATCCAGTCTCTGGGATGGGTTCGACCGTGAATCGAATTCGCAACCTAACTCAGACGTGACAGGCACTATGTTTCCAGCTTGAAGACTGAAGTCTGAGTTAGTGCAAGCTTGAAGATTATAGTTCTACTTCAAGCTTGAAGATAAAATGAGCCTTCTGGGCTTTCGTACATTTAACATTAATTCAATTTGCCGTGTTTTATGGCAATCAGTACATCAAACGTCAGCTTGTTGGGTGGATGTCATATCACCGACTACACTTGGAGAGGTCGGCGTGGCAATATTCGTCCAAGCTGCCTTCATATCATCAAACGTGCAGACAATACGGTGTGCTTCCATGGGCTTTTATTTCATTAGCGAGGAGCGCATCGGATATTTCTATCGATTGGATTTTAATCAACAACATTGTGATTTCCGGTTTATGTGAATTAGGGATGTTTTATGTTTTTACCAGCTGCCAGCCATTTTTAGCTGAGCTGGGGCTGAGCTTTTGTCGTGGTGCAGCGTCCGTCGTCGTTGTCGTTAGCAGGGCACGTTTCGTAACCGCTGGGGCTATTGACCTGAAACTTGGTACATACATGTATCCCTATGTCAAATGACCTATGACACCAAATTTCAGTCCGATTTGATTCTTGGCTTGGCCACCAGGTGGCCAAAATGTAAACTCAATTGGTACATCTAATAAGTGTACATGACATAAGTAATGGGATTTTGATTTGACCTACTTTTCAAGGTCACAGAGGTCAAAGTTTAAAACTTTGCCATTTGATGGCACGTTTCTTGGCTATTTGACCTAGTATCTTCTAACTTGATGTGATCATGGATCTATGTACACTCTGTGTACAGCAAATTTTCATCCAGTTGGACCCCTAATATATGGTTACCAAGCGGCCATTTTGGAAAATGACTGGCATATATGTCATAAATTACTCAAGCAAGAATGTTTCGGCCATGAAATTTTGACCGCAATCATATTACCCAGGAACTCAAACTCGAAACTTGCCCTGGAGCATTTCATTTAACGTTTGTGATTTGTTTTTCTGGTACTTTTCACCCGAAGTCAGCACNCCGCCCCCC
Organism: Notospermus geniculatus; assembly: GCA_002633025.1. NCBI lineage: Eukaryota > Metazoa > Nemertea > Pilidiophora > Heteronemertea > Lineidae > Notospermus > Notospermus geniculatus. The sequence continues at coordinate 404,429 of NMRB01000091.1, forward strand.
CCCCCCGCACTGCCTAACATCATTTTGTAGTAAAACTACCACTCTTTTTCGCAGTCATTCATCTAATCGCGTTGTTGTGTCAACAAGCGGTCTAGGGTGCCTGATCTCGACCATGCAAGTTTCGTTTACCAGAGAAGGTTAAGCTTATTTTCAGTGAAACAACGTTTTTAGATCAAATCGGCAAAGCCTACCGATAGGTCGTTTATTCGGACCATCTTCTTAAATACTAGTAGATAGAAATGTATACATTTATGAAACGTCTCTTCTCACTTATCTTGTAGATCAACGGGGCCGCCATGCAAGAGGTGACAACCAGGAGGGCCAAGTACCTCGTATCGTCCATTCTCCTGTGTCTCATAGCGATGTATGCTATGAGCAAGTTCCTTTCCATGGATTTCCAAATAGTCGAATTGGTCTACAAGAACAGCAGCTACGTCGTTGAGCAGGATTTCAACCACAGAAGAAGAAAAGGATATCCACAAATGGTTCAGCGCCGAAAGCCTACAACGACTGAATTGGTAACAACGTCGCCGTCCACATCTACCACTACCACTGCATCTACCACTACAACTACAAGTACAACTACCACTACAACTACAACTACAACTACAACTACAACTACTCCGTCTACTACTACCCGAATTACAACGACTACAACCCGAGCGACAACACCACATAAAATAACTGTCATAAAAACTCCATCGGCGGTGACCGTTGCAACCCAAGCAAATAAACCGACAACCGTTCGACCTCCTAAAGCCACAGCCACAGGTCAAGTACCGGGGGCCACCACAAGTCGAGCACCGAGGGCCACCACAAGTCGAGCACCGAGGGCCACCATAAGTCGAGCACCAATAGCCACGGCAAATCGAGTGACGACAACAGCAGCGTCTACAGCAACTGTTACAATAAAACCGCTCCCCTCCACGATACCGTCCTCCCCATCAACACGTCCATCACAAAAAGTCACTCCTGCGGCGCCGACTACCGTGTCCAAAGCACCATTAACGAAGGCAAACCCCTCCGTCCATACAAAAGTTACATCAACCAAACCAACCACCACCTCTGGGATGGGACCATCTGAGAATATAACGCTAGCAACAACAACAGCAAAACCAACTACAGAAAGGCCGATGAATTCTCTAGTCCTCGCATTTAAGCAGCGTGAACTTAAGCAAAAAGATCGCGAGATTTTGATAGATTTGATAACTGTTTTCAGAGATGTTGCTGATAGACATAACTGGACGTACTTAATCTATGGTGGCACCAATATTGGTTCCGTCCGGCACAATGGATTTATTCCATGGGATGATGACGTTGACTTCTTTATAAACACAACCCATGTCCAGGAACTAAAAGATGTCTTCAAGAAGATGGAACCAAACTATACGGTCCATGACCGTGGCGACGATCCAATCTTGAAACTTTTCTCTAAAGATTCTTACATTTGTCCTCGTGCTCATTGCAAATGGAAATGGCCTTTCGTAGATTTGTGCTTCTTCACTGAAAATGCCACCCACATCTGGGATACGAATCGGTACTTCCGACACCAGAAATTTAAAAAGTCAGATGTCTTTCCTGTTCATTTAAGACCTTTTGAAAGCTTGTGGCTAAAGGCACCGAAAAATCCCCTGCGTATGATAAATGTGGGATACAGCGTATCGGACATTTGCAAAACTCATTCGTATAGTCATCCGAAAGAGAAAGCTGGGCAACGTGTTCTTACCATTAAGTGTGAGCTCCTCAAGGATATTTATCCCTTTGTATTTAGACGGTTGGTGAATGGGAAAATGGAGGAGACGTTGCGACTTGGCGATAAAATCTTAAATATCCGAACTGTAGAGCATGAGTTGCCGTCCACGGTTACCAAACCTTATAGCACAATACCGATTAATGGTCTTTGACAACTGCTGAACCTGTTAGCCTCTATTTTCTCATTTTTCTTAGTTAACGTTAGTACAGTACATAATACAAAGTCTATTTTTCTTACTTAAATATGAAGCAGTAGATTTCAAACATTCTCACTCCATCTTCAAAAGAAACTACTTTGATATACCGTAGTTTCACACCTAAGAGGTCAGGGGCCTGTTTCATAAATTGACTTTAAGCTAATGGTACCATTAACTCAATGCATTTTCCATTTGGTTAAAGGTACCATTTAGCTTACAGTCACTTTATGAAACAGGCCCCAGTTCATCAACGTGAAGCACGAACCCTAGTTGTATGGCCAACGATCAGACACTGGATGTCGATCTGATCAACGAGCTTGCACGCCAACTAGGTAGGCCTACACACCAAAACCGGATCCCGGTGCGTTTCGGTGCGGTTGCTGCTTCAGCTACCGCATGGTTTCGGTGTTCATGCGCCTTCAGCGGCCAGAATCTGGGTAAAAAAGACAATTAACCTGTCAGCCTGATTACTGATGAACAATGGCTGACCCCAAAGCAGTGCTTTCAGAGTCTCGAGGTATGGGTGGAGTCAATCCTACTTGCGTTCCCTTAGCAACCCACAACAAATCAATGCATACTAGTAACCCGAAAGATTAACGCTGTGCATTACACTTAACACTTCACTCATTCATTTAGTTGACACGAGATGGCGCTGACCCTGAATATCGTCGACCGACCAATTAGATGTGAAAGCATGCCGTATGCATTGCAGCCATGATTTTGGAGGGGTGGTTCAGTATAAGAGTTCGAGCCGTCAAAGTTTGTGCGTTCGCTCTTTAGGTGGAGAGCGGACTGTTATGAGAGAGAAAGTGATCAATATTATCACCATCATCCACTTGCTGAGTATCGCCATCTATGTTCGTCACTGAGATTGCGACAGAATTGCACGTTTCTGCAAGTTTGATATCGGACGGAGATGCTCTCTAATTTTCCAGGTCAGTCCGAGCGAGTCACTGCCAGGTAAAGGGTTCGGTCCACCTGTGCGTGGTGGAAGTACTGCTATAGGTGTGACCGCAAAAAACCCGGGGATTTTATGTAGTGTAACCACGACTAATGATCGGCACGGCACAATGCCGTGGTTACACTACATAAAATCCCCGGGTTTTTTGCGGTCACACCTTTGAATTGTCGGACTTCGAGAAACCCGTGTCTGAAAAACACGGGTTTTTGAGACACGGCAAGCTCGCCGTGCTTTTCGAAATCCCGGTGTTTACGTTAGTTCTTAGCAAGGCTACAGATGGCGCAGCAATGTGTGCCAATACAGAAATGACCGAAGAGTCAGTGCATGCAGCGCCCCCGGGGCAGCGCCCCTGTCGCCGTGCTACTTAACTACAATGTAGTAGTGTGACCTCTCGCCGGGATTTTCGTACACACGATTTGACACGGGTCTGGAAAAACACGGGTATTTTCAACAGCTGTAACCTTAGCTAAAGATCCAAGCGGCACTCTTATTGAAATGTGCAACCGAGTGAGGAGTTGGGGCTATAATGGAGTGTGTGAATGGTCAGTGAGCACTCTGACATTGCAATGGCCGACTCGGACTGTGTATGACCTCGTGTTGAAGAGAGACATGGAAGCGCCTCAACTGATCATAAAATGTTCCTCCTTCATGTGTCACAAGCTGCCGCCAGTAGACGATCGTGCTGTCCAAATTCGTTTGGGAGAGAACCATTTGAAAACATTATCCTGCTGAGCCAAGATTTTCCCACATCACATCTTTCACCTGGCTTCATGTCTCCGGCATCATCGTCCATCTCTGCATGACCGACTTCTGGATCAGTTTACCTACAATCTTAAGCGGCGAATCCACTGTCGCGATCGTGGCTTGAGACGGGGTTGCGTTCCCTTGCGATCACCTTATATGGCAATCGGAAGTCCTCATAAAGCCCAGGTCACACTGTGGCGACTTAAGCTGCATTTAGCTGACACGCGGAATGCGGTATAGGGCCGCGGAATCCCCGGCGGAAGCGATTTGTTGTATGCGAAATGCATTGAACTTTCCGCTTACCGCGTTCCGCAATCCGCATACCGCGTGCAGCTAAATCCAGCTTTAGGCGGGCGAATCCCCGAATGAAATCGTGCATGGACCATGTACATACTTCTCTCTGTCATTACACTATTATGTCCAAAGGAGTGAGCACATGGTCCATGGACCATTTCATTCTAGTTCGCGGGGATTCGCCCGCCTGAGTCGCCACAGTGTGACATGGGCTTAAGGTGATCGCAAGGGAACGTAACCCCGTCTCAAGCCAAGATCGCGACAGTGGATTCGCCGCTTGGGTCTATACGAACACTTTCTTAACTTTCCTCTGACATGTTATCAGGACGTTTTCCGGCAAGCCAAAATGGTTCACCCTTGAGATGCCATTTTATTCTGACGCGATAACACAAGTGCCATATTTTGAGACACGATACAGGCACCAGCCAAGTGTGTGGTTTGACTGCTGTTCTCTTTTCATGCAATTAGAAAATGCTTGTATAGTTAAATGGAATCATATTTACAAAAAGAACATAATATATTTTCATTTATATCAGAATCCTTTTGTTTTGTTTCTTCTGATTGGTTGTTGATGGATCTAACGAAACTATGCTACAAACGTTCATTTATACAGAATCAAATTTGTTTGGACGGTGTTTTTTTTCGACAGCACCTAACAGCCGGAGGTTGCCTTGTCGGCTGGCAAGTCGAGTCGTCAAGTCGGTGATTCAATGTCACCGAGGGGCCAATGTTTCCCGAAAATCATTCGGCATCATGGTAGAACTATTCGTTAGAAAACGCTTAATAGATTGGTTCTCGATCCCACCGCTAGGGTAGCGGTGAGATCGAGAACCAATCAACACAACGCCATTGGACTGTGCTTCGACCAATGTCACTATGTGCAACAGTTTCATCTACATTCTGTCTCGTATTAAATTGATAGATGGCCACCATACATCATGTACGTGTACACCAGTCATATCAGCGACTTCATACGTTGAAACATAGTTTATTCAATTTCAAAACGTGTGGACAGTAACGCTGGCGTGTCAGATGATTGTTGACTTCAACTCCGTGTTTAGTTTATCGTCCGTTTTCCACATAAATCAGGACTTGACGAAACCCTTGGCAACGTTATCGGTTTCACATTGTGGTCCACAACACATGAATACAACACGCAACATTCCCATTTTTCATCCGTGGCGTAAAAGCATAATCTCACATGTCTTCTGATAGCCAACAAACCGCGCACATGCAAAAAATGTTCGAGACCAGGGGCAAATATCTGACAATTGATTATTTTAGTTGCTATTTCCTATGTCCATCTTGACATATCAAGGCCTACAGTCACTTCACACTTTGTCTACGCTCGAACAATGAGCGAAGGTACGAGAGCTTCGAACCGTTGTCAGGGCAAGATGTCAATGTCCGAAGGAAATTTCAAGTTCTTGCCGCACCTGTGTGGCAGCAACGCATTTTTAATGGCTCGTCGTTGTATAATTAATGAGTCCGAGATATCCGTCCCTGGCGATACCGTTTATTAACTCCACCATAGCGATCATTCAATGTAACCACTGTATTCATTCATAATATACAGCATACACAGTTGCTGCGGCAAATACAGACGGGCTATCATACGTAGCTGTTGCGTGGTTATCGTGTCGGTCATCCCAAACTGCGCGAGACCCAATCTCTAACCCTTGACCTCCAGCCTGACCAATCACAACATAGCACACCACCTTGAAACGAGGAATGTTCATATCCCTGATTTGCCGCTTGATATCTTCTGCAATGACCTTAATCAGTCTTGCGCAACGCTTTGGGTCATACTTTACACCATCTAAGAATTTTGCAAGTGTCTTTTCCATTAAGTTCTGGGCGCGCATGCTCATGAATTTCTTGCCGTCGTCAGGCGCCATCTTGTACGTATTCTCGTACCTCGGAGTCTCGGCCTTTTTCTTCGCGTCCATGTCTTGTTTCCATTTTGACATACGACGTTTGAGCATGAGGATGCTAACAAGACTTGGCTTGGCCCCAGTACCTCCTCCAAAAGGGTTTGCTCTATTCACTGAACCCTCCCCGGCTTCGCTCTTGCCATCTCCCGGCCGCCGACGGGCGGAACCCACCGGACTCTTTTTTGACGGGTCGTTGTGTTTCATGAGAGCCGCAAGGCTCAGCTTTGGAGCCGGTGACGTCATCGCACTTAATTTTTAACAGCCTTCGGGGATAAATCACGGTTAGAATTATATAGAGGGTCGTCACGTCTTTTCTTATTTCAACATTTGAAGGGATCCAGGAGTATCATAGAATTAGTAATCCAGTGTCTTCCATTTGGAGAGTAACTAGCCAGTGTTTCCACGAATGTTTCCTCCAGTAGGTGTTATTCCAATTAGCAAGACGTTACAGACGTTACGAACAGAGAGATCCCGATAATTATCCGTCTTTTGTGTATTATGTATCACTGACGTCTGGCATTGAATGCGATGGCCGTGGTAATACAAAGCAGCTAGCTTTTATGATATCGATACTAGCATTGTCCGGTTACGAAGTTGATTAGCCGAGTATCCTTGTCGCCAACCAAACACCAATAACAAATTTTGCAGTGGTTAGGTAGCGAGAAATCCCAGGCGGAGGGTTTTATTTGTCGATGCATTAGCTGGTGCTAACTTCAAAGCTCGCGCAAGCGCTTTAGGCGTCTATACCACTGGCCGAAAAATTATTTTACTTCATTATTATGTGATGTATAGGTATAGGTCCCGGGGTATAGGTATGTTGATCAAGTCGAAACCGGTTTGTCAACAACAATGTTTTCACTTCCGATTTCCTTTACGTACATGTAAGTGTTTTGCTAATGACTTGCCTATCCATATGACGTCATTGTTTGTCTTGTGTTACTGTCGACGCTCATGCCTGTCTTGGCCTGAAGGGTCAAATATTTCCGTAATGTTTCGGAAATTTAGATTGGGGGCATATTGGACTTCAAGATCATGTTCATGTGAACCTTTATTGAGAATACATGTACTGACCGTGTACAGCGGCATTACCAGGCAGTTACAATATGAAGGACGAGAAAAAATTAATGAATGGCCAAATGCGACAGCGTACTTTCTGCTAGTAACACCAGATGGTACCACTGTCAGAATTCCCACATATCTGGCGCCATCTGGAGTGAGATGATGTCAGTCATGGGAACTTACAGTAATGTTTATTACATATTATCATCATTTGCTTCAAACTGTACACCTAAAACTCAGTAAATGATGGATTATCATAGTTAGAATGGCCATTAGGGACTGGGCTAAGTGTATTCCTCGTGTTGCAATAGAGCGCTAGAAGGACTAGAGTTGTGGCGAAGAAAAAACACACAACTACAGCGAGGATTATAATCATGGTCTCCCCTGTTTTCACATCTATGGCCAAGCTACCAAGTTTTTGATTCTCAATCGGAGGACAAGTTGGAAGTTTCGTTACTCGAGGAAAGGTGGTGGACGGTACACTGGTAGATACATGTATTGTGACTGCGTCTGGCGATGGCGTTAGAATGGGCCTCGATGTCTTTTGGGCTGTCGTTGATCGTGATTCCGATGTCGTGGTAGTCGGCAACTCTGTTGAAGATGGAGTCGGTCTCGGAGTCAGTTCCTCAACGGCAGTTGTTGACGTGTGCATACTCTCGCTTGTGGTCAGAATGCTGCTCGTTGTCTCTTCCACAGCCTTCATAGTCTGAACTGGCGTACTCTCAGCAGGAGGTGTTGGCTCGGTGCAGTACTGATCTTTCACATATGGAATGTACTCGTTCCAAAAGTAGGCGTCCTCCCATCGAATGTTCTTCTTAACTTTGGCCTGCAAATCTGCTGTTGCGGACTTGGTGGTGCTGATTACAAGAATGTCACGGTCTTTCTCGGTGAATGGTGTCCACGACTCAACGTGCTGTAGAGCTTCAACTGTTGGGTCCCTGAAACAAGAGGACAGTAATGAAATATACCGGTAGGCCTACTTTGAATTTGTCTTTCAACAGACAATGTACGTTTGATGGTTTCACGCTATAGAAAATAAATTATTATTATTACATGTACATGTATTATTGTTATTAAAAATACTGTTCGTTCATACCCTGTCTTTGCAAAGTTCGTCCAAAGAGCCATCATTGCTTTTGACATCGTTTCATCTAACGTACGGACACTCCTGCCATCTTTATTCAAGATCTCTTTACTATACAGTGGCATTCCAAAAACATACGGTACTTCATCTCCATGGCCTGCTCCGTACCCTGTTGACCATGGCGTGGTGACGAGCAGACTCGGCGAGATGTCGAATTCGTATACGAATGTTTTTCTCTTCGATGACGTCACATTACTCGAGTTTCCAGACGGTTCGAGCATGTTCGCGTAATGTCTTAATGCATCTTTGAAGGAGGGTGCAACGAAGAGGCTGTCGCCGTACATTTTCATCACATTGTTTCTGGTAACCAAACCATCTGTTGGTTCCAAGGGATATTTGGCCTTCAAAGCGTGAATGACCTGGTTCTTGTTCGACATTTTGAGTGAAAACCCGGCGACCATGTCGTTGTAGTAGTCCTCTGGCAGTGGGTAAGGTGGTTTAAAACGTTGTGCTTGAAACAGCATTTGAAGTCCGTCAAACTCTGCCGTGCCTTCGTTGCTGTTAAAGCCCAACATGTAGTCAACGTACTGGAATTTCGTCGAACCTTCAAGGGGGTGTGAGGGAAGAAAATGGCCGTCAACAACGGGTGATAATATGGAGCCATAGCGAAAAACAAGTTGGAGGCTTTGTGCAAATAGGTTATATGCATTGAGTTTGGTCGCCGATACTGACCGCAGACATTCTATCATTGCCGTTGAATTATTGAAGGCGCATTGTTTCTGCATGCCCTTCAGTAAGTCCAGAAAGGGTTCCTGCTGTTCTTGGTTACTAATTCGCCAGGGGGCGCCACTATCAATAGCAGCGCCACTTTGGGATATGACGCGCTGAAATAACCCGATACTGAGTGGTGACATTGCGTGGAGTGATGCGCTCACCCCTCCGGCGTCCGATCCGAACAGCGTTATCCTACTTTTATCTCCGCCGAAAAAACTAATCAAAGTTTTGACCCACTGAAGAGCAGCATGCTGATCCAATAGACCCCAGTTACCCCTCGCAGCCTCGTCGCCAGTGCTGAGAAATCCGAACACTCCTAAACGATAGTTTAGGGTAACCACAATGACGTCGCCATCAACAGCCAATGGCCGCCCGTCAATGGAGGCCCCGGAACCGCTCATAAACCCACCGCCATGAATATATACCATGACGGCTTTTGTCAAAGTTGTAGTTGTGTTATACGGCACGTATATGTTGAGGAAGTGGCAATCTTCGTCCATCTGATTGTGTATTTTTGGATCAGACGTCAAATCAGTTATTGAAGTTCTGTTATACTGTAAACATGCTGCACCGAACTCGTACGCGTTTTGGTCATGGATGTGATAAGCACGGCTTGCAGTTGGTGCACCAAATCTTTTCACGGGTTTCTTGGCGTAGCGAATTCCACGGAAAACGTGTACTTTCTTATCGTGGAAGTCCTCTGTTAATCCACGGACATTCTGGAATGCATATTTACTCACGAGAACCTTCGCTTGATTAGGAGGCAGTGAAGCAATGAGGTACGGTCTGCTACCATCCCCGACAGACTTGACCACATCCTTAGTCCAAAAATCAACTTT
>NMRB01000091.1:414364-467991 GCA_002633025.1 Notospermus geniculatus
TAACGCGACAGGTTCAATCATTCTCCGCCGTTTGCACGGTGAAAGAATAGGAAAGCAGTCGACTTTTGAAAGCTTTAAAATAAGGATCCTTATTTATATTTTACAAGTTTCTTCAAGCAGTGATTATAAGTCGTGCCTGTTGTCGGCACCAACGTGAACAAAACGGAAACGAGGCGTAAGAAATGTACATTACGTACCTCAAGTAAACTTGGTTTTCCATCAAACACGTACAAAAAGGTCTTGGAAGTAGTCGCAGCTTTGGCATGAGCAACAGCATTGGCTACTGTGCCTGAAGTAAATGACCTGTCAGACAGCATATCAAAAACAGCATCCCTGTTCTGAACATCCGTGTTGGTGCTGACGAAGTATTCCTTCCTCACTGCATCCTTTAGCTTCTCGAGAACATCCTTCCCGAACCGTGTATAAGGAAAAGCGAGATTTAATATTGAGTCTATTTTATTATGTGGGATGCCGTAATCGGGAGGAGATGCCCCTGTCATAAGATTTAGAAAGGTTTTCACATCCGAAAAATATTTTCCCCCTTCGTTGCTATTCAGCCCAAACATGATGTCAACATCTGGGAATGCCACAGTGCTGAGGTTTGTGAAGGCACTCAGATTGCGTGAGAGAAGAAGTGATGGATGGGCGGGTAGGAAGTGTCCGTCAACCACTGGCCCGAATCTTGCCCAACTATCTAGAATGTAGGAAAACGAATTAGCCGTCTTTGAAAAGGTCCCTAAAACGCCATCAGGTGGTAGTGGTCCTGCTTGGGCTCGTCTGATACATTCTACCACTTTTTCTAAATCTACGAAATAGATGTCATCCCCCTGGCAGCCCAGGTTTCGTGCAAATTCTTTGAATAGCAACACGCCGTTGTCGTTGTCAAGAATGTTGAAGGAGGGCACAGACGAAACAGCCGATCCGCTTGCCATTATCACCCTTTTGAACAGACCCTTACTGAGAGGAGATAGAGTGTGATAACCAGCAGAGGTAGCCCCTGCACCGTGGCCAAGAAGGGTGACACTGTCCCGATTGCCACCGAACTTCTCTATGTTCTTGTTAACCCATTGCAAGGCCAGAACCTGGTCAAGTAACCCGTAGTTTCCACTGGCTGCCGCCGTCCCCGTGCTGAGGAAGCCGAAGACATTCAACCGATAGTTGAAAGTCACAACGATGACGGTCTGCGTAGCAGCAAGGTACCTCCCGTCAAAATCAGAACCACTTCCGTAGATGAAGTAGCCGCCATGGATGAAGACGATAACAGAAAGATTTGTCAATGGCGTCCCATTGCTTGGGTTGGTCGGCACGTAGATATTCAGGAACAAGCAGTCTTCGCTTTGTGTCAGGTTGCTCGCTTTGGGGTCGGTCGTGATTGGCCTGTGGAGTGTTCCCATTAAATCCAAAGCATTCAGACAACTGCTGCCGAATTCGTTCGCCTGAAATGTCTCCCCGAAGAGTCCCGTGGGTTCCGGGGCACTGAAACGTTTGGAGACATTCCCATACGGTATTCCACGATAGATGATCAGATTGTGCTTCAGGTTGGGGCCATTTGCGGTTTCCTTCACGATCAGGGGTTCAGTAGTCCCTTGAATAGATCCAGCTTTTGTCGTTACAACTACACCGTCCGTCCAAGCACAAATCGAAAGAAGGACCAAAATCCCTATATAACGGCCTGTCCACCTGGCCATCCTTGCACACACCTCCATTGTGACCCCGAAGTGACTCGGTCACTCTCTCAATCCGCATTGAACAAGTATTTCTCCGTTCACATGTATGCTTGTCCACTATATCAGTATGGTCATTATGTTCGCAACAATAGGACATTGTGGATGACGTCAGGATTACAGACGTGTGGTCAATTGCTCAATCCGGCGGGAATCCTCCAGAGGTCAAACCATTATTCTCAGTTATGAGCCATATCACATGTACAATCAATTGTACATCATAGTACGAATAAATGATAATAATAATAATAATAATTAGGCCTACCATGTCGGAAATGTGGGGGGAGGGCTGCTCAACATAGCGGTTCAGGTCACATTTTAACAATCCACCATGGAGCACGTAAGAAAAATGGGGTGGCGTTGAAAAGGGGGCGTGAAACACTGGAGAACAAGGCCTTTGATTGTCACTGGTTACGGTGTGTGCCCAGGGGGGTTTAATAATAGAATCGTTGTTTGAAATTTCATTTTTTTAATTTTAAGATGACGTTCTGTCAGTGGTTAAGCTAAAACAGCTGCACAAAAAGCACTATCAGAACAGAACTACAAAATAGAAATTGAAATCTCAGAAACATTCCCTGATGGCAAGCTGATGCAGGTAGCTAAGCAACCACGACAAACACCTTAATCTATGCTCTTTGAAACTAGGTGCAGCCATCAAAATCCTTTCTTCAGTCAGCTCTCGCATGTGAAACTGTTTACTCCGACAACATGGAATTCAATTTAACCTGCTAGATTATTTTCATCGATTCCTGTCATTGGTCGCTCTGGTTCTTTGTCTACGTCCAAACTGCCTGATCCGTCACCAGGTCAATGATGTCTGCAGATAATGAAAAATCAATTACAATTTTAAGAGCACATGGATGTTATAGTGAAAGATTTTTTCATCGACAGTCGTACAATTCCATCTACGCCTGTTACGGATGGAGTTGGGACAGGTATTATGTGGCCAGTGAAGGGAATGCTCCACGAGAGTTTTCGTATGCGAATTGATTCTCTATGTGCAATTCCCCATTCACCCTTCAGTACAGGAGTCCAGGCCTGCCACTGGATATCTGAGGTAGCTGAAGTCTGGCCAGTCTGGGCACTTGTACTGAAGAGTGCATTCAGTCGGTTTCCTTACAACTTACACTGAGACAATTGAAGGAAACGACTGCCTGTAGTTTTCAACGGTTGAGTTGTCCACAGAGGACCCACTTAGAGATCACCCGAAAAAAATCCCCTCACCTCGATATCGTATCTTGCCATTCGAAACATTCCCCACTTCCTGAAAGATCATTTCTACTTCTTCCACGTCCATTGGCTCTCCAATCCTTGTGAGAATATTCTTCATGCTTTCTGTGTGAACGAACCCCTTATTTGCTTTATCAAAAACACGAAATGCTTCAAAAAGTTCTGCTTGTAATTCCTTCTTGCTTTTTCTATACTCGGCCCAAAGGTAAAGAAACTCGCCAAAGTCAATGATTCCTTCGTCTGAAAGAGATGGTGATGAAGTAGTTCATTGCAAGCTTCATGGCTTGGTTCACATATCGTTTGAGAAGTAATGAGAAAGTGGTGAAGTTGAAGTTTGGTTTGCTTTGTTTTTTTTTCGGGCTCAACTTACGCTCAAACGTGGCCTCCTTCACGACCATCCTCAGCTCCTCCTCGGAGGGATTTTGTCCGAGTGCCCTGATCAGATCTGGAAGAACTTTCACATCCAATAATCCGTCTTGATCTGTGTCGAAGCGCCTGAAGTACTCGTCACAAACTGGAAAGGGTAATGGGTTATCAAGAGGAATCCAAAGGAGCTGCACCACCCTGGGAGTTGTCCAGCGCGAGTTGTCTTTCTATGGGCAAACTATGGGCAATTGTGTCTGTCGTTGTCATTGTCGTTCTCTCTGTCGTTGCTTAAGTCATAACGAAACCGACAATGGTGAATTGCCCATTGAGAGCCAATTCGCACCAGAAAAATCTCGCGTGGAGCAGCACTTACGAGCAAGGAGATACGAGTGGCAAGCTTCAGTTAGCGAAGATGTTTTTTTTTAGGTTCCACACTTTAGGCAACCGCGTTCGATCTCACCTAAAATTAGGGACTTCCGGCAAAGCTCCGTATCGTCGGTCCGTAACACGTATGACGTATCGAGCTAATGGATTTTCTATTAAAGTCATACGTCATACGTGATGCGGACTGACGATACGGAGCTTTGCCGGAAGTCCCTATTACCCCATCATGTCAAAACGTCATCTTCTGTGTCAACGTCATCATCTTACTCTCATCATTCTATGTTTTATAGCTGCTAATACTTGATTGATATTTATCAATTACCTGTGATTTCGAACTCCGACAAATCATCGACTTCCGGCTGCAAAAGAAGCAATAGGAAATGACTGGTGTCGCCGATAATTTAACGTAATCGCGTTTACCGGTTTAATGTTGGTCGGGGAACGGGATACGGCGCCAAACTACGCCACTGCTCAAGTCAGAGGGAGGTGAAGGTTGGTTTCGAGGACAAGAACGTGAGAAACGACTTTGTGAGTTGTCCCCCGATATGTGATGTCCCCCAACAATACATTTACGGATTACGCGGCACCATTGAATTGGACTCTCGAGAGACCAAGACCCTTAATCCTGTGACAAACAATGCAGGGGGACATCAGGAGGGTGGGGGCATTAGATTCTATCACACCTGGTCTCAGACTTCCTTCGTCAATGACTATGCTGAGACTTGATTAGGCACCGTGTAGAACGGCCCACATTTGGTGAATGGAGCTTTGCAACAAGTGAATCAATTCTTGTAGCCGTAGTTCACTGGGCGAATCTTAAACACCCAGGGCCAAGTAAGCTAAAAGAGCATTTTATACATGTACATTGATTATATATAGGCCTACAGCGTGAGGATTCCCACGAGTTTCTGCACAATCATTGACACATTGGCTCTGCAGCTGTGTAACCAATGTGTAAATGTTGCTTAAGTTTAAACACCTTTAAATTCAGCCCCCTACTTCTAGAATTACGTCAGCGGAGCAATGAAAAACAAAACGAAAAACTTACCATATTTCTTCCTAGGCAGAGCGTAATTTCCCAGGATCGAGACCCCTCCCGAGATGTTGTGTGACACGGTTTGATATGGAATGAGTCTGTCCGACTGGGTTGGGATAAATCATCGCCTCATCGATTCAAGCGAAAAATCCAATGTGACGGCAATCTCTGTTCCTCGCAATCCGTTCATCCGTTTGCTTCTGCACTATAATTCTGACGTTAAAGCTGAGTTGCACGCGAAAGTTGTACATTGTACAACTACATGTATTTTGATGGGAATCCTTCAGTCTCCTCTGAATTGGAGTGGGGAAGGACACCAGCGGTGGGTTATGGCAATCTTCTGTATATTTCGAAGGAAAATGTCAGGAAGACGTTGTCTGAATACTCTGGGACGGTGTGGATGCGTCGAAATAATTCAATGCAACGACTTGGATCTTGTGTTTTTCTTACTTTACTAAAGTTAGATCAGAAGAAATCATTTCACACATACAATATGTAGGTTATTGAACACAAGTCTACAGTATTTGACGTTCTCGTGGCGCCCTCTCTCGCCTTGTTTTGTTCAATGCTATGGTGTATTAAATCCGTGAGTTGAAGATGCAGCATCTTTAACTCGCCAATTTACACCTATATTGGGCGAGCTTTTCTATATGTCATCAATACGCCTCCTACTGTTTCCTTCGATTTTTCTAAAGCTGGGCAAACACACTCAATTCATCATTAATAAATATCAAATCAACACTGAAGCCAGAACCACTGCAAGTTCCATCAACCGTTATACTCAGTGCTATTGAAATTGTTAATAAAACGTCGAATTTCTCTCTTCCGGTGTTTTATGCATCATTTCATTCCACTTGGTCACAAATTGATAGCAGTGGTGGCTCGTGTTTGCTTTATTAAAAGTGAAGGCAACATTTATTGAAATACAATGTTCCTTGAAGCGGGTGGGTGATGAACCACACGATTCTAGTCATTACTAGTATTTGGCGCACACAGATCCAGACGTCCAATAGTTTGTCTAACTGACTAGACTGTCGGTGAAGGGCAGTACCACACACATCAACTGTACAAAAATCTCCTAAAACTAACTGTCCAAGATTGAGATTTGCACATTCAGAGACAATAGAGTGACAGAGAAACGACACCCTACTCCTGCACAAAGCGAAAACAAATCATCGTGAAGCCAGCTACATGTGACCGGCAAAAATCTGCACGAACTCTAGAAAAGAAAATATAACATTGTGAAAAAATTAACTCCTTAGCCAATGATATAAGGTAGGCCTATCTAGACAATGATTCCGAATTACCAGTCATTTCTGAGAGTATGATGATGCTAAGCTGCCAGACCCGTGGGCAGCAAGATAGGGCCTTTAACCTTAGAAGATTCGAGATCAGCAGTTCATCGTTGTGCCTGTGTAAGTACCGACGCCTCAGTTTGACAGGGCACACTTGTATGAATCCATAAGAGTATTTTACCTTTGTATTCGATCTTGCCATTGCCATCTGTATCCGCAATCTTGAACATTTCCTCGACCTCCTCCTTGGTCATTCGATCCCCAGCCTTGCCAACACATGTGAGGACCTTCGACAACTCGTCTTTGTCGATGCTTCCATTGTGGTCTTTGTCAAAGTACATGAAAGCATCTAAGAGTTCTTGGTCAGCTTCCTCTTTGCTCTGTTTTTTGTCATAAGCGGCCCAGAAAGTTACGAACTCCGCGAAATCAAGATGGCCGTCCTCTGAAATATACGGAGGAATCAAGCACGATATAGGCCTATACATGGACATGGACATGGACATTTCTATGGCAGTGATTTACCCATCTTTCATCTCTCAGGCCGTGCTGAACGACGTTAACTGATGGTACTGTGCATGACAAGGCAATTTGTCATGAACCTTCGTCGAGTCTTCGGATATTACGACTTACCACGGATTCATCGGCATAAAATTCCCATTTCTTGGATTTTTCGCTGGAAGTAGCACTTTGGGCCACATTGTATGCACGGGTCGGACTTTAGCCTAAAGTATAGCTTAAGTTAGACTTTCTCTTGCTTGAAACATTGCGAAAGGTCTGACTTTAATGAAAGTGTGGCTGAAGCCCGACCCGTGCATACGACCCTTTATCTCAGTCCTGGAGTGCAAATGGTTTTCAGGCCTGGGGTGGGTAGATACATATGAAGATGGTACTTTTACTCACTATTTGCATCAAACTTCTTCATAATTTCCATCCTTTCAGCAGCACACGGATTCTGGCCAAGTGACTGCAACAGTTTTGGTAGTTCACTAACGGATATCCATCCGTTTCCATCACCGTCGTGCTCTTTAAAACGATCTTTTAAGCGTGCTATTTCTTTATCTGTAAGAACCTGACAAGAATAGGCCCAATGTTACTTAGTATTTTAAATATTCCTCCGTTGCCTACACACTTTGAAACGCTCACATTCTAGAAAACACCGCAGGGTTTGCTAAAATCTATCCAGATTGAAAGTTTCCGTGGAATGCTTTGAAAAAAAATCGTATTATCCACACAATACGATATCTTAGAAAGCAATACTTACCATTTTCGGGTCTTGCGATCTTTACCAATAGGCAGAGATCAGTAAGAATTTATACCAGCCGTTAGATAGTTGCCAAAATCATGAATGCACATGTACTGGATGACATGCTGTGTGTGACTCATTGTGCCGTTCGGTGGGAATGGTGATTCTTTCGAATATCAATGATGGACATAGATTCTTCTTTAAAGTATCTAAAAGCCTTTTCTTTCTGCACATATTGTCATTATTTGCCGTCAATAATGGGTTTATAAGGTGCGTCTGCCAAACAAAAACAGAGAAATCTATTTACAAGCTGTGGTTCATCGCTGTGATCAGTTAAAGCTTCGAAATTATTTAGAAACAATTTCATTTCAAACGCAGTTGACGAACGAACGTTGTCTTTAACGTAAGCCGACTGTTTGTTCTCTCCCGCAGGCAATACATGAAGTACATCGTAAATTGGTTAAACTTTCAGATCTTGTGAAGGATTTTGAATATCGATATTGCCCCAAGGTCGCCTTACAACAGCATTCCAAACAAAATTACCAAAACGTGAAACCAATCATTCTTTGCATGTTCCATATCGTGTTCTCCTTTGAAACACCAGAACGAGCTTTCACAAAAAAAGATTGAGCGAAGATCTTTTTACAAAAATCATCTTTATTACATCTACATAATCATACCTATTGGAATGTAAATTGCAATAAAACCATTTATTAAATCAATCAGACTTGATACCAAATAGATTCTTAACACACCTTGCCATCAAAGAATTCAGACAGATAAAACTGAAAGAAGTCATCGGGACGCCATCCCTCGGAAACGTTCCACGATTGAACCAACCATATTTGACGTTACATTTCAGCCATGGCCTGTAGATGCGATGCTGCGCAATGTACGATTTCTGCCCATACAATTATAGAAGAGGCGACAGGATTCGTTGCCTGAGACTAAGATCACGTTCCTGAGCGCCTGCTTCTCTCTCTGGTTGTCGAATAACGACAACAGTAGCATTCCAACCTTCAACCTCCAGCCACAGTAAGGGCTGATTCATACTCGCTTGCGGACCGTCAAGCGCATGAAACTGATCGCAGGTTTCCACGACGTGAATGTGCACACGCAGTGAAATTGATCATAGTCGGCGCAAAATCCGGACGGAGTATGAATCAGCCTTAACCCGACCACGATTGGTAGACTGGTTCCGTTCTCAGACACAAGATGGCTTCGCCGTTGACAACATCTGACCGGGAACTTGTTTCTTCCAATACGACGAACTCATTATTCTATCCATATACATGTGCATACAGAAGAACACACAGACAGTCATGACAGTGGTTATGTGATGCAAGTCGTGTGGTAGGCCTACAATGCTCCTTGTTGGAAACTGCAAAACAGAAGTACATACAAACATTCTCATGTTTGTGGACAAGTTCATACCCCACCCGTGTCACAATACAAGCAGTGTGGGCCTATGTGTGTTGGTACAATCAGCTGCACCCAACATGACGAAAAAGCGTACGATTTCCTACGAATAAGTCATTGCCCCAGGATGCGTGTCATATTTTTACAACATGAAAATGTCCTCCTTCCAATATCCAATCACAGCCTCAACTGAAGCACAACTGAAGATGGACGTTGTGCAAAGTTGTCCAATGGCATTCGGGTTATAAGACGAGGCTGTGCTTCCCCAGGCCGTGTATCCTGCCCGGCTGATGTCAATGTCGCATTGGTCATAAGGCGAGGCGCACATGCATGGCAAATTTCAATGTGGCAGGGGTGTTTTTCTAGTTGACTGACGCTGCTCGGCTCGTCATTAAGCCGCATCGTGGACTTCAAAAACAACCTACCGCATTGAGATTTGCCGTCCATGCGCGCCTGGTATGCATGAAGTGCATCACGACTGCCTTGTTTGCTCCGAAGTTTTTATTCGCCTATGCTGGAGCCAAAATTTTGTCAACAGTAGGCCTACATGTGAAAGAAAAGACAAGTATCTCTCAAAAGCTTGGAGCCATTCATTCAAGGTCTTTCCTACCACTGGTAGTCATGGCAACCATTCAAATCCAATCACATTGGCCAATCAAGTGTCTCAATACTCACAGCAAACAAAATGCGACGTGATTTGTTCAAATATACACTGTGGCAATGGCGAGTGCTTCAAAACAATGGAACGGACTTTTGAATCAATGAAAGCAGTTACCCGCTTCCCTACATGGCCGTTTGAGTACGGTGGTTGGGGAGAGAGCATGAGAGCCAAATAACCTGTCAGGATCTAATGGCATTTTGGAAAGAAGGCTGTACATCAAATATACCTAACGTGGATTCCCATAGACAGGTCCAGGTTTGCTGGGTAAGCGGGTTCCACACGGTCAAATTTTGATCAAACTTTACGGTTACAAAGCAGTGGTGCCCCGAAATCAAGAAACTGGATGAAAAATTTGACCGTTGGAAGGGGCTTGCCACCCATTTCAATAAATAGTTGCTACATTGTGTCAGTAACAGGCTATGTACATCTTCAAACAGACACCCGTATAAAAACGATGAACGTCGTCTGTGTTTCATGCTAATAAGTATTTACATTCGTATGATAAAAATTAACATCTTAGAATCAGTGAATACATAACAGACTATACATTCTCCTACAGACAGACTAATCTCATCACCTGAGTAAAAAAGACGTCGACGATGGAATGTTTCGAGTGGGCTCTTATAGCCCCATTTCGCCCGTTTGTCATAATACGATCGAATGTCATTCATGGTGTTCCTATCGTATCATATTCAACAATAAAATGTTCCACAGGTCGGCTTGAAATCATTACATACCGGTAAATCCAAACTACATTGATAAAGTGGTATTTACATAAACTCAGAAATCCACAACCCATTAAGTAACACTCTGTACAATTTAGGAGCTGGCAGGACTTGCCGTTTGGCCTAGGCCTACTCCTTTCCGATTAAGAAATTGTTTCATTAATAACAGAATTTCGCACTCTGACCACGTTTAGACCCCTTTCGGACGTCAGCTCCGCGGGTAATGACAAACCGAGTAATGTGGAGGCCAATGCAGAGGGAGTGCATGTACTTTTAGGGTTCGTTCTCACCGAGAAATGTAATAAGGCCAATGCACAGGGAGTGCATGTACTTTGCTGGGTTTGTTATTATCCTGAGCTGACTTTCGAAAGGGGTTATGTTGATCTAGGTTTAGATCTGTAAGTTGACTGGTTCTTCCCAGTCCGTCTTCTGTGAGTGGTTTAGCCATGGGGCTATTAGATCGAGATACAAAATATGTGATAGGTTCCTAAGAAATGTAACTTGGACATCAAAGACAGTGAACACCAGCAAAGTATTGCATAACATAAATTTTTTAACTTTGACTCTACAGGCAAGATTCCAGTCGTCATGTCGAACTACTTGGCACTCAATGATAAATGATTGACTATGTCTATGCAAACAAGCATTTAGAATATAGAAAATATTTCCAGACAGAATAATATATTCAACCCGTAAATGGTGTTAAAAATCAAGCAGTAACAAATTAAGTTCTCGCGTACCGGTACAGCTGTAGGCCTCTATGTTTAACAGTCGACGATAAAGTCTTTCATGGGCGTTACAAATACGTGTATTGGAGATTCGTTATGTACAAGACTGTACTAATATGTATGTCGACTTGTCCTGGGGGGATTTGACGACACCTCGAGCATGGAGGTGATACCTCCATGCATCGAGGGACTTCTCACTTGCCCCCAACTGAAGATAACTCGATATGTATTATTAAGGTCATCATGAAATGTCAAGGCTGGCGGCCAAATAGGGTTCGGACAACTCTCCACTAAAGGCGTAGTGATATGAACCCTTGATGGTTCAAGATGTGTCTAGGTAGGTACAGAAAGATCTCTGTAACCACACACCACTTGTAACGTTCGTGAATCTCTGTAAAATCTGATGCCAAGGCTCAAAGTCAACTGGCAAAGGGGCATATTTCATTCCTGTATCAGAGTGTGTGCCAGGTTGGCCTCGAAGCGACTAACGGACCCACAGCATTGTGTATTAACAGACCATATAGGATTGCACATAAGCCCCCAGTTGTTTCCGTGTAGGCCTAAACATTGCTCAGCAGTGCCAAAGTGCATAGTCCACAGGAGCAACGCAGGCGATTCCTACGCCGTGAGTGGCCCTGTTTCCGACGTATCACCCTCCATCGGCCACGTGCCATCGTCCTCATCGGTAGGATCGTAATGTATGGACACACCTGGAACGAGACAAGACACATGAGCAGACGTTTGCTTAGCACGTGATCAACATCCCCAGAGGAAAGGCCGTTGCACACCAACTGTGAACGAGAACGCAGAAAAATGACTACGTACAATACCTACAGTGTATTTTGTCTCTAGCCTTTATCGACTCATGATATGTAGCAGATTGGACACCAACCTCAGAACGGGGACTGTCTCTTCGTCTCGAGGCCATCCTGAGGTAATAGAGAGTTTTCGCAAAGCCCCCGAAACGCCGACTTTGCGAAAACTCTCGTCTCCTCTCAGTGGTTCTCAACGTTTGCTCGGTGAGATTGAGAAAGTGTCCGTCAAGAACTTACCGGTTCATTCGGTGTGACGAGCGCTAAGAACCTCTGACGTCAGAATGCCAGGGGCACGAGAACGCACCTTCTCGCCGTGTGAACACTATTTTGTGTCACATTTCTACAGCCATCATAAACTACAAACTGTACAAACCTTTGTAATAAACCTTCTTACTTCCTCTTCCTTCGTGCATCCCAATACACAACGGCAACCTCGACATATAGATAGCTAACACCCAAAATACAAGCCGGTCTCCTTTTTTGACTGCTTGATGGGTATAGTCACCGCTTCCATCGGGCTTGCTCGGCACTAGAACTGTACATGGGGCCGCTTGGGCTCCTTGTACTTCATTCTTGAAGAACAGTACATAATGACGCACTCTCACGGCATATCTTTCCACTTTGCTGAGATTCACGTTCCATCGGAGATATATATTGTTTCGTTCGACTCCTTCTGGGTCTGGCTGGTCGTGAAGGAAGGTCGGCGGCCTCCTAATCATATCACCGTAAACCTTGAAGAATATGAATATCATTGCTGCAATAACTGCGAGGAGTCCGAACGAGACCCCCAATGCCACCTTAGTGGTATTGTTATCCGATTCACCCATTGCTTCCTGTACAAGACAAGTCAATAGAATTGCAATGGATGACAACCAAGGCAAGAAGATTCTGGAAGCCATCTCGACTAGTCCTGTAGTTTGGCACGTCGAATAGACTTAGCAATCACAGAAAACAAGATTTAGAAACCAGTATGCAGTCAAAGGTACATCTCGTTGTACACGTCACGTATTCTTCTGTTAGCTGAAAAGCCGTAGTGTCTTACATGTACATGTATACTTGCGACAGCTGCAGCCTTATTCCAACATACCAAATGGTCGAACTCAACAAAGTGTTGCCCTAAAGCACCACGTATCCAAATGCACAAGTGGTTATAGCTCTACAACGCCATGATTCAACATATCCGTTCCAAAAGAAGAGTCCGTATATCGCACCACAAATCTCCTACTGGTTCTCTGGTTCAAGAGAAAGTCCTCCAATGCTTCGTCTGTCCAAAGTTGGATGAACCGATACGACTTAACAACGCTCCCTTTGGATTTGCCCCTATGATGTATGAGATAGCTCCAAATAGGATTTGACGCTTGTATACTGTAAGTAACGAGATTCGCCACACGGTCTAGCGACGGTGATGTTCTATGGTCGAGATGGGACGATGATAGAATGTTTCATAGGATTCTGCAACGAGAGAGAGGAAAAAGCTGCATGGGCGACTTCCTGCTGTTAAATGCAATATAAATGTATATTGGATGACTGGAGCTAGATGTCAACCTTCTCCAGTCATGCCAGTATAGGTATCTCTGGTTCAAATATCTTTTTGCTCCCTATAGGGCAAAACGACGCCAGTACACAAAATTTTTGCCCTCCTGCTACACCATGGCCTGTTATATCTCGGCGTCTCCCTCGAATCTGTAGCTGCTAGAATCTTTTTGGCCGTCTGTATCTTCTCGTTCATCAATCACACGTCTAATCTGCGTCCTCCATGTGAAACATACGACTCCATTAGTAAATGCTCGGCTGACGGATAATTTGCTGATCGATAGTAGAAGTGGGACACGAGTATCTGAAGACTTGAGTACTATTAGCATGTCGAACAAGAACCTACTTTGCCTTACGGTAATGATGTATCTTGTTCGATCTCAGACCCTGGGGTCAGTGTTACGAAACAGACCCGGTGTGAACACGGGAGAGGTCCCTTGGAATCAAATTCCGGGTGCGATTGTCCTATTGGTAAACCTTTGTGATTACATGCATGTTGCTCACCGACCATAACTATGTTAACGATGCATGGCTTTTGTGTTGAGGATTTCAATTCCTGAAGTTTCTCCACTGGTACACCGGGACTTGTTGCTTGACCTCGGCTCACTCGTGAAATATAATCCTACTGGGATGTAATGTTGCAACAGTATCCGGTGACCTGGCAAATGAGCCAAAATCTTCTGATGAGTTACCATGCCAACCATCGTCTATTGCACCACCACGTACATTTGAGTTTTTTAGTCCCACTTTACAGTACACACAGCAGCTGATTTCTAGAACAGTGGTCTTTGAACGATACTGTGGACACTCGAACTATTTATGTAAGACCGATAGATGATAAAGCGTGTGTTAGTGATCATGGTGATATCGACCCATCAGTGTGATGATACTGATGTGCGTGGCCTTTATATCGTCACGGGACGAAAACAACATCAATTCCCTTGAGACTGTGGTAATCATCATTGACATTTAGACTCGATCGCCCCATTAGATACACGCAGTGCGCCAGGAATTAGTGATGAGTTTCCTATATTCTGGGGGGGGGGGCGTTTCTGTCTCTTTCCAGGGGATATGAAAGGAGCAAGTGTCTCCCGAACATACGTACATGTAGTTGGTATCATGTCATATCCGTACAATGGCAGATGAGCCACACCAGAGGATGGTGTCATGACACTGACGTTTTGTCGTGGACAGAATTCTCTTCTGTCTTGTCATTCAAAACATTCCTTGCCATCCTCAACTAATTGTGTACAATGTAGCAATAGCAATAACTGGGTAGGCCTATGCGCCTTCCTACTACAGTGGCTCCCTGACAAAAGTGCACCCCCTGTGGGTCTCGGCATACTCTGAGCATGGAATAGATCCACGACAGGGCCGTATTTAAAGGGGGCGAAGGGGACAGTTGCCCCCTGAGCAAACCAAAAAAACGTGATTTTNACGCGGGAGAGGTCCCCTGGAATCAAATTCCGGGTGCGATTGTCCTATTGGTAAACCTTTGTGATTACATGTACATGTATGTTGCTCACCGACCATAACTGTTGACGATGCATGGCTTTTGTGTTGAGGATTTCAATTCCTGAAGTTTTTCCACTGGTACACCGGTGTAATGTTTTTCACTGCCCCCCGTTTGCCAGTGCCTCCCAACAAAAGATTGACGGAATAAACGGCGACGTGACAATGGGGGAGGCACTGATCAACATGTCTTTCTGTATTTGAGTGTCCGCCGAACAATAAAGCGGGCATTGTCATACGGGGGGCATTCTCATACATTACACCTGGACTTGTTGCTGGACCTCGGGTCACTCGTGAAATATAATCCTACTGGGATGTAATGTTGCAACAGTATCCGGCGAGCTGGCAAATGAGCCAAAATCTTCTGATGAGTTACCATGCCAACCATCGTCTATTGCACCATCACGTACATTTGAGTTTTGTAGTCCCACTTTACAGCACACTACAGCAGCTGATTTCTAGAACAGTGGTCTTTGAACGATACTGTGGTATTAAATAGACACTCGAACTATTTAAGACCAATAGATGATAAAGCGTGTGTTAGTGATCATGGTGATATCGACCATCAGTGTGATGATACTGATGTGCGTGGCCTTTATATCGTCACGGGACGAAAACAACATCAATACACCGATTTCACAACTCAAATACACAGCGCCCCTAGCGGTATTATTCCCTAGCCATTTCCGGTTGAACCTCGCCTCCAGGTAAAATTCCTTGGTGGTGAGGCTAAAAACCTAGGAATTTTACCTGGAGGCGAGGTTCAACCGGAAATGGCTAGGGAATAATACCGCTAGGGCGCTGTGCATTTTTGAGTTGTGAAATCGGTGTATTCCCTTGAGACTGTGGTAATCATCATTGACATTTAGACTCGATCGCCCCATTAGATACACGCAGTGCGCCAGGAATTAGTGATGAGTTTCCTATATTCTGGGGGGGGGGGCGTTTCTGTCTCTTTCCAGGGGATATGAAAGGAGCAAGTGTCTCCCGAACATACGTACATGTAGTTGGTATCATGTCATATCCGTACAATGGCAGATGAGCCACACCAGAGGATGGTGTCATGACACTGACGTTTTGTCGTGGACAGAATTCTCTTCTGTCTTGTCATTCAAAACATTCCTTGCCATCCTCAACTAATTGTGTACAATGTAGCAATAGCAATAACTGGGTAGGCCTATGCGCCTTCCTACTACAGTGGCTCCCTGACAAAAGTGCACCCCCTGTGGGTCTCGGCATACTCTGAGCATGGAATAGATCCACGACAGGGCCGTATTTAAAGGGGGCGAAGGGGACAGTTGCCCCCTGAGCAAACCAAAAAAACGTGATTTTCATGCGGATTTTGGGCAAAAAACGGCAAAAAGAGGTCTTCTGCCCCCCCGGACCAAAAAGTTAAATACGGCCCTGCACGACCCATTCGGCAGGGACAGACGATAACACCGCCATGCAGGAGAGTAGGCCTACATGCATACGTGACTGGCCCACACTAAGCTAACATGGCCCGGCTTCGGTTCAATAAACGGAGACGCGACGTCCCATGTGTCACAAGATATACATCTCATGCAAAGCTTGTGGTGACTGGGACCACAGCTTGCGATGGACCAACATCCCCTCCAGTGCAACAGGTTTCATCGCCATTGAACAACAGGGTGGGGCATGACAAGCAAATGAAGCACTCGGCACGGGCAAATAGTCGGTGATTTCGAGTCCAGCCATGTGCATTTCTATCGATGAATTTATTTCACCCTTCGTTTGGTCCACAAGATTTGTTATTCCACTTGAAGGCACGCAAGACTCTTCTGCAAACAACGCAGTACACTAACGCCTTGGGGAACTGGGAGCAATTGGGCTTGGTTACCATAGAAATGGCAAGCCAGTTACGTCTGTATGTTCAGAATGTAGCATCCCATGCATGTCAACTGGAAAGGTCACTAAAGATCTCATGCCAGAGCAGAGGTAGGCGTTTTGTTACAGTGATGGGTGACATCGTTGTTCTCAACTGCTGCCACATCATGAAAAGGTGAAATGACCAACAGCACCCACCAGATACTTTTTTATTCAAATTCATCACACTTTTACCCAACAAGGTAACTCAACTCCAATGGCCATGACTCACTGCTGAAAAGGCAATTTCTTCGAACATGTGGAAGGGAGTCTTCACATGTGGAACGTTTACACCGATTGTTAGCTCAGGCTCAGCACTGGTTATGCTAGCTAAAGCCCATGGATGGTCTGCCCGAAATTGGCTTGGGGGCCCTATATCTTCCGGCCAAACCCAGACGGCAGGGTAGCCTATTGCCATCATGGCGTCATTACATGTAGTACGTCACTATTGTAGTAGCCATCTTCTCTACTGCAAGTTCTCGAGTCATTTTCCTTCAAGGTGAAAATCAGGCAAATGCACATGACATCATGACAAATTTGCCTCACCTGAAATCTGGGGTGTAAGTACTTGCTCTGATTTGAAGCACTCTTAGTTCTGACATTCGACTTGGCAAGAGCAATGTCAATACATAGTATGTTTACATTGCAATAAGTAGCCATTCTAAGTCATATTCACTCACACTTATGCATATCTGAGTGGTGCAGTATACAAAAGCATAGAAAAAATTTTGCAGGTCATTGAGGTGAACGGAAAGTTCTTTTACTGGTATGTGTACAGTCATGGAAGTAGATATAACTTCATNGGGTACGACCGTAAATGACCTGAGATTCACAGGATGACTAAGATTAGCAGATAGCCTACCTTTGACAACGCAACGAGATCATGTCATAGGTTGAGTGCGCAAAAGGACTGACCGAGAGGATGCGGCCACGGAACTGACTGACAGTAAAGAGACATGAAGTTTGCATGAGTTGATGTTGTTGGCTGCTACATGTACTTCAAGCCGTTCACAGGTTCACTTCCTGAGTGTGACACCTGCCCTAGCTGTTACCGATCAATGAACTGGCATGCACTCCTAAAATTTAAGAGCTGCACGACTGGAAAGGCACAGGCAAGCAAGCGTGGAGTACAAGCGTTTGAGCTTCGACGAAGGAGAAGGCACCTTTGGCACGGCGGTATTGACAAGAAAAATCCAAGTAGATCTAGGCCTAGGCCTCGTCTATTTGATGATTGTGTGGTGGCACAAGAATTAGAATGCTGACGTAAATGTTGGAGTTAGAGAAAACATCCCGTGGAAAGCATGCAAGGTGTGATGACAGCAAGAGCTAGAAAGAAACGTGTTTCCCCCAAAACCGAGAACGTACCACAACAGTGAGCTATTGCGCAAGCATGTGACAGGAGATGTGCTGACGAACACGTACATGTAGATGTATGTACACTGTACACTGAACAGCTGAAAGTTGAACGCAATTCAACACACTACACAGTGACCAAAGCCATGAAAGCATGCAACTATACCTGCACCAAAAAGCCCCATTCACTCAGCTGCCCAACCACCAAGGTGAAACGACAAATGAGAAGACACTGAACACCAGCCTTACCTCTAAGGAGAGTACGGTCAGAAAGAAGCCAAGTTCACATAGATGTACAAATGAAATGCAGTCCAATATTCATGTGTGCTAGTTCCACCATGTTATAATGGTTGTGTACAATGGTGTGAGACGTGTGCATTCAACAAGATCTGTAGATCGGGGCACAGACTGTAGATGGCAGTCGCTCCGTGTGGTAATTGTGTTGTTATTCAAATTGTTCGATGAAAGGCGGGCAGGTGAGAGCAGGGATGTTGTCATACCAATAGCACAATG
This sequence comes from Notospermus geniculatus, assembly GCA_002633025.1. NCBI lineage: Eukaryota > Metazoa > Nemertea > Pilidiophora > Heteronemertea > Lineidae > Notospermus > Notospermus geniculatus. The sequence goes on from NMRB01000091.1 coordinate 432,786, forward strand.
TGAATGATCATCAAAGTAGGCCCCATGGAGTGTGGCTGATATCAGGGACAGCAGGGGCGGAATGTTCATTCGAATCGTCCAAGCTGTTAAATGTTTGTCTTAATCCGATTGGATCCCATTGTGTGAGAATGCCCCCCGTATGACAATGCCCGCTTTATTGTTCGGCGGGCACTCAAATACAGAAAGACATGTTTATCAGTGCCTCCCCCATTGTCACGTTGCCGCTTATTCCGTCAATCTTTTGTTTGGGGGCATTGGCAAACGGGGGGCAGTGAAAAACATTACAGTCTTTCTGTATTTGAATGTCCGCCACACAATAAAACGGGCATTGTCATCGGGATTGTCATACGGGGGGAGGGGGCATTCTCATATATTACACCTGTACGAGTGGTTTGGAATGAGGATCATTCTCTAGACAATGAAAGAAAACAAAGGTGTACCGATAATAAATTTCGATGGATTTTATTAATTGCATTTTAACAAAGGTACAGCATGGAAAGCCTATTTGCGTACCGGGTACATGAAAAAAAAGGCCTACTTGCGAACCTAACACGATGCGGACTACAGCCTAGGCCTACTTGCGAACCTAACATACTCGGAACGTAAAGCAACCGGTGGGATACGGTCGTCATTCTTAATATCTGATCCTTATTGCAACATATCAATCGATACAAAAATCTATACTACACAATCACACAATCATGCATAAGACACTGAAAGCAAACGGAGTGTATAGAGATATACATGTAGCACCACAATACCGTACATATTTAATGCATAACAACATCAATAATTAGTCAAGAGAGACAAAGCAGTCCCAGACAAACCTGCCCATAATTATTTATAAAATGATGAAGTTTGGAAAATACACCAGGGTCCTGTAAACGAACAATAGCCATATCAAATTGCAGGGCCTACGCGCCGACCAGCGGTTGCAAGCTGAACTGAGAACATTTTGGTTTGTTTTTAGGCCGAAACCACTGAGTGTTCGGTACCAAGTTGACAAAACGGTCATAAATGGACGCCTTTGCACAAAGGAGATTGTCATCATTCCTAACCTGCAAGGGTAATGTTGTTTTTGCTAGCATCTCGAGTAGACACGTTTACCTAATTTTCCTGGAAAACGCCCAATACTACAGAACTGCCACACACCCAGCTCAAATTGTATTCTGTTGAAGCAATATCTCGTTGTAATGTGGGTCTGTGCCCCTGTGAACGTCTGAGCTCGGCAGGCATCTTTTGCACAGCCCGGGTGCGCAGCCTCGACCCCCTTAAGGCGCCGGTCCTTCCCCAGCCTGATCTCTCATTGCTTCAAGTTCATTCCAAGCGTAGAACTGATACGCAGCTCGATGACCAGATTCAAGCGCCCCCTGTATCCAACCATTCGACCAAGAGATCGCCTCACCAGCAAGATAAACAGGGTGTTCTGGTTTGAACAGAATTGCCATGTTGTTGTTGTACTCGTTCGGTTCCAGCATGGCACAGCAACCTTGTGCTGTCGGGTCTGAGTACCACGACTGTGACATGCCCACTTCGAACTCCTTCTCAATCTCGGGGTGGATTAATTTGATTTGCTCCACCGCACTGGCCACGGCCTCTTTCTCCGGCTGTGAGCCAAGAATGAGCCCATCCTGGGTCCAGTTGTAGGTGAGAAGGAGACCCCTGTGATTGGGATTGTCCTTTGCACCGGGATAATCAGAGTAGAAAATCTTACCAATGGGGAGATTAGTGGTGGTATGGCCACCTTTTATGTCATAATCTCCGGTCTGCCAAAACTTTGTCTTACATTGCAAGGCAATTTTTGTAGAAGGGACATAGGTTATGTCAGCAATGGCCTTCTGCTTTTCCAAAGTGAGGCCTGGTTTGAAATGGATTTGGCGGAGAACGGTTAGGGGGAATGTCACAATGACTGCATCCCCAGTAAACTCCTTTATGTGACCCGTGGCTGTATTGCGTGCCAGGATCTTCGCTTTGTTATCGCTGTGGTCGATTGTCGTTACTTCGAGTCCATAATGTATGATGTCTTCAAGATGAACGTCGTGATTCCAACCATCTTTATTCGGTTTGACGAATGCCTTGGGCAAGGTATCCATGCCATCGACTGGAGTATGCATCGGATCCAACCACCAATCACCGATAAGGTCACGCAGGACTTCAACTAGAGACGCATTCAGAAGCTTCCCGTACTCAGAAACGGTGTACCCTGAAATGGCAGCTTCTGGCCACGGGCGGATATCCATGGGATTCTGTTCCTGGTAAGCGTCCGATCTGAGAAACTGTGCCAAAGAAATAACACTCCATTTTTTCACCCATTTCTTCCAGCCTTCCTCGGTGTGGTCCTGCAACAACTCCTCGACGACAGGCTCTATCGTCAGTTCGAACATTTTACCTGAAAAAAATATGAATACAATCGTTGTACATGTACAAATTTTGTCAAACCGCTGGCGTTATTCAGGTCGACGCAGAATGGATGTATTAAAGAAGCTAGCAACGAATGCGTACGTATTCCGTGGATCTTTTCTTTGGCTTCTCCCGAAAGATGAGCGTCCCAACCTGGCCAGAATTCATTGCAATACTTCCTTGGGTTGTCCTTCCATTCTGCAAAACAAAATGTTTTCTTTAGAAATACTCTCTGATGTGATAGTACATGTGTATTTTCGTTTGCATACTCGAGGTTTGACTGACTCGTACATCAGAGTCGTGACAAACCTCTGTGGTGGAAAGGCCGGGCTGCCGTCAAACTACACAATGCGTTGATGAAATTATTGTGTAATGTGCGTGTGGACGGGTATCCTTTGGATGAGCACGAGGGTGTTTGTAGGGCAAGCTTCAGATGACGAGTATGATCGTTCATTGTAACGTTCACTCATCGAAAATTTATGGATGAATGAAACAGTGCTTATTCACCTTTTATTTTCACGGTGTGGCCGTACATGTTGTAAAAGCAGTTGTCGTTCGACGTGTAGAAAGGTTGGCAAGGGATCTTGAACAGTTTCAGGTAGAAGTCGGTGAGCCAGTGGCAGGGCATTCCTGGAATATCCTGACCGGTGCCCGGCAAACGCATGGCACCAACTGAAAATAAAAAATAAAAAGGTCGTAAGCATGGCGAAGTTGTTTATTCCCTGGCTTCAGATGAGGGACAATCTCCGTAGATGGTTGGAGATATTGTCGCTGTATGGAGAGTGGATAAAGGACGAGTTCAAATTGATACATTTCTCAACTTACCATCAACATGCAGACCATCGGCAAACGGGGATCTTACTGTCTTGATTCTCCCGCCAGGGCGTTCTTGTCTTTCAATTATCGTCACCTGAAAATAGAATATCAGAAATATCAAACAAGTAATTCAGGGAATTCCCAGTTGTGGTTTGTACATGTACTATGAGGTCAGTATAAAAGATAAGGCAGGAAAAAATCAAATCGATCGTGACCTATCTCGTGTTTTGATGAAGTTACATTCAAGATTTTCTCGACCTATATCTGGAATATCTTAAGTATTTTGAGTATCTTTTTAAAATTATTGCATGTTTGAGTCACGCACTAAGTTAGATTCGCCACTATTCCGACTATTCCGCCACTATTCGCCACTATTCCGTGGCAAGTTATGCAGTTGTATGGAGTTAGTAAAGTACGAACCCGCCACTGCTGTATAGCGAATTTCGAACTACATGTATGATCGGTCTTACCCTGTGTCCAGCCTGTGCCAGCTCGTAGGCGGAAACCAACCCGGCCGCCCCAGCACCAAGCACGAGGACATTACGCGGATACTTCGTCTTCGTATGAGGGGCGTATCGCTGATGGGTCTGTTTCTTGTATTCATAATCCAGTCCGTAGTTGGCAATGTCCATAAAGAATGTCTTGAAGATGTCATCCTGTTGAACTGGGTCAGGAGTTTCCCCTGAAGCGTGAAGTTCCACATTTTTTAATTTACGGGGAAACATCCATGTGACTGCCACAGTCTCGTCAGCCTTTCGGCGATAGTTGACCACGTGTATACGGAATATGATTTAATTGCGTCTAGACATTTTGCCTGTGGCGAATCGAAACGAATCAATAATCTGTTTTCACAATAAGTCCACTTTTTTAACAAACCCGTGAAATTCCTGCCATCTTTGTGTTTGCATTCAAACTAACACCAAAAATAGATATTTTTGCCAATACGTATACATGGAATGTCGTGTATTTTACATCTTGCACCCAGTTGTCATGACGACCGTGTCAAAATGAACATCGGATTCGCCGAATGGCGATTTATCTTCTTTTGTTTAATATCATTGGGGAAACAGAACAAGTGAAAGTAGCAGCAGATTCGAAAAGGTTCAGTTAATAGTTTCTTACTACACATTTTTCCACGCCAGGTCTGATTTTTCACCAAAATACAACAACAGGCCTACTCACCTTTTTTCGCCTGAAGTCTCACTTGTGCACCGTTTATAATGTGCAAAAATGGATTGTGCATATACGGTGGCTCTGTCATGGTTCCTGTGAATACGAAGAAGGTGTCACGTTGTAACTTTCTCTGTGTAATAGCCGGCAAACTGAGTTCAATTCAAATTTCATATACATTTGCACATTGTTCTATTCCAAAATATCTCTATTACTATCTAAGGTCAAAAAGCAATCAAAAAATATACACATGAACAGCAAAATGATGACTTGTGACCAAAACCTGTGAAAATTGTCCGTTTATTTTCCACGATACGCGTCTTAATACATCGCGAAAAAATCTCTGATTTCCAACGGTCGGTAGTATCAGACACAATATTTACCAACTACATGTAATTTGTTTCGGAAACCAGAAATAAATTAGCAGCTAGTTGGCTTATGGTTGTGGGTTGAGAAACCAGACAAGAAGCTGTAAATGGCACTTCAAAATGATACAGTAACAAAAAAAAGTCATTGTGAAAGAAATATTTATATTTGAATGTTTCCTTTTAATCTTCATTTTGCTTCTTCACGAAATAAAAATAAAATACATGTATCTCACGCGATTTCTCTCAAGCCAATGGATTAAAGTTCTTAAGATAAACGGCATCTTTACTTACCAACTGAACAGTCTGTATTTTCGTTAACGTTGCTCTCTGCTTGTCCCATCAGTTCCGACCTTGCGATCGCTCAAGTTGACGAAATCCGAAGTATTTGAGCTTTTATATAGGATTGGGTTGGGTCGGGTCACGTGAGCTCGTGATTTTAAAGGGAATCCCAGCCTTGCTGTTGACCATCAGGTATACGACCAACTTCCTCGTTCATGTTACTATTTTTAGGCTGACGTCATTGAATCGGCGAAACCTTGTTTCGCGGTTTTTGAGTTGAATGCGCTCGTAATTCCCTCAACAACCACGCGGTCGCTGCTGGCGATCTATCATTGCCGTGTGTCGCATAGTCTCGTCAGAAATCTATTCGATGCGCTGCCTATTTGCTACATGCTACATGATATACATTGTAGATTCAATATCATCGTTAGAAAAGGTAGGCCTAGAGCCAAAATCGTCGGAAATTGCTAAGTTCCAAACGTGTCATCAGGGCTGTTTACACAAAAATCCACATGCGATCCGACCAAATCCGATTGTGGTTCAAAACTCTTGCGTATAAACGCAACCCAATGCGGTCCAATGTTGATTTAAAATGGTCCCGAATCCACATTGGACCGCATTGGACCACATACGACCACATTCAAATCTCGTCTAAACACAATGAGACCCGATGCGGGTCGATCGGATCCAATCGGATCGAATCTGAATGTTATTTTTGGCTTGTCGTCTAAACGGCCCTATTGGGGAGGTTTCGAAATCAAACGATAAACCAAACTTTTACGACAACGTTATTTTTCATACTACACATTAACCAGATTTTGCATTGCATTTTCGGTACAAAAATAAAGTTGTCGTTAACGTTTACGTTTATCGTTTGCTTTCGAAACCTCCCTACTATCTCCCGACCCATTACACGAAGATTCCTCAGCACTTTCGGTATTAAGGACACAGAAAATTAACCCATTAGGCCCCGATTACATAGAAGTATACGGTATACGAAAACGCCGGTTAACAATGGCTTCACGGTCGCGAATCCATTGTGAGGCCTTTGTTAACCGGCGTTTTCGTATACCGTATACTTCTATGTAAAGCCTAGGTCACAAATGCACCGGGCCCCGTACGATTTTCCCCACCCAGCGGCTTGCTGCGGATTTTAGAGACTGAAACTCGGATCTAAGATGAATCATGCCGAATCGCCTCAATAGATAGGCGGAAAGTAGGCTGGATCAAACTGGGCACCGTAGAAATTGGCCAAAATGTCTGTTTTTACTCGCCGTACGGGCCCCGGAGTGGATATGTGACTGGGGCTTAATCGGGGCGTTACGTTCATTCAAGGCGATTTTACTACAGCACGTTTATCGCGAAGGGAATTTCCATTTGGTACTCTACGTAGTCATGGAATGATGAGGACTACTGACGTCATGGTCATCGTTTCCAATCAATCATAAAATATGATATCCTTCACCCATCATGTGACATCAACCAGGAAGTTTTTCGAGATCTAAATACTTTCAGTTATCAAATGGGTGTATGTTACAGATAAATAATGATACAAATATAAGTATTTCTGCCGTAAACGGCGATCCATGGGTTTTGAGAAAAATGCCTCGGCGATAAATTTTTTGCAGTGACAGAAGAGTACAGTGTCGTGAGCTCCCTATAATACCTGTTTGGTGAAGAAGAAGATTTATTTCCAAAATAGATGAAATACAAATAGCTCCGGACCGAGGCAGAGCATTTATTTATTGGTCCCATTTGGTGGCAGAGTGAGTAAGACGCTCAACAAATCACGAGTTGGTCCCACGGTCAGGAAGAGTTTTCGCAATCCCTCGGGATGGACGTGTGATTACATTAGGTTGCGATCTTCTAGACTGGGTGCATCCGAACAATGACATGCATAGTCGTTGGCCTAACCGGGTGGTTGCGAAAACTCACTGACATCAATAGTCGTCCGCCTGACAACTGCACTGAGTAGGCCTCCGTGCTGCAAGCTAGAATAAAATGACTTTTTAGATGTGAAATTACAGTACACTGTCCGTGCAGCAGTGTTTCAAGCACTTTCAGTTTCTGTAAATTTACAGAAAGGATTCAGGGTCAAAGGAATATTATGTCATTGCCCATGACCCTTTGTTTGGACGGTCCCTCCTAGGTGTAACATAAAACGTAGGTCGTTGGTTCAGATGCAGTGCCTTTAACTAAAAAAAGTGGCTCCTGTAATTTCACAGAAAGTGCTTGAAACTCCGCTGCCAGAAAATTCTGTTAAATTCTTCTGTTTTTTCTAGTGATACATCATTTCCACGTATTGTGCCTTCTTCGAAACAACTGGATAAATCCCCAGTTGCTTTGTTGAAGAACCAGGAAGCTAATATCACGTTATATAATGACTCGTAAGTGGTTATGGCATCCGACTTCGCTTTCCATTCATGTTTCATCAAGTGATTTCCTTTCCTTTTCGTCTACCAAGTATCGTGTATGTCAGTGACTGGCTGAGGCGTGAAAGTCACAGCAAAAGGACACGACAATCGCCAATGACTGCCGTGGGAGGGGGGTGTTTGTTCCTCAAAGTGTAGATGATGGAAATAACATTTTTGAATGCTATCAACTTTGTAGCGGTTTTTAGAGAAAAAGCGGCCTGCTGTGACGAGAGGTAAACCTCTCTAAGTTTTCTTCTGGTCTCATTTCACAAGCAGTAGATTACTCGCAGTATATTTAAAAGTGAAATAAGAAGCATAGCCAGAGGAACATAAGCGAGTACATTACTGCACATCGGACACGCCGGAATTAAAGGTCACGCTGCTGTCATACTTCTGTCTGAAATGTACTTTTACAACAACAACTAATTTACATGCAAGTGCCTATGACACAAGCCTATGAGTGATGTCAGAGCTATAGTTGATCGTACAGGTGACTGCCACAGGTAATTTTAGATGAGTTTACGTTTTATTTTGTACCGTCCATTAACTGGGGCCTGTTTCATACCATTAACTTCAATTTTTCCATTTGGTTAAAGGTACCATTAGCTTCAAGTCACTTTATGAAACAGGCCCCTGGGCTCTGGTTTCGGGATCACAAACATGTACAAATGATCAAAATATTGCTCGGTGAGATTTGAATAAGCTACACTACTCCTTTATATTCGTCACCATACATGTAATTCGATGCCAGTGACAATCACTGAATTATTTACCCAGATTTCTGAGGGAGTGGAAATTATGTGCGACATGTGTTGCCGCAGACGAAATGAAATCTATCGAATTTACAACAGCCCGGCCGACCCGTTCTTATTGTTTTGCTCTCTCCAATCAATTCGACAGCATATGGTACTACTTTTGGTCACTGGTATTGATCTTACACTTCAGAATATGATGACACGTATGTGTAGTGAAAGTTTACAACGCGCTGGGACGAAGGACTTCGGGAGGCCTACTTTGGAGTGCGGCGAAAAAGAGTCCTTGAGGACTTATTTCGCGCGTGTTACTTTCAAACTTCGGACCTGTTGATTTCTCTGTCCCACTGACGAATCCGGGTTCGAATCGGTGTGGGACCACGGACGCCATCGGAAACTTTGTTCTTGCAGCTCGCATAAGGACGCTGATGATGCAACTGCTTCCAATGAATTCCTGGGATTCTGCGAACACCTACTGAACTTTATCTCTTTGCGACCAATCACCCCTTTGACATTTCCTCCTTTACTGTGAGTGGTGCTCTGAACGATGGCCGTGAAGTCCAGTCTCCAGGATCTCAGCCGAACATCGGCGTGGATGCTGTCCTTACTTTTCATGGTGAACCGAAATTTTGCATACGGCGTTTCTGGAGCTTCTCTGAGCGTCTGGGTGGACGACAACACCAAGTCCTGCTTCTACCAAGAGGTTGTAAAGCCAGTGCGATACAAAGTTGACTGGAGAGTTGTCAGGGGTGGCCGTAACGATATTGACGTCAGCATTGAAAAACCAAACGGGGAGAAAGAACTATTTCTAAAAAAGAGCGGATTTGGGAGTCATGTTTTCGACACACTCCCAGGGATATATACCATGTGTTTCAGCAACGAATTCTCAACCTTCGCTCACAAGCAGGTGTATTTTAGTTTCCGCCCAGAAGACATTGAAAGCCTAGCTGAGGAAGCTGGGGACAAGATTGTCCCCAGGGTCGAGACTGCTCTCGAAATGTCATGCGAGAATGTACACAGATATCTTTCAAGTGTTTCTACAATACAACTAGACTACAGGAACAAAGCCTCCATGGGTCACAACGTGGCGGATCATTTGAATTTTTGTGTGCAATTAATGTCGATGGTTTTGGCAGCGGTAATATTCATAGTCGGAGCTGTAGAAGTGCTGGTGCTGCGTCTGTTTTTCACGGAAACGTATGCTTCTTTCAAAAAGGCCACTCTTACGGAATATACTGACCCATTGAGTTCACCAGGATTGTAATTAACATACATGTATAACGTACATCATTTGCACTGATACTGACTGTCAGTTCATTTCCAGAACACAAGCAATGTCACAGTATCTTTTTGGAGTGGCATTTGACTATCTCAAAACCTGGAAGAAAAAAACATTATTCGACATTTGTATCAGGTATCAGGTTCGGGTATCAGGTTCATATCTATTTGCAAATAGATGACGAAAATTTCAATACTTTGTGGTATCGTGTTTCTGGGTCCAACGTCGTTCTCGCGTCCCCTCCCCGTTCAGCACCGTAGCCTACGTCAACTTCGTTCTTGCGGCCGGTCTAACACCATGTCACAGTTCCCCTTTCCACATTGCATAATATGGGAACAGATCCCTTTCTTCGGTATTACCAGCCTGTCGAGATTGTCCAAACGATTATTCGTCCTTCAAAGATCAAAAAGCCATCCTTCAGATCACACACTCAGGGCCATATTTTAGAACGTTCCTAAACATTAAGGTCCACCTTAAATCTATTGTTCTCGATCGTTTTACAATAGACTTAAGGTCGACCTTAACATTAAGAAGGTCGACCTTAACATTAAGGAACGTTCTAAAATACAACCCTCAGTATTATTGTATTCCTTTCTCGAGGAAGCACCGCAGTCAGTGATTGCCGGTGTAGCAGTTAAAAGTGTCCCCCAGTAAAAGTGTCCACTTCTATTGTTGAATGACGGATTAAGGTGCATGGGTATAGAAACCAATCGCCAGAGATTAGATTGTAACAATAGGATCATTTGTTCCCAGGACAGTTTTTCCTAGGACGTTCTTTCCTTTCACACCTGTGTACCAGAGGAAAGTCCTTAGGATGCAAGTTTGGGACACAATACTCAGTCAGCTGCTATTGTATGGTGTGTTCGATGGTCGCCACAGCCATAATTATATCCTAATCTCTCGTTAGGAATGACCATTTAAAGGCTGGTATTGTTAGCCCAGGTCAGGGTCAGTGATGCACGTAACGATTCTCAGCATGTTGGTTATAAGTTGCGCTTCCACTACAAAAAAAGCTGGTATTTGTCCGCTCTTATTCTGCTTCCATTACAAAATTGCCGGGTTTAATAAGTCCGGTTCTATTAAGTGCGGATCTATTTACTTCGGACAGCATAAGTTGCGCTTCCACTACAAAAAAAGCCGGTATTTGTCCGCTCGTATTCTGCTTCCATTACAGAATTGCCGGGTTTAATAAGTCCGGTTCTATTAAGTGCGGATCTCTATTTAGTTCGGATAGCATAGCCGATCATACTACGAATCTAGATGCGGATAAATTTTGTAGTGGAATGGCAATAACACCGGATCTATTTGTAGTATTATGCTCGGCTACAGGTGGCTCCACGGTCGCTTGCGACTGTGCATGACCTATCCAAACTAGATCCGCACTTAATAATAGAACCGGACTTATTAAACCCGGCAATTCTGTAATGGAAGCAGAAAAAGAACGGACAAATACCGGCTTTTTTTGTAGTGGAAGCGCAACTATAATTTACCAGCTTACTATGGCATAACTTTACTAAACATCTACAAGATTAAAAGAATGCACGATGTGGCGTCGTAGACATGGCAAGGCATAGGGCAGTGAGACACCTGAACATGCACTTCCAACGTTTCAGTGCAGTGTATAGATCTAGGTCCGCCTGTATTATTTGGCAAGATCTACACTTGAGAGTTCCCACAATATGTTACAATGAGACTTGACCAAGTATAATGATATTTCGCCTGACCTGCTTGATGACGACATGCGTGAACGAACTCGGAGATAAGGAGTCTATTCATTCTCCTGTACAAATCGTATAGCGTTTTTGTATGCAGTTTTACGTGTCGTGTCGTGCATCGATACCTTTTGACACATGGTCCACGTTGAAGACTTCGCTGGACTCATAGCCAGTCCGTGGGGAAGTGGCAAGATATGGCTGCACTTTTATACCGGACGATTCGATCTCAATGTTGCCCCCGTATTTTTAGAGCCAGCAGGATAGGTGAGTCATGTAAAGGCGGTGACAGACTGGCGCGTAGTGACGCGACGCGCCCTGCAGACGTTCCGCCAATCAGATTCTTCGGCAGGTGTTTCGGTCCGTGTTACCGCCTCCTTGATTGGTTGAACGCTTCCCGACGCGTTGCTTACGCGCCAGTCTGTCACCGCCTTAAGTTGCAAGTGTTCCGTTTAGGATTACTCTCTGCTCGAGCAATTCCGGGCTCGGGCTCGTAAGTCCACCAAAGACTCTCACGAAGTGGTCGCGCCCATATGGTCTGTGGCCGCTGCATCCATGGTTTCTGCACACTTGATATCGTTTCTCACGTGCATGAAAGTACACGCCTGCGTGCTGACGCGATCAGCGCTGGCAAATTGCCCTCCTATATATATATTGGTCGCAAAGTCATTAAGATCACAGATCGAATATTCGATTGGATTTTTTATATTTGTGGTGTCAAATCATATCATACTAATCTATAGGCGTAAACGAGAATTGAAACGAAACAACAAGATCGATTTCGATGGCGTCTAGATCGGTTCACACACCTGTAAACAAACCCAATCCATTTACCATTATAAAATCGCTTGAAGCCTCATATCTTGGTCCCATGATGGAGTTGGCAGGATGATCGGATTTCGATGAACTAAAGCATTTTCCATAACCCTCCAACAACTGCGAACCAATGAATTATGCTAACCTCTCTCTCTCTCGTTGTTTTCCAGGCCGTTTCTTTTCTTTTCGGCGGCGACGGTCTTGTTTTGTTTTTGTGATTTGCCTGCTGATCAGCCAAGTATTCATCATACGATACCTGTACAGGCGGCACCATTTGCATCTTCTCTATACAAAGTCATTCTCCGGCCATGATGAACGATTCGAACCGAGCAATACGCCAGGAGTCAAAAGTATTGCGTTTGGGACGCCATACTTCGGTAGACAATGGCCGTTCTCCTTCCGCAGCGTTCGTTACTGCCCAGGACAGAAGAAGTGTACAATAATTGATGACATAACGAAAGCTGACGCGGTGGTTTTTTATCACACCGACATGTACCCGTGGATTTGGTCTGCAGCCTCGCGCAAGAATCCCAACAGGCATAAACAGGTTTGGGTTTATTTTGGAATGGAACCGGAAACTAGACATGACAGACTTGCCTTTTTTCTCAACGGTTATTTCAACTGGACTCTAACTTACAGATCTGATTCGGATGTGGTGATCCCGTACTACAAAGCAGTTAAACTACCGACACCAAGTGATAGAAGTGGAATAAACTATGCGAACGGAAAGTCAAAGATGGCGTTCATCATGACAACGCACTGTGAAGTGTACAGCCGACGGTTAGATTACATCAGAGAGCTACAGAAGTACATAAAGGTGGATATAATAGGATCAAGCAGATGTGGGAAACCTTTGTGCCCAAGATGGCGTTGCGACGGTTCTAGCCTTGGTTACAAATTCTACCTCGCATTTGAGAATTCCCTCTGCAAAGATTACATAACTGAGAAGTTTTGGAAAAACGCTCTCATGCACGGTGCCGTTCCAGTTGTCATGGGAGCGAGTAAGGAGGAATACACAAAGGTGGCGCCTCCGGGTTCCTTTATCCATGTTGACGACTTCAAAACCCCCAGACAACTGGCTGCTTACCTAGATAAGATTAACTCCAATGACACGCTCTATAATGCTTTTTTCGAATGGAAGTCATATTACGACATCGAAGAAACAGGGGACAACTTATGTGGCCTTTGTGAAGCACTTTTCAATGAGACAAAACTGAGAACTAAGAAAGTCTATGAGCGTTTCGCCGATTTCTGGGATTTCAAAAAACATTGTAAAGATAAGGGGAGGCAAGTGGGTAGGAGCCTACTTCACAGGATCATTCTTTACTTCTACTACTATTTTGAAGCCTATTGAATGCCTAATTTCAACATCAGAGGCCATATTCAAGAAGCTTTGCTATAATTTTGTGTGCACGCAAATCTAATGTAAGACAATCAGTGAATAATAGGGCAGCCAAACAATAGACTTGCGTGCACGCAAAGTTGCAAAGGCTTTGTGAATACGGCCCCTGGGTCGTATTAAAAGAAATAGTTCTTAGAGGGGAAAACATGTCTTCTGTTTGATACGGAGTGGTTTACATAGGTTATTCATAATTCAATTCAATTCAGTTTATTTCTCCACTATATAAAAGGGCCTGAATCTAAGGGTGGGGAACATATCTTCTGTTCGGTACGGACATATGATGTACTCGCTGTCGCCAAACTATATGCATCAAACAACTGTATAGAATATTAAAAATAAGCATTTTACAAACGAACGGCTTCATCCGTCTTCCTTGCTTACAGGTGTAAAGTTTTTCAGTGTTTCCGTGTGTCAGTGTTCCCCCTATTGTTCTGGAAACACTGGCTGATAGATCGACACGTTTCTCTCTGTGTCCTCCATTGTCGAGTCGCGGCTTATTCCGTCAGACAATAGCATGGGAACACTCGCAGATGGGGAACGCTCAAAAACGTTACACCGGACTAACGTCAACTCACTGCGCGCGCGACAGCACACTTTGACTACAAGGTCATTGCCCGAATTAATTGATACAAGTGTGTTTCAGTTGAAACAGGTTGTGTTTCAGTTTAAACACTGAGTATACAGCGCCAGGACTGGCCAGAGGAGTTTCTACGTCATCAAATTAGCCCTGCCACTGTGTAACCAATGTGAAAACACTCTTCGCCCTATCGGCGATGTGTGTGATAGTCAATCATATTAAACTGTTATTCTTTGGAGCAGGTTCAGTTAAACCAACATCCAGCCAATATCATGGAATAGGGTGTCACAATCGGGTTATCCCGTTGAACTGCCGCGCCCGATATCGATAAAGACTATAATGTGGTTGGCGTATCGGATCGACTAGATGTGGGATTGCGCCATTTCCCAGCTGATGATCCTAGTTGATGTTTCCGATAAGGACTTTTCACGGATGCATTTATTTCTACGGTTTAGACAAACCTCGTTGCTGATGACGGGTATTTCGCATCATTTGATGACGTAACTGCCAAGTTTCGCAATGGATAATTCAACTTCGAACCGATCATCGACATATGAATTGTATCCTTCTCTTACCAGAGCATCCATTTACGTCAGGGTAGTGTGGACAGCTCTCTTACTTGTCACAGGCACTATCGGTAATGTACTCTCCTTCATGGTAATGCGACGGCCGGCCATGAAGAAAACAGTGACAGGATTGTATCTCAGTTACCTTTCCATTGTCGACCTATTCGTGTTGTATTTGTGCGGTCTTCCTGGGACTGCTGGCATTGCCGCTGGTAACGCTATCCTGAACATATCTGCTGATCTTTGTCTTATTTGGTGGTTCTTCCTCTTGTTTCTCACGTACCTCAGCACGTGGACACTAGTGGCAGTCTCCATTGAACGGATGTTATCTGTGATCAGCCCCTTGCATTCAAAACTAAAACTAAGTGTGCGCTCGGGGCGAATTTTTCTCTGGATAATCTACTTTTTCATCCTGACGTTAAACATACTTCAGGTTTTGTATCGTTTTGGATACGAAAACAGACATTGTTTTTCCCGCATTGGATTCTGGCCGTGGATTAATTCAGTGGCATTCTCGATCCTGCCTGCTTTTATAATGATAACCTGCACAACGACCATCTTCGTCAAACTAAAACTTAGGCCAAAACTGAAAAACAACCAAAAGCGTTTTTCCAGTAGTGTCTTGATGACGCTCGCCTTGAACGTGACCTTCCTGCTTTTGACCTCGCCCATCGTAATCCTATACGCTGGAACAGACCAAGCGGTCAGGATGATGCGGAACGATGGCAGGGCCTATTTAGCAGACGCAATCACGCAGCAACTCGTCTACACCAACAGTGCCATCAACTTTTTCCTCTATTGCCTCAGTGGCTCGAAATTTCGAAGGGAGCTCGTGGGGATTTTCAGACGAACAAACCGCATTGGAACAACGGATTTTCAAGTGTCTGTAACCGACGCAAGTCTCCGCTAGGCTAGGCCGACTACTTGGAAATCTTTATTAAAATTCAGAAAAAAACGCTTTCCACTTAGGTGCCATCTTTACAAACTTATTAAATGAAAAATGAATGCATGATTCGTTCCGTTCCGTTCCGTTCCGCAAATTACCAATAGCCGAATATTGCCTAGCTGTACCAATCGACTGACATCAATCGAGAATACTCAACACGCAAGCCACTTTCGATTGAACTTGATAATAGAAATAGGCCGTTTATTACATGTACTTATTAATCGAACATTGGCATGATACGAAGTTGAACCAAAGGATGAGCAAAGTACACTTCTAGTTTTGCCCGGTACTCAAAATACACACGACTGTCAAAAATCATCCGCAACATTCGGTGAATGAACATCGTAATCAAATGAGTATCGTCCTTGTTGAAACAGTACAGTCGAAATCTCTTAAGAAACCTTAGTATTGTCTTATGGTCATTTAAGACGGTGGGGCGTCCTCCCGTACCAAGAGGAGGGGAGGGTTGCGACGTCCCTGGTGTGCTAAGAGTAATGTCCCAACATTCGATGACGGATCAGATCAGAGCTGTAACGGGTATAGGATGGCCCTTTTCTTTGGAAAATTTGCGTGGGATCCATACTTAGAAATATCACTGTCATTTTCTCTGCCCCCGTGTCTGATCTCTAGATTATGGTTTTCATTCAATTTCAAAACCAACTTCGGATATTGAGCTCATGAGATCGAGATCACTACTGCGGAAACGTTCTGGGAGTCACTTAAGTCACTAAATGATTCACGAACAGAACAGGATATTAATGCCACTTGTATTACGCTGTGGTTAGTTCCCTCCTCGGTGTAATGCATTTGCTATTGTATCCGTCACCCAACGAGGATTGGGTAAACATAGACGGCTTTCAAAGTACTTGGGTTACAGACATTAATCTGCAATTCCTAGTACAAGTTGCCCTGACGTAAACACTGGCTTCAATCTTCAAACACTTTTCACGATATTTGGTCATTACGTCCATTTATTCTCCCGATTGCCTTGTAAAATCGTAAAAATCAACGATGTGCAGCAGGACAAATGGACTACAATGATTAACTTTCATTAATCACTTTCTGTTCATACCAATTATACGAAACATTCAGATTCAACATCAGCTATAACGAACATTCAGCCTGAACACATCAGCTATAACGAACATTCAGCCTGAACACATCAGCTATAACGAACATTCAGCCTGAACACATCGGCTATAACGAACGCAGCTTCAACATCTCTAAAGAACATTCAACTTCATCATCAGCTTATGTAACGTACAAGCATTTCGCAGCCTATAGTCATCTGGTCCTTTCCAACAGTTCCTTTTGTACATCGTCATACCTCCGGTATTTCTAAACTCTTGTTGTACTTAAGACTTAATTCTGCGTACAGTTTCCCCTCCAACTGTATATTTGGCGTCTCCGTCCGTGTGTGCCACACCAAGATCTGAAAAATCAACTTCAAGTATATGATTCCAGCTGAGTAGCTTACTTAGTAATCGATATCCGAGGACTATTTGTAAGGAAACATGACCACATCGGCCAGACCAATTCCAACGCTCAGCGCATGTCCTTTGTATGATGAATCCAGGTAAAAAAGGCACTGGTAAAAAAGGCACCGGTAAAAAAGGCACGGTAAAAAAGGCACAGGTAAAAAAGGCACTGGTAAAATAGGCACTGGTAAAAAAGGCACTGGTAAAAAAGGCACCGGTAAAAAAGGCACATAAAAATCACCGGGTAGGTAAAAAAGGCACACTTGTCAGAAAACTGCACGGGGTGGTGGAATAGGGAATCATGTTTCATTTATGGCAGATTTCTGTCCATTTCCCAGTTGGTCCGACCATGGAGGTATAAAATAAAGATCTTATACCTCCATGGTCCGACATTGAAGGGGTTTGTAAGGTTGCATTTTTGCTGCTCCTTTTGTAGGCCTTTTCTGTTCTATTCTGGGCGCCTTTCTCAGTACCTTTTAAGGGCTGATTCATACTCGCTTGCAGACCGTCAAGCGCATGAAACTGATCGCAGGTTTCCACGACGTGAATGTGCACACGCAGTGAAATTGATCATAGTCGGCGCAAAATCCGGACGGAGTATGAATCAGCCTTAAGGTTCTACCTCCATCTTTTAAGCAAGGACACCAAAGAATTTAGCTCTCCCCCTTGAATTGGGTGTGGTTATTCGTGGGTGCCGGTGGGTAAAGAAGATTGGAAGATGTCTAAATTCATAATTTCTGGTGTAACTAGTGGGGAGGGGGGCTTACATGTAGCTCCCAGACGTAGGCTACTCAATACTCACAAATAAGTCTTCTGAAGAAAATGCTGAATTCGGGGAAAAAAGTATATCTTAGTTCAACAATTTTGTTGCAAATACCAGTACGCCTTGCAAAAAGTGACTAAGTCCAAATCAATTTTTTTTCATTTCAGGGAAACTGGCTTTAAAGAGCACAAGGAGTCCAAAAAACCAGTAGTGCCTTTTTTACCTACCCGGTGATTTTTATGTGCCTTTTTTACCGGTGCCTTTTTTACCAGTGCCTTATTTACCAGTGCCTATTTTACCAGTGCCTTTTTTACCAGTGCCTTTTTTACCGTGCCTTTTTTACCGTTGCCTTTTTTACCAGTGCCTTTTTTACCGTACACCGAGTGAATCATAGCCATGGGCCTATGACGGTGTACATGTGTGTACAACCTCGAGCTCGCACGAAATTACCTTGTTCGCAAGAACTTCTTATGACAAGAATCACGTTTGAGTTTGTCAAACCTTGTTTACCTTTGTACAGTTCGAAGCCTTCGGTTCTAACCGATCCAATGTCGTGATTTTGGTCAATAAAGACGATTCTTGGTACCCTTGTTTTGCCTCAATATCGAACATTGCCTCAGGGTTGTTGACTAAAAGCTTTGTATTGATTGCGAACGAGCACATGTCCATCGCAAAGGGTCTGTCCTTGCCCCAAGATGCCCGGAAGTCAATTACCTGAAACGAAATCCATGGAGGACAGCGAGTTGCAATTTCGATCCTGAACTAACAAGGTGAAAACGCAGTGGATCGAGTTGCCATTGACACCAAGTACACGATGTACAGGCCCAAATCGGTATTGCTGGGTCGTGATGCCTGTGGAAGTGTAGATTACCACACCCAGACGGTGATAATGCAGGCGCGGATCCAGAGGGGGGTTTTGGGGGTCGTGACCCCCCCCTGCTCGCCACCACCAATTGTTTTTTTTTCTCAATAATTTGCGACAGTAAGCAAAAAATCCGCAAAAAGCTCCTATTTTGATACTGAGATGCCAGGAAATCGCGTCTACGGCCTTCTAGATTTCAAAATTTTCTGGGGGAGACCCCCCGTCCACGCCGGCATCGTCGACCTCCGCCTGCAACGACCGCCCTTGGCGGCCCTGACCCCCCTCTGCCAAAAATCCTGGATCCGCGCCTGTAATGTCCTGTACACAGTGTTCACTCACTCACCTTCCCATGACGACAGATTGGACCTCCGTATAGGATACCACCGTGAAGTCCCGCTGGCCAGCATGACACACCTTTTGTGTCCCTCATCTATATAAAAAGACAAAGGGAAGACTTATCATGAAATACCGATGGAGCATTTTTTCTGCTGCTTCGTGAAATTTTGATACATGTGTAGGACTGGTGTATCAGTCGCACGCCATGTAGGCCTACTATACAGGGTGCCCATAAAAAACTAATCCTGAAATAAAGGCTTAATATGACCAATGTGCTGTCTGACGATAATCATTAGTTTTGCCCTAAAGTAGCAGGAAAATGCTTTCCAATGATACCTCGATAGCATTCTTCTCGTCCTGCTTCAGTGAGCACCATTGTTTTGAAAATGGCATGTTGGATGGCAATAATGCATCAACACCTTCTACTTGTCAACATTACAAATCACATGATTTGGTCCTACTGTCGCAAATGGGTTTCAGACACCATGTTCGAAACACTGCTGCTCGGTGATGCACCGCTATAAAATGCCATCATAGCACGATGATTGGAAAGCATTTTGCACCGGCAGTCAACATCGCATAAAAACTTTATGACTGGTCAAGGTTCTGTCATGTGATAGTTCAACAAACTCTCATTGGCCAGTCCAGCGCTCTCGGAAAAGGTCTGATGGGGATTGTTAGCGAAGACTATGGACCTAAACTACGAACAACGAGCGATACTTTTCCATTGTCAAGTTCCATCAGAAGCTCTTCTGAAACTATCATGACACACCTCTTCAAATAACCTTATGTCATATGTATTGTCATCGTCGGCAAAGTAAACAACAGCCTCATCGTCTGCTCGGAGCATCTTGATCAACCACCGGATTCCAAGATTTCGTTGTTCCGTACCACGTGGTTTGCTCCACCATCTCTTGCCTGATTTCATTTTGTACCCATGAGGGGTAGGCATGTTGAGATGTGAATACGAGAGGCCTGAGAGCATGAGCAATTTGGCGACGAGCCGAGTTCTCTTTTTTGAATCTTCCACTAAAATCCAATGTAAACGTCTCACATGAAGGAGAGTCTGCGCGAGCCGCGTGAGTTCGGCTTTTTGTTGCAACCTGGTATACGTTGGCGTGATAACGAAAATCGTTGGTATATTAGTGTGGTCCCATTCTTTTGTTTTGACTTGCCATCTGAAAAGAAAATAGCATATCGATCGAATAATATTTACCTTAGAAAGGGAATGTAATGAAGGAATCGTCACCAAGGCCGTGGGTCCAAACACACTCGAGCGTAGTATGTCGATTTTACGCCCATGATGAAAGGCAACCTCATACCGAATTTTTGCCTGTCGTCTAAACGGCCCTATAATGATGGTTTCCCAGTACAGATGGTTACAATGCCAACAGCATCATAATGAAAATCAAACATCAACATGAAATTCGATATGGTATGATCAAAATCGGTAACCTTCGGGACAGATTTTTCAGATGAAAATTAATTAAAGGGAGACTCAACCCCGGGGACTCAACTCATTGTAAACTTTTGAATTTTTATCAATCCGTGGAGACTATTGCCATGAAATGTGATGTCACTAGTGTCAATAGGCTGACAACCTCTAGTGATTGAGCTAATACTGTGACTGCCTATTGGTTGTACCTTTATAAATATGCATTGGGCACATATGACGTCACATGTACTGTGCAATGGTCCCTTGGGATGTAACTAAAATGACGAGTTTGCTGATGTTAAAAAATATGACATGTTGCAGATATCAATGAATTTGAATGTATTAATGATATTTCAAAAATTCAACATTTTACACAAAAGGTCCGCGATAGAGCCACTTTTTCACCAATGAACACGCCGGAAAAGAACGTTGCTTTTATTTACCTGTCATGTCTGTTGTTGTAAACAGAGTCCCTAACGTATTCCTCCTGGGCTTCCTGCAGTACCTCCTGTTGTAATGCGACTGCAATGCAAGAAGAAACGTCAATGCGGCCATATTAGGGAGGTTTCGAAATCAAACGATAAACGTAAACGTTAACGATAACGTTATTTTTGTACCGAAAATACAAAAATAAATGTGTAGTATGAAAAATAAGACCGGGCTTTGATTCCAGGGGGACTTTGATCTCACACAGGTGTGACAGGAATCAGCGTCCTATAGGAATGCAAGTTCGCCAAACAATAGCCAGCTATTGTAAGGCTATATTCGAACGGTCATGGTCTCTCTAGCCATATATTCTAATCCCTCCCTGAAAAATAAGACAGGACTTTGATTCCAGGGGGACTTTGATCCCTGTCAACCGGCTTTCATTGCAGTGAGACAAACGACTACCCTAAAGTTTTCCTTTGATTTTGTTGCCCACAGACAACTCATGTAAGAAAACTCTTGCCACCGTGAAGCAGCACAATTTAGATCACTCGCAAAGTAGGCCTATAACTGGTAGGTCTACTCACCGGACAGCCAAAACAACCAAGGAATGACGATCCACACAAAGAATAGAAAAAAATACCGAGCTGAACATTTCATGTAAAACGCCTGCATACTGAAGGGGGAGGCTAGCCAACTTCAGTTCTCCCAAAATGCACTGAACATACAGGCTACAACATCTGGGTCAAGTCGAAGTCGTAGGCCAATGAAGGAATAGAAGGTCTCCTGAACAACATGGCCAACTTGTGCATGTTCAAAACGATTGTCTACTCGTTTATTAGGCTTTACCTTGAATGGATGACCTCATTGCTCACACACAGTCTGTATTATCTGATCTGAGAGATGTATTGGGGAAGTCCAACCACCCATGACAACGAAAATTTATTAAAGCAAGCCCAGCTGCACTCTGTTGTCGTTTGAGGGTGGACGATTTGAAGTCTGAACGTGGGGACCCATTACAGCATTTGGGGGGGGGNCACAGCATGGTAAACTGGATTTCACCCTTGCTCTACCCCATCAGTACTTAGTAGTATAGTACAAAATACAGTTCTGTTTTGTGCGGTGACACTTCCTTTTCGGTGGATCAGTTACAATGACGAGACGTGCTAGGATGATGCAGGCATTCCTTTTTCAAACACCATGTCACGGGGAGGATACCTACTGAAGTCTGTTGAGGGTAGTGGCGACTCCTTACACCTACTAACGGCGTACCGGATCAGCTTGTACACGACGATGAAAATGCTAAATGGTGGCGCCAGTTCCGGCCTGTCGTAGTATTCGAAGATCAGTGCAAAGCGATTGAAACGCCACACCAACTCCGCGTTCTCTTGCACCATTTGGAACGTATAACTGAAATAATGAGTTGAAAGAAGTTGATCATCATGGACGAATATATCTTCGAGAAATCGCTTTATGGAAAGAATGAATACACATATCCTTTAACCAACACCCCTGGCACTGATAGCAGTCAGAAGTCGCCTGGTTGAGATTTAGGCCTAGTTGTCCATGTGACTGACAAGGCAGTAGCCTGAACCGAGGCACAAAATATATCGGACGAAGAGGAAGAATTTCCGAAGTCTAACTAGGATTGTGTCAAGCTATGGAGAAGCGTACTTACCTGAACATTGCAATGAGTAAGTTGAGCAATAACACGTTAGTGAGAAGAATGTAGATGACGAGGTAAATGGGGACTAGCCAGTTGGTCTCCGGGCACTGGGTCGTATTGGGGTCCAAGTACCAGACCGACCGATCAAAGGAACATGTCTCGCCGTCCGGGGTATTACCTGAAAGAGGGTATAGATGTGAGTGGAGGGGAGAACCATGGGGATTGAGCCATAGATTGACTGCATTGGTCGGGCGAACAGAGGGAAGTTTATACGATCCCCAGAATGAGATAAGGTGCCTTTTCATCGCCTTTCCAACGGAATACACTCATGGAATGGCCGGAAGTCGTTAGTTTCTGAACTGATACGAAGATTCAACCTCCACAGCAGCTCCGGAATTGAACTACTTCCAGTGGTCAAAATTCTATTGGATCCGC
Source organism: Notospermus geniculatus (assembly GCA_002633025.1). Taxonomy (NCBI): domain Eukaryota; kingdom Metazoa; phylum Nemertea; class Pilidiophora; order Heteronemertea; family Lineidae; genus Notospermus; species Notospermus geniculatus. The sequence goes on from NMRB01000091.1 coordinate 455,684, forward strand.
TAAGGAGAGTGACGAAGATGGTATCGGTAAATATGTGAGGGAGAAATGGCATCCGATCTAGAATCCTACCTTCAGCTAAGCTCAGCGCCGGATCTCGGTAGATTTGCCAGTACGCTGAGTAGAGAACCTTTTTGATGAGCCCCCATTCTGGTTTGGCGTTAGGATACAACAGCGCCTGAGTTGCTACCCCGTAGCTCAAGATGAACACCATCACCAGGACGATAAAGAATAGGAGGTCCATAATCTGGAAGAAATTGTCCGTAAATTTACCCTGGCAGTTCTCCATATTTGGAGGAAGTTATCAACGTTGGCACCCAGATATTAAAAAAGTTCCTTCGGACAGCTCTTAACGCTTTCCTCTACCTGCGAGTTGAATCGCACGAGTTGGCTCTCAATGGGCAATTCACCAATGTTGGTTTCCTTACACCTTACGCCTTGACCAGTAACACAAACGACAGCCCGAGGTTTTCAAGGCTGAGTTGTCGAACTAAGCATCACATGAGAAGCCTCTCACGTGGAGGAGCCCCTTCTATGATCTCACTATAGGTACTTGCCATTTTCTGTATCATGATGACCTTCGGCCCAATCTTTGGATGGATATAAAAGAGCTGTATGAACCTCATGTAGAACATTGAGAGCGTGATAGCGTAGCATCCTCTGGCGTGGTAGAATTGGTCAGACGGCAGGCTGAGTCTGAGGATCACACTCAGCAGTAACAGTAAATACATGATAAAATCGAAACGATTCCAAGTGCTTGAGAACCAGTCCTTGATGTTGTAGGCGGTGGTCCGGGAGTCGTTGGAAAATATCTGGCAAAGAGGGGGATAATTTTATAAGAACGATCATGAAGTTCCAGTCAGTCGGATTTATTGATGTTGATGTAACTACTACAATGTAGGCTACTTCCACAATGGTGACAAGCAATCTCACGACTCCGCTTATGTTCATGTTCATGAAAAGAAGGAAAATATTTGAAATCCCTTGCTCGCATATTTAACAAGGCCGTTCCTTACCTGTCTAATCTCTTCAAATATCAGCACAATCGCCCAGACCCAAACGATATACTCCACGATACTGGGGGTATTGGAATGACCAAGGGGAAACAGGTCTGTCAACATGATATAGCTGAACAGGCCCAGGAAGATTAGATATGAAACCTAGAAAATGAATATGACGTATCAACTGAACGCTTCCAGTAAGTCAGATTGAAATGGACGCCTGCCCAGCAAATGAGTTGCAGTGAACATGAGCTTGGCTATTGGAGATCACTGGCGTTCACCAACGGTTGACAACCCGAGGCCTACTCAGCGCGTGATCTGTCTGATCTGCTTGAACCTTTGTATGCTCGCAGGAAAGCAGGTTCCTCTTCTACCAGAGGTCCTGATGCAAATACATTGTATTGTGTGTATGATTAAAAGATGGTCCTCGATGACACCCAACTCAGACATCTGTATCTGTCTCACTTACTACGTAATGGATGAACTTGGTGATAGGAGCGGTGTAAAAGTACTTTATGGCCTCGCAAAACCCCACAGGATCTGAATCGGGCTCAGAGCGCAGGCGCAAACTGTACACGCTCTCATTCCCTTTATCGAAGTCCCCGATATTCTCCCCCTTTCCGACGCCGTTGCTTTTCGCCTTGAAACCGCTGTGCTGCGTATTCCGGACTTTCGATATCGCTGCGTCTTTCTTAGAGAATTTTATTAAAGGAATGAACATGGGCAGAAACGCAGCAACCAAGATCTGAAATGTACAAGAATGAGGAAGTTAACACACAGTTACACTGATACAGACATCCTAAACAACAACACGGCTTCTGACCAGATCGTGCTTTTGTTTGAGGTCGGTCTAAACTCACCCACGTTTCAACCCCAGTTAATTTTTTTTACTTTTTTACCTCTTGCATCTCCTAGTGTCCCTTCCTTTCATTCCGCCTCGGAGTAGCCCTACTTACCAACCAAGACTGCGTAAACAGCGCCATGTTGCCTTTCCAAATTCGATTCAGCAACGTCTGAGGAGCCGAACAGGCCATGAAATCCATGTGTTCAGCGACAGCCGCTACTGTCAAAGCTGTGGTATTTCCCCATGTTCGAAGGGGGCGGGTCAGGACCAGCTGGGACATCTTGGTGTCCTTGTTGTAGCACTCGGTTGTAACGCCGATCGCCCTTTCTTCGAATTCCCTGAAATCGCAATGAGTACTCTCAGTGTGTATCCGTCGAAACGTTAACTCGTGTACACAATACCGTCGATAAGTTGGATAAAGCGAACATACTTCGCCAGTTCTTGGAGGTCGCTGTAGTAGTCCATCTCTTCTATGCGTTCGGCTACTTCCATCAAGGACTTGAGCAATGAACTTCCAACCAGAGCGGTACCTGAAAGACAACTCGAAGTAAACATGTGGGACGAAAGTCAACGCGTCTTCTGTTCTGAGGGAGATTCATTTTGAAGGATCATGATGGGCCAGATTCCTGAGGACCTTCACGAAGGCCTGAAATTATTGATGTTTTCAAGATAAAGGCATTTTGACGGGAGATTTCTCTTAATCTCCTTCATCATCTTTGCCATTCTTTCTGCTAACCGGTATCTTTCTAAGAAGACTACGTACCAATATGATCTTTGCCTGACCTCCAGAAGAGGTAGGCAAGTTCCCGTCTGTTTAACATGATAGCCCATAGGAAAAGCTCACGCTCGGGATAGTCGAAATACTCCTCGCAATCTGAAATAGTGTATATCAAGTCGTTTCGTGATCATTAATCTGACACGCCAGCACGGCAGTTCGTGCAACAACAAAACGGCAACTCTTGTGTAAGAACAACCCCACATTCTCAATCAAACACAAGATTACCATTCTCATCAACTATAGATGCTTTACCTGCGAAGAAGTTTGGGCATTGGAATCCCACCAAGTCTGCTATGATCTTCCCACATGCTGGCAGTAACAGGTCATACCGGTCGGGGCTAATTCCACCGCTGCAACATTTGCCGCAATTTCCTCCTGCTAATGACGACTGAAAGCATTGATGTAACTGGTGAGATGCAGATTTGACAGCATTGAACCATTTAAGTGGCTGCAGGTTAACAGTCAGTTTACGTTTGGTTTAGTGATGGAAACCTTCCAGGTTGAACCTGGAACCTTCGAGACATTTGTGTACCACAATGTATTGGAATTATACCAATTAGATTTTCGACGTACCTCAGCTTTCTTAAGGAGAGTTTTCAAAACGTACGTGCTGCTGTTATGTTCCATAAGAGACTAAAAAGAAAACGAAGTAGACTGAATATGGAAAGTTTCGAAGACCATTGCATCCCTACATTTCAGGGTGGTGGAGGAAGGTATAGGACTGGTCTCGCCCTGATTCCGACTTTGACAGTCCCTCGTCTGTGGAAGCTAAACGGGGGGGGGCAAAATACACAAACCCATAGTATTTCTCATTCTTCTAGATGCTTTTGCTTTCGTACATGCCTACCACATCGAAAAGCTGCTTCCTACCTTATCATATAAATCGCGTAACCGCCGGATCGACAAGCATTTTCTCAGCTCGACGCCAACATCGAGAAACAGCTGGACGAAATCAGCCCGATTGTCAACCAAAGCAATGAAGAAGTAGTCAGAAAGTGGTATATTCTGAAATGGTAAAGTAGTGGACGGAATGCTACTGAAAGTTCTTGACATCGAAATGAAATATTGGTCTGACGAAACCTTCAGTGACCGATCTCTAATTAGTTTTTATCACACTGCCATCTCATCTACATTTTGTAAGGTTGTTGCTTCCTCTGGTGAAACATGTCGAAGCTTACACTGGCCTATTCTAGCCATGGTAAGTTTGAAACTTACCTCCCACAATTCTCGCTTTTCTGGAGTGAAGATTTCGTGCCTGGCTATGTCACATCGATCCCATGATAAGGCAAGACTAAGCTGTGTGCTGGCATTGTGTTTGTTCACTGCAATAAAACATTAGTAAACGAATATGTGAAGAATTTGATGAAGCTGATGCACTGTGATCTTATTTGTTTCATATAGTGACGTGATCACGATCCCTACCTTTCAAAAGAGCGTTTAGAATAGCTTTCTCAATCGCCTCATCCTGGTCAGCGTCGCCCAACTCGTAAATTGAAAGCTGAAATTAGAGGAGGGAGTCCACTGTTACTGGCTCTCGTATAACGAATTGATTTGTCTTCGTTGTTGGAAGGGTTCTTCCACGACTTAGGAGCTTCTTCCTTGAGGTAGGTGTTACTAGTCGCAGTCGGCAAAGACTTTGCCGTTCCAATCTGTCAATCAGTTAGGTCACGGGTGTCGACCGTCAAGGAAGGTGGATTACGTACAGCCATCGGCCGTTGCCCTCTTGCCTTTCAGTGTTTCCTTCTACATGGTATACTCACCAGCCGCCTGTCCTCCAAACAAGCCTTGATCCACCCCTTGCTCTCGTCGATCTTTGGTCGTGTTGGGACCTCCTTTGTCAACTGTAGGAACTGGATTACTTTCTCTTCTATCATTTCTTCAATGCTATCGTTGTAGACGGTCAAATCCTCGCTAGAAGATTTGCGGAAAACGGGCGTTATGAAATCTTTTATTGTTTGGTGAGAGAATTGTGTCAAGGCAGGATGTCTTTGGCTCAGATGATCAAAGTATAGGCCTACATTGTAAGTGGGCATAGGTAATGCATGGTGTAGGTAGACACTGGAAGGAACGATCAGTGACCTGAGATTGGATCGCACGACCGTAGAAGTCTATGGAACCCTACATACATTCGCTTTTAGTCATTACAAGTTGGCACAAAACAAGTGCAAGGGAGGGTTTAAGATAGTAACCTGAGCTGCCATAACCAAAGGCGCCCCAAATGGGTAAAAATATAGCTTACTTCGTTTTTGATCTGGTAATGTTGTAACAAAAAGCAATGATATCAGCAGTTCGACCCGAACCCTGGAAGACTACGACTGGGGTATTGTTTTTGATGGCTTCGGCGGTGGATTCCAAGGTGTTTAGACCTCCTTCGAGGACCAGTCGCACGATGGGCACGTTGATTGCTGAAACAAGCATTACAGACTTCAATTATAAAAGACCGACCGTAACTTCCCTTTGTCAGAAACCGTCCCTCAAGCCACACTCAACTAAGGGCCAATCAGGCCTTAATTTGGGCTGAGTTTCGGGCTTTTTCAACACAGGCGTTCTGGCCGCATTTAATCACAGACCGGGCCTGTGACCTTTCAGAAAGCAGTTGTTGGCAAATACTCGAAGACGGCTTTCTAAATCTCGTGCGCTGTAAAGCAACTTTTTCAAGAGCAAGCACCTGCTCAATGTCGACAGGCTTGAGTAGCAAGTACTCAGTAACAGATATTTCATTGTACGTCTTTGTCCCCCGTTTTTGGTACTTCACTGCATGGCACAGCGGGATGGCATTCCCAATAAGGCAACCTGGTCAATGGTGGCCAGAGTGGCAGTGAACATTCCGAACCAAAGAATAAAGGGATTGGTTGAGCGAAGTTCATCCAGTGCAGCATGAGATTGTGAGGCGCTCTCTTTAACCTAATACATGCACATGTACTTCTAACGACAACTGATTGAGAGTACATGTACTAGTATTTCATCTCAAAGTATACATGTATGCTTTCATATTGATGAATGGAACGAGCACCTTGCTTTCCAATACCCCTTCCCGAGGTCAACAAGTTTGAATTAATGATGAAGCCAAGAATAGCAAGGGAACCCATAGATTATGCATTACGAAGTGAACTTTGAGTAATGAGTTCCTTGTTGCAAGCATGAGAAAGCGAGGCGCAAATCCAAAACGCCGCGCCATCTGTAAAAGGAAGTCACTACTTTACCAAACACTTCTTACTCTGATTTTCTCCAACTTTCGTTTCCAACTTCGTGGCCACGTACTGCTCGAGTCCAGCCCTGACGTACTTCTCCACACCATAGACCTCATTGGTACCGTTGTCAACCATGATGAAATGGGTATGATTTGGATCCAGAGGGGCTTTCTTCTTGAGGTCGGTCTTGGCAAGAGGGACGCAATCCTTTATGTTGTATTCAGCAGGTGACATTCCTTGGCCCTGTTTTGGTATAAGAAGCGATGAGAGAGCGTATTATAGGGGGAGTATTTTCCGTGTATTTGATGAAACAATAACTTCAGCTGGCGAGACAACGCCCCCCCCCCCGGCTCTACGCTGATTCCTGCACAATGCAGAACTTGTTCTGACGTTATGCAGTAACATTCATGACGCCGTGAGGTAACACACGCTGATTGGTCACTGGTCTGTTTTATGATACGAGTCGTTAGGTTACCACAGGGGCTAGAAACTTTGTTTTGCCATACGAACCATGCAGTTTAGTGCTATGGATCACGTCCTTGACTCCTCAATGGAGAAGACGCGTATAAGACCTCTCACCTGACTTTTATTGATGAGCGTCTCCTTGTTGTCGATGTATCCCCAAGGACAGATACCGAGGCAGACGATGTTTAGTTCGGCAGTGCTGGTCGTCATCACGTGGTCCTTCACAGCTTCTCCGACGTATTTGACAACGCCGGAGTTCATACCCGTTGTCACGATCCATGCTCCTTGAAAAAACATAGAAATGCAGTTGAAGAACTCCTTTAGCTCAGTGGCGATGTTCCTCACCATGTTGGCAGCAGTCTTGGCGGCACTTCCACTTTACCCGAGGATCGCTGGCCCTTGTTTCAGAACCTCGCCCTGACTCAGCCAAGCACTAGCAAAACAATAGTTAGCATCTTCTCTGCATGCACCCTGCTCCTTCGTTCACCGAGGACAACAGGAGGCGATGGAACACCAGCTCGTCTCACCAAGTCGAGTACCTACCTGTACTTGCAGCTGCTTTGATGAGACCGCGTTTGACGCTTTCCAACATTCGCTTCTTGAGCTGGAAGTTCTTGTTTCCTCCTGTGACTGAGATGATGAGGTTTGGAACAGGAAGGTGCCAGTATTCTGTCAAGAGCTTCCATATACTTTCATTGTCTGTTTCATGTCCTATTCGCACGTACTGCAGGTTGTAAAAGTAAGCATTACGACGATATGTCAGGGATGTTGTCTCGCTCCTCCACGTGAGAATCCCCTCGCTCGAGTTGGCTCTCAATGGGCAATAGGAGCTAGTCAGTTGACCAACAGGAGTCACTATGGCCCAATTCAATGGCTAGCGGACCCATTCATGGTTGACTGAGCACCAATCAGAAGAATTTTCTATTGTATTGGTCCGCTAGAACTTTGCTGCCGTCTTTTGGCAATTGGCGCGGCTGACTGCTCCTATTCACCATTGTTGGTTTCCTCATGCAGTTTTTACGACTTGACCAGTGACACAAACGACTACCCATCGTTTTCTAGGGGTGAATTGCCCATAGAGAGAAGACTTTCACGTGTAGGAGCGCCATATATCATGCACTTGCGGTCGAAAAGTGTACTCTCATGAAGGCTTTCGGGCGATCAGTCGACACGATAGCCTCTGTCATTATTATTAGGGACTTTTGGCAAGGCTCCGTATCGTCGATCCGTGTCACGTATGACCATTGGTATGACGTATCGAACTAATACATTTTCTATTAAAGTCATGTGTCAAACGTAATACGGATCGACGATACGGAGCCTTGCCAAAAGTCCCAATGAGTGCACGATATTGTCTAAGTAGCTTATGGACTATAAGAATGAGTCCCGCCTGCAAGATAACTTCTTAGTAATCTACAGTATTGCTTACCGGTGCAGGAATGGTTAACTCGCGGCCAAACCCAAAGAAATCTACTTGACCGAATGTGTTCGGTGGTATCTTCTCTGTGTGGGTCTCGGGAGTCCACTGTTCGCCTTCCGTCCCTTTGGCCGCCTCTGTAGCTTGCAGCGTATGCTTCTCTCGGGGGTATCCGCACTTGCAGCTGTGAACAGGAAAGTCAATTGAGGTACCCGGTAGGCCTACAAGTGATTGAATTACAACGACCATCTGACGAATTCAATGCACATGGACTGATTTTGCAAGCGGATGGGATGGACCCCTTTGGACTGTTTTGGCTTGATGTCAAGAGACGAACTAAGAAGTGGCACTTACATGCAATCCTTGTTTTCAACATATCTTTTGCATCGCTGATGGCAGAACGTCTGTGCAATGTACTTGGATGTTGCGTCCTGTGGAGAAATGTACTGACCANCGGACCCATTCATGGTTGACTGAGCACCAATCAGAAGAATTTTCTATTGTATTGGTCCGCTAGAACTTTGCTGCCGTCTTTTGGCAATTGGCGCGGCTGACTGCTCCTATTCACCATTGTTGGTTTCCTCATGCGGTTTACGACTTGACCAGTGACACAAACCACTACCCATCGTTTTCTAGGGATGAATTGCCCATAGAGAGAAGACTTTCACGTGTAGGAGCGCCATATATCACTTGCGGCCGAAAAGTGTACTCTCATGAAGGCTTTCGGGCGATCAGTCGACACGATAGCCTCTGTCATTAGGGACCTTTGGCAAGGCTCCGTATCGTCTATCCGTGTCACGTATGACTTTCGAGCGAATACATATTTTCTATTGAAGTCATATGTCAGGCACGGATCCAGAGGGGGGCGGAAGGGACGTACGCCCCCCCTATTTTCGGCAGAGCAATGATTTTTTTAGCAAGAAAAATTCAATCACATAAAAAATTCGAGTATTTTGCTCTCAGATGCCAGGAAAATGCATCTAAAAGCACTTAAATTGTCAAATTTTTCTGGGGGAGCACCCCCAGACCCCCCGTTTGGGCTTCCTGCTTTCGTTGTCCGCCACCTCCATCGAGCTACGCCCCCCCTTTCTGTCAACGCTGGATCCGTGCCTGTATGTCACACGTAATACCAAAAATTCATAAGCGAGCGAAAAATGTACAACTAAAATTTTTTTGTACATTTTTCGCTCGCTGATGAATTTTCGGTAATACGGATCGACGATACGGAGCCTTGCCAAAAGTCCCTAGGGCCGACTGAGTGTACGATATTGTCAAAGTAGCTTATGGACTATAAGAATGAGTTCCCGCCTGCAAGATAACTTCTTAGTAATCTACAGTATTGCTTACTGGTGCAGGAATGGTTAACTCGCGGCCAAACCCAAAGAAATCTACTTGACCGAATGTGTTCGGTGGTATCTTCTCTGTGTGTGTCTCGGGAGTCCACTGTTCGCCTTCCGTCCCTTTCGCCGCCTCGGTAGCTTGCAGCGTATGCTTCTCTCGGGGGTATCCGCACATGCAGCTGTGAAAAGGGAAGTGAATTGAGGTACCCGGTACAAGTGATTGAATTACAACGACCATCTGACGAATTCAATGCACATGGACTGATTTTGCAAGCGGATGGGATGGACCCCTTTGGACTGTTTTGGCTTGATGTCAAGAGACGAACTAAGAAGTGGCACTTACATGCAATCCTTGTTTTCAACATATCTTTTGCATCGCTGATGGCAGAACGTCTGTGCAATGTACTTGGATGTTGCGTCCTGTGGAGAAATGTACTGACCATGACACGCCTCTTGTCGGTGAGACTATAGGCTTAGTGACAACAGAATAGCGCTCACGAAGGCATGAACGTTTTAGAGCTCCATAAGGAACGCATCAGTCTCGCATATGAGACTTTCAGTTAAAGAATTGATAAATGTTATTTAGTATAAGCTTACGAACAAGGTAATAGTTTTCCTTTGTTAGTAAACAAACAAGAGCAATCTCCACACAAGAAATTTACTACAGCATTACTGTCTGACCAGTTACTTGATCGCTATGCAACTGCGGCCGTCCATGGCTCCTCTCATAAGCAGTTGCTTCCCTGGATGGTGACATACGGCTTCTCTTCTAATTGTTTGCCAATTACCTCTGTTCCTGCTGCCGCCATCAATAGCTCTTGGTCAAGAAAAGCGATCGAACCGGTGACGGACTTGGACCTTCTTGACTTCGGCCGTGTCATGGTTTGTTCTTCAGCCACCTTCATCGTCACGGTCCGTCCTGCATTCTTCGAGTTTGGTGTTGCTGGCTGACAGCCGCCATTGTCGTATCCGTTGACAACAGTCATGTCTATGGCAAGGCCTTCTCCGTTCTCATCCTTACTTCTCTTCATATGTTGGTGTTTGCCGTTTTGGGAGTTGGCGGTACTCGAATCTGGAAGAGACGTTCCAACAGGAAGTATGATTCAAGAGCAAATTAGGCCTAACAGAAATTGTCGCCTGCTGACAACAGCGAACTGGCAGGCAACGTATCTTACCACGACCATGGCATGAGATTGAAAGTAGGCCTTTTATTAGCTGTGTCCATATTGCCAATCAGCAAGGTTCCATCCATTAACTTTCGTTAATCAAAAAATGAAAGTATCCACTAAGTGAGAGGAGTTAAAAAAAACTCACCACTGGCGTCCATGGCGGTCTGCTAGATCGTCATATCGTTGTGCTGGGTGCCCTCAGAAGGCCACTTTCTGCCCTCAACACGTTCAAAACTTCTTATAAGAATGTCATAAGAATCCTGAGAAAACGCTCTGCTTATTGACCAAAACTTTTGTTTGACATGGTTCAACTGGATGAACATGGAGAAAACTACTGCACCCGAGGTTAATGTTGGGAAAACAGTGTTTGTGTGCTGACTTTAATTGGGCAGGTTTGTACAGATTTTCTTCGTGGAACATTGTTTTCGTAAGTCGAGGTTGGTTTTTAGTTGTTTGTGCGTTGCTGGGTAATCTTGCTGCCATGCGTGAGAGCCTTACAGTTGTGATCTGTTATGTATGGTTTCTCATTCATTCATTACATGTACTTTCTAGTACTTATTAATATTGTATGCGAAAGGCGAAAATAAATTCCCGGTTTGTACTCTATAGAGTTGGGAGGGCTCATACTCTTAAGCCGGTGACAGACTATAGCGCGACGCCGCGCGGAGCTAAGCGTTTTCTTTTGTGTTTTCAGGCACTACTGAGCACCATGTGCAGTGGAGCGCAAAAACACAAAAGAAAACGCGTCGCGTACGCACTAGTCTGTCACCGCCTTTAGATTTGGGAGTGCGACTTTAGCGCGTGCGCCCGAACACTGCGAGATGAGTTAAGGGCCAATCTAATGCGCCGTCTTTCTGATGTCCCCCTGTATTGTTTGTCACAGGATTAAGGGTCTTGGTCTCTCTCGAGTCCAATTCAACGGTGGCGCTTAATCTGTAAATGTATTGTTGGGGGACATCACATATCGGGGGGCATTAGATTCTATTACACCGGTACATGTACAATGTATATGAATTGGCCTATCTGTGGTTGGTTGGTCCAATCCAAGTGTGACCGGCGTGACGCTTCACGGATGAGCAGCCATTTTTTATATTTGGCCAACGACACCAAAATTTCGCGAAACTTGCGCCTGGCGATACATACGCCATCTTTTGCCAAAGAACAAAACTGGCCTTCTGTTTTGGAAATGAGTGAGATCCCACAATATGATGCAAGCAATGTCACACACATCTGCTAAATGAATAATAGTTTATTAACATGTTGTATACAAGAGAGTTTTATGTCCTTATAATATAGATAATTCATTTAATTTCAAGTTACCAACTGCATCGCGTTCACATGCGCCCCATCAAGCTGGGTGCGCCATTCAAAGGTGTTCTTGCCCTGGTAAAATATGTCATCAGGGAGGTTGGTTTCAAAACCTCGTCGCCTCCAAAACCATACAGTAATCTTTTCGACAAAATCGGAGTTTTGTACTTTACATAAACGGACACCTCTGAACAGCAACACCCATATTGCAAATTCCCGAACAAGAGTATGACCAACTTAAACAAAAAAGAACATGCATTTTTAAGTAACAAAGAGAAAAACTCTTATATTTGGCACACAACAAATAAAATCAAAGAAGATACATGAAAGAATGCATTACATTATTTTACAAAACAGGTCGCATACACCAGACATCGGATCTCAAGGGAGGTCTGCAGAAAAGGGCATTATATACAGCCGATAGCTAAAGTGAGGCAGGCAGAAAATATGCTGAACTTGCACAATCGGTTCATTATACCAACACTGAGACTCTTACAGACTATCAAACTCCACACCCAACTCCAAGGAGACAATATCTGCAAAAAGCTGATGGACAAAAATTTGATGGCAGTAGTCTGCAGACAATACAAGGGACTAGGTCTGCAGAAAGAGTACTTTACACATTCGACATGACAGCAGTGGTCTGCAGAAAATATCGTTCTACCTGGAATGCCTTGCCAATGTCCAACAAGACAATCAAAACTACACAAGGAACCAGATATATTTAGCAATACAGTTGAGGTTTCCATAATGGACCAGTGGCAGATCCAGGACTTGCCTAACGGGGGGGGGGGGGGG
>NMRB01000091.1:468142-483351 GCA_002633025.1 Notospermus geniculatus
GGGGGGGGCGTGCGCCGGGCACGCCCCCCCTTGGATCCGCCACTGTGGACCAGACCCAATAAAGTTGACATTCAAAGCTCAACAGACATAAATTGTCATATCAGGGACTGGCAGTTAATTAGTAATGTAAATAAACAGATGTAAATCAATTGATAGTTGAATAACTTTCACGTCCACTGACTGGCTTTTTCATACAAGTAAATGATATACATGTATTTGGATATGCTTATCATCTTGATTACAAAGGCTTCCTTTTCAATTGTTGATTGTTGACGGATTGTTCATATTTGTAATGTAAGGCCTACCACCTCCAACTCTCCCACCCCCACCCCATGAAGCATCAATTTTGGTCACACAGCTTATGAAAAAGCAAATACTGGTAATTTCACATAATGGTCTGCATTCAGAAATGCATATAACATGTAATTACATTGATCATCAAGCCAATAAAACCTGAAGTCTTCTTCCCATCAAACTGCAAAACAATTACTACCCAACCCAAACATTGACATTCCCCACAAGCAAAATATATAGATCTAGATCTCTAGATTTTATCTCTTTAATCATTAAAATGTAATTTTCATTGGGTGGAGTCCCTGGAGACTGATACAGCCAATTCAACATCTTTTGCAAAGTTTTTCAATGTTTGGCATACACCACACAGGGATGGCTGAATAAGATGCAAGTTTACGGAATGGAATTGATAGATACACAAACTGTGAATCATCCAGAAAAGGTTGTTTTTGCAAATGATATAGGTTTTTATGCTGCCATTAAGGGTGACTACATGTAAACATACTATAGCAGAGCTGCACAGTACTACCAGAGCTGCAACACTAGGGCATTATTTAAAGAAGTGCGAGATTCAGGTCTGAGACTTCAACTGAACAAGGTAATACTAATAGGCAGTTTGTACGGCACAAAGTACAACAAGAAACTACAACAGAATCAGACCTCCCTTCGTCATCTCTTTGTACAAACAGAACACATGGATATTTTTCATATTCAAAATAGAAGTAGAATGCTGTAAAATTGCTCATTTTGATACAAGTGATATATTTTGTGCTTAGAGATACATGCACATTAACACAGCAGTCACAACAGACGGTCACCATGTTATAGACCCTGAGGCAATCTGACTGAGAAGCAATGGTACTACTTAGTACTGGTATACTGCATTGAAACAGCAGAAGAAGTAAAATGAAGAGAAAACCTCTGCAAAATATAGTCAGCAAAACTGCACTGTAGAACAACATTATCATACATGTACATGTACATGTACATCTTTCATGAGCTTGACTAGGAATCTTCTGTCAATCTTCTGTATCAATCAATGCAATGATGTGCATCATCTTGTTAATCACATACATGTACTTCAGCAGGTGTTCCCAGACCCTCTGGTTTCCTTCTGCATTACACTGGTTAAAGTGACATGAAAATTATTATATTGTGTCAACAAATCCAATATCATATATGCCATTGCAGAGTCAATATTTGACTACCGGTATAAATTAACTTTTTACAGAATGCTCTTGATCAATACCTCGATCCATAACCAATCTAAAAAGCTTCCAGCACCTTTTGAATACTGAACATCACATGCAGGCATACTTTCCCTTAGCCTCAGCCATCCATCACCTGTTGATTTTAGCTCTCTATGTCACTGTTACACCTTTGATGCTCTTCATTTCTGCACTAACAACATATTTCTTCACAAAAATAGAATGATGAAGAGTGAAAGGTCTTTGGTGAACTACATGTACATAGTCATACAGGTACGTGGTCAGATTACCGGTAATAACTATGGCGTTGTATCTGTACAGCATCGATACCTGCCGTAAGCAATTTGCAATCGATTTATAGCACTGTCCAGCTGTATTTTGCGTGATACATTCTGTAGCACTTATTCTGAAATGTCTAACATGATGGATGTAACAGTTCTACTTCTCTCATTCAACAAGCAGTTTTTACTACAAAGCGTATACATGTACATTTCACAGACCATATACAAAATTGACATGGCTAAAATACATACATCAACAGCAAACAATTAGCGAAATAACCATAGAAATAATGATAATAATACTGACATCAAACTTGCATACATGTACAATACTTTATGTATATTTACATGCTTGGTGTAATTCTTTCTAATTACAAGTGACCTTCGCGAGTGATGGAAAGTTCGACTAGAGCCTAGAGCAGAGTATGTACAATGTGCAACTATACATTGACAAATTTACAGGGCAGTGTAATAAAAAAACCAAAATCTCCCAATAATGGATTTTTAGGCCAAAAAGCATTATACTTCTGATATTCAACTCTCTCCTCAATAGGTTAGGTCATAACATTTACCGGTAAGTACCGGTAGGTATGTACAAGTATCACCGATACACCTACATGTATTCATCCTGACTGCAACCTAACCCAAGGTCTTGAGCACTCCCAGCCAGCCCATGTAGCCTACCAAGAGACCATGATCTGCTGTGGTATTGGTAAATGGGTTAATGACTACCACTGATCATCCCATGCTAATCATCCACTTAATCGGTCCAGTTCATTATTGATTTGATGTCAACTGACTGATGTGAAGAACTGAGTACAGTAGATTTACTAGAGTTGGCTGCTTCAGGTACGAGTGTCTCATATCCATTACATCAGACACACATGTAAAAATATATATTTCCGATTGCCATTTAACTCAGTTTTGCATTGCATGAGAAGCCTGAATTTCAGTCAGTTGTATGATACTCAATGGTTTATCAGTGTTATCAAGTTTCCACATTTAAAAACAAGTTCAAAATCCAGCCAGGACTGAATGACCTTCCAGATATGCAGCTCAGTTCATAAGTGCCATAAATCTGTATTTTCTGCAACTGACTTGACCAACATATAAATTAAATGTATCCAGAATGAACCATGAAATTATATATCAATTAACCCTGTATTTATGCCATGATTCCCAGAATTGCCGTAATCAATATTTGTCTTAACTGAACAGGTTATTTACCACGCCCCTATTGCTGTTGTCAACAGTAACCTTGGAAACAAAACTGCGCTGTATTGATCTCATAAAGATAGGTAAAGTTGCCATAGAAACTACCCTGAGTTGCCAGCCCTCCTCTAACATTACTGGCCAGAAAGATAAAATACTAGTGTGCGATTCCGATCTTGAGACTACTGGAAACTTTGTATTCCTTTGCCTCTCTAGTGGTTGCACATACAGCTGATATAGTGTTTGAGTACATGTAATAGTTTGAAGTTTGATACCGCCCAGTACAATGCTCAAGGCCATTCCATTCATGTTATCAGTTGCATACATGTACCAAGTCGGACCTTGAATAATAAATGTTCCACCTGTTCCACGCAACCAACTAGCCTACATCAAGGAACAAAACCTTGCCATCTGCATTGTGCCTGTACCAGAACAGGTGGCACCATTTCAACTCTGGCCCAACCACGGTTACCATTACATGTAGTAAGACCATGATCAAAATGCACGCTGTCTTGAAATCCAATATCCCAACTCTCTGAAGCCATGTACCGGTAGTTTGCTATTTTTGATGTCATGAAGTACATGTACATGCTTTTTCAGAGATTTTGCAGCCAGAGAGGCCAGGTCATAGATAGACGATAAACAAATAAATGGTACAGCAGGACTTTGCTTTGCTCCCGAAATCCGCTTTTCAAACTAGAACAAGTGTTCACTTCACAATAAGCACAAAGACAGTTGGACATGTCCATTTACTTGTTCCCTTCTGCTTGGAAAAATATGAAATTGAACCTCGAAAGTGGATAACATGAGTTCACTCCTTGGTCCAATTATCCAAAGATCTGGCAGCAAAAGGATTTTCATCACCCCTCTTGGAGTTGTCATCTGAGAATATCTCTAAGGTATCAAGCAGAAAGAAGTCTAAAATTTGTCAAAGTGAGTATATATTCAGTGAATAAGTCTTCATCTCTTCAGAGTTCACCTGAAATGGGAGAAAGGAGAAAGTCAGTGGTGGTCACGTCTGTTCATTTGGGAACAAAAATGAAATCACTTCAGTAGATCATTTACCAAATCAACAAATATCTGAAAAAAGCTTTGCAATACTACTAGCACAGACAGAGAGAATGACATCATGCCCACCCCATCACCTCAGTCTTCTAAAGTAACATCACTATTACCGGTATCCCAATGCCTTTCCCAAACTTCTTACATTTACGTGTCAATCCTTTTTTTAAGAACATGCATTTTTGCCAAGACCCTGTTTCTAAAGCTTAACATGCATGTCAGGATATCACCGCATTATTGCATATGTGAGGGATGCATCATCATCATGGGTATTAGGCAAAATGCAGGAATGAAAAAGAAGCCCAGTAGGCTCACATCACAAATCTTGTTAAACAGCCTGAGGCTACATGTACCATGATGGGGTTTGTGTCGTAAGCACTGACCGAAGATTCATCTTCAACTGGGCAGGACGGGTAGCCAAATGAAAGCAATGCAATTCCAGTTGCCACATGCATAACATCACAACATTGAGACCGAAGAAAGGGTTCAGGATGAGGGGGTGCAGTTATTTACTCAGATGTTGACAGACACTGTCACACTGAGTCTCTCTGAACACTATCTCTTGCATAAAACACTACCGTAATTCCAAAACTGCTTTCTCAGTAAAACTACATGTAGGGGCCTATGTCTCAAGTGTGTCTGGCACAGGCCCGTAGCAGCCCTCTGATGAGTGGGGGGTCCCTAGCAGGGTCGGATCCAGGATTGACAAAAAGGTTGGGTGCGTAGCTCGGCGGAGACGGTCAGGACGGGAAAGTGGAAGCCCAAAGGGGGGTCTGGGGGTGCTCCCCCATAAAAAAATTGACAATTTAAGTGCTTTAGATGCATTTTCCTGGGATCTGAGAGCAAAAATGTGGACATATAAAATGGACATTTTGGCCAAGGCATTTTTGGCACAAAAAGTGGGGGGGCCTGGGACCCCCCGGCTGCTACGGGCCTGTGGCAGAAATTTCAAAGTTGGTATTAGGCCTATCTATCAAATGGTACTGACGTGACTGATGACTTATGGCTGTTCAAGTAATGACAAGAAACTGAGATGTCTGGTAGTCCATGATGACCCGACTTCAAAAACTGACCTCCTGTATGAAGTTGGCCACAATCTAGCTCGGCCAATAGGGCTACATGTAGGCCCATATACAAAGTTGACCACTTGATCTGCCGAGATTTCTTAGAAGGTCTCGTGGATTTGAACAGTTATAGTACACCGAATAACGACACCCCCTCATTTGATGGCAAGAAGCCACAACTTACCAAGAGGAAATAAATGCAATATAGTACAGAACCTGTGAGTTCATCAGCTATGCTAGCCCGAAGCAGGATTAGTTGATGTGGTAGGTGAGGCGGTCGTAGTGTTGATAAGATCTGCCGTGACAGAACTGACTGTTGGCATTTTAGTAGAAACAGCCCCATTACCATTTCCATTTGTCGTCTGTAGAACTGGCTTCCATAACAAACTGTAGTAAATTGCTAGTACAATAGCCGCCAACGAAACTGAGAGGACGTATGCAAGTACAGTGGCCAAGCGAACCCACTTTTTACTTGCTTTCGAGGATTTGTTTTTAGCCTTGTCCATCCCTGCCCCTCGGCTACCGCCACCCCCGGCAGCATAATTGGTGGAATTTTCCTCTCTCGGCATCTTGAATCCCTGAATTATACGACCACAATCCTATATTTGAACAAATATCACCATCAAGGGGAGAAAACGATGTTTTTTACGGAGAAATTACACACGAAATTGGCAAGCTGAATCACNTAATTTTAGCGTCCACAAAATGCCTGCCAAGTGCAGACAGGCTTGGTTCATTCACCTGCCACCAGGGGCGCCAGCGACCGGCGGCCATTTTGCAGAGTCGGCGGACGCGATTTTGTGCAACAAAATCATGAAAATATTGATCAATATCTTCGTTGGCCCTGTTCCAAATGCATTCAAACTCTCAGAAGATATGTAAATTGAACTTTCTCATAGTTAATTTGCAAAAAATAAGTGAAAAAACCTTGTTGACGCAAGTTATGGGGTTGTTGTCTCAAGTTGTCTCAACTTGACGCTTGTTGTCTCAATTTAGTAGGACCGTAATAACCTTATTATAATAACTTTATTATACCTCCATGGTGATCCCAACATTAGCTCACGGTAGCCTAACCAGTCTATCCTCTGTGACGTCAGACACACAGAATAAATTTCGTGTGTGTGGGGTCATGGTCAACACGTCAGCCGTGTTGGACATCATCTGACGCTACGAATGCGTTGGACGTGCCGTCCAACATGGCTGGCAGCATCACGTCGTGGTGGTGACGTCATATCGGCCTCGTCGCATGTCCTCTATACAGTGTTCTCCGCATGGCTTTTTTTAAGGGTGGCCCACCGTACCTTGGCATGTTACCACCCTACCTTAGAAGTAGCCACCCTACCTTGCAGCCCAGTTTTGTACAGTTGATCATGATTTGTTCAATAGGCCTAGACCTAGCCTAGATCATGGTTCTCAGAGCATTCATTGTTGTATTAAAACAAATCTTACGTTTTTGCAGCCATCACACTCCAGATGTTACCAACAAAGGTGATCTGTAGTAAATTCCATGTGGTCTTTGCACAAAAAAATGGACTCCAACATTTCCTGCGGCAGTTCCACTGCATGAAATGGATTTATTGCCGTAAATGCCAAAGTAAACAGAGATTTTCAGCAAAACTTTTCTGCTGCAAATATCAAGATATTCACCAACTAGTTTCTACCAATGACTATGATGTGCACTCTACGGAAGAATGGCTGACCAAGTATCCAAAACTGACAGATCCCAAACTTCGGCCCAGTGTTTATATACTCGATCACGCACTTGCTGGTAGGTTGATTTTTGTTTGTACTTGTAGCAACTAAAATGAATGTTGGAGCCTTCTAAGAGATTATTTTTGTTCTACAAGAGTTGATAGTAGACTGATGTGTCCTATTTACCATGTGTCTACGTTTCAGGCGTAATTGTAGAAAAACTTGGAGGCAGGGATTTGTCAGATGAGAGGGCAGCATGGCTAGAGGTCAATCCAGGTACGGTATTTACGGGTAGTGTTACGTTTCCTGAATCCAAAGAATTTAAATCGTGTGCAGTGACATGAAGTATTGTGATAAGCAGTTGTTGTGTAACGCCTTTACGGTGCCGGTAATGCTTTCAACTAACTTCACTTTTTCTTCATTACAGGACCTGGCATGGTGACCAGAGCGCTTCTTGATGCTGGTCTGCCTCAATTGATTGCAATAGAGCAACAAAATATGTTCAATCCTGAACTTGAGGTAAAGTAGACTTCAAGTACTGCTTCTCAGAAAACTTGTAGGTAATACTTATGTGCTGTATGCAACATCTTGGCAGTTCATGCTCTGTAAAATCTGATTACAGTAAAAGGTTGTATTCAACCTCCGTCATATTATATTTTCAGGAAATCAAAGAACGGTATCCTGGAAGGTTTGAATATTTCAATAAAGATTTCTTCAGATATCCTTTTAGTGGGGACAAGTATTATGAACTCCTAAAACTCATGCCAGGATTATCTCCAAAATCTTTTACAGATGGTAAGTAAGTTGATGCCAAGTGATGTCTGCTTCACTTGGCCTTTGAAGGGACAGACCTTAGAGGCTGCTTGCTATCGGGCTACTGATACATGTAGTACACCAACTACTTCACAGATGGCACCTGTAGTGAAAATAAATGGACATGAAGTGTAGGTCTGATGACACTAATACAACTCCAAAACTGGCCCAACGCAACCTGAAACAGTTCTTCCCAACAGTTCTTTCCTGTTTCAGACCCTCCCTTGAAGGTTATCTGCCATACTGCTGGGAATTGGCTGAATGAGCGGAAGTTCACCCTGTCACTCCAGTACAAGTTGCTCCAGTGTAAAGATTCTATTTTCAGTCAAGGCCGGGTGCAGTTTATAACACTGGTATCCAGTTATGAACATATGGTGGGTTAATCAATTAGTTATAACCACATAGTGTGTTTGTCAGGTACGGTACCAATAGTCATATTTAGTCGGTGATGGGGCTTTCCACAACGGCAGTCAGTATCCCACAACTGTCCAAGAATCCTTTATGGTGCACTTTCTGTAGACAACTTTGACAAGCAAATCGCACCCCCGGCTAGAATTCAAATGACTAACATGTGTTCCTCATCTCATGCTGTATTTTCTGGCACATGGTGGCTTTGACTTTATCCTGAGACTCTCCTTTTCAAAACACTGTCATCTGTGGACCTCTCAGAGTTTGCCCTCAGTTCAAAACGTGAAGGAAAAGATGCCTTCATTTAATGATCTGCATATGTCCACATTTCAGAATTTGACAGCTACCTTCCCATCCAAGTCATTTTATCGCCCCAAGAATGTGTTACAGCATCTCATGTTTGACACAGAGAGCTTGTTAAAGGTAAATATATCAGCAAGATAAGGTACGTGGATGCTAGCCTTGTGCTCTAACAGTTACTGTAGGTATTGCAAAAGTCAAAGAGACGAATTTCTTTCACATGGGTGATGTCTGACTCAAGATTTTTTGTTCCAGGTTCCAATAGAATATTTACACCCTGCCCCACTTATGAAAACTTACAAAGAAGAAAGAAAAAAGGTATGTAACAGATCTTGCAAAGACACAGTAATTATATGCTTCATCCTTTCATACCGCTATGAGTTCAGAGTAGCAAGAGGGCCAGGAATCAATTTTCAGCTAATGTTGTAGGAGTCGCCTAACCTACATGTACCGGTACTTGCTTCTTTCAGAAACTGAAGAATGAACCTTTTGTGCTGTTGCGTCTTACACCTAAAAGGAACCTATTTGAGCAGGTCCTCCCAGCTGAGTATCTTGGGTTATTCAAATTCTACCTGAAGGAAATGTTGATCAAGAAGAAGGCCAGGTTGATCCCAAAAGTTGAGTACGTATGGTGGTGAAATGTAATTTTAGAACAAGCATCACAAAGTATCTGTGTCTGACAGAAAAAGGAGTATCTTAGGTAGGCCTACATGTACATGTAAATCTGATAGTGTTTTTCATTTTGAAATTCTCAAAAGAATTGACATTAGGCTTACTAGGTTTACTGTGAACTGATTATCCACCAACAAAAGTGCTGATTCTCTGTCCTTTTCTTTCAGTTTTTGGTTCCCCAGTCGTGGTTTAGATCTTATCAAAGCTGGCTACTCAATGACAGACACGATTCAAGGCGTCAATCCTGATCACCTGCTTGATATATTCAAGGTATGAATCTCAATGTGTTGTTTATGTTTATTTAGGTCATTTCGCTCAGCTCCATTGCCTCCGCTCCAGGGTTAGAAAAGATATGATGGAAGCGATGTCTTGAAGGTCCGATTCTGAGACGATGTTCTGGCTGCTGATGACCTTGTCTACTAGTTACACAGTGTTGTGTACCTAACTGTTACAGTGGAAATCTTTGCTTGCAGATGATTCTGACATGGCCAGAGTTGCATTCATCAAGTTTTTACTCAGAATATCGTGGCCAGCACAGTCATATGGAAGAAGAGCTACCGACATGACACCCAGTCAAGTCAAGGTAAGTTGCCCTTGGAAAAATTATCTATGCAATATGTCAAGGGGTGAGAGAGATAGCAAAATAGGAGTAGAGGGTCCCATACCACCACATTCGGAGTCTGCTGCAAAGAAGATAGCCGCTGATGTACATGACGAACTTCTGAAGTTGATGATCTTTCAATAGGAGCTGTCAATGAGTTGACCAATAGGTGTCACTAGCCCAATTCAATGCATACACCGGACCCATTCATTCTTGATCGAGCATCAATCTTTTGGCAGTACGCGCGGCTGACTGCTTCTATTGAGAGGAGTAAAACAATTGAAAATAAAGATAAAAAATCTTTATTAGCAAATAAAATATTGTAAGAAAATAATTGTGTTTCAAGTGATACATTAAAATATGAGCGATAGTCTGATATGATCGGTAGATTTTTAAAATAAAATATTTGGCAGCTTTTGCAGTTATTGTGAATGATCAGTTTTGACATGTCCAAAGAAGACATTTGATGGATCAACTGTCCCCTTCATGCCCTTCACAGGACGTCTCAGCCGGGGGCATGAATGATGTCTGTTTCACATTAATTTTTGTGACCCTATCTATGAAAACCAGGCTCAAGCCTCCCTGGAGAAAATGCTGAATATTTAAAGAAATGATTACACCACAAAGGTTGAAGTTTTACAGCAACAAAGGGAGGCTATTCTTTCCGTGATAAGTCAATGGCCTAACAGAGTGGTCAAGATCCTTGTCACTGGGGAGTTCTGCCTATTGTAGACTGGGTCACATTAGCGTTAACATTCTTCATCCTCTGTTTGGGAATGTCAAGTGATTAATTTTACATCACAGATCAATTTGACATCACAGGTCATAGCATGTTATGATTACAATTCGCTTGAAGAAAAATTGTGGGAGATACCCAGCTATAGCATGAATTTAAAGTAAAATCTTCAGGAATATTCGTTATTAGTTTTGTTAATTCTTTGCGCATTTTCGACTATCTGAAAGGATTTCCATGCATTGCCATTAGCAACAATATTAAATCTTTAAAAAAAACTCTAGAATTGTTCATCTGGCGAGCCCATAAGATATAAAATGTTAATTTCTGTTATTCTAGAAATATCATAAGCCTCTCATTTAGAAGAGGAGAAATTTTCATTTCCATGTCTGTGTTAGTTTATGCCTCTCTCAAGTTGAGGAACATCATCAAAAGTACTTTAGAAATTTTCTGTTTCTGCAGAGTACTCAGACTTGATTACCAAAATATTCACGTTAAATTTAGTCCTGCTTTACGGGGACAGATATATCGTCAATTCACCGCACTTTATATCCAAGGCAGATCAGATCTGAGGTTGTATCAGATCTCTGTTTCTTTTGATTTTCTTAGCTGGTTTCTTGGTGTAAACGTTGTTGGCAGTTGAGAACTTCTTAAGAAAAGTAAATACCCGGTACATGAATACTCGTAAACAGAGTAAACATCCATTCCCCCTGTCTTTGTCATCAATATTCACAGCCAAATATTCACAGCCACATTCTCAACACCCATTTGTCTAAAATTGGAGAGTAGGAAGATTTGAATTCAAAATTCTTTGCTGGTCTTGCTTTGGTACTGGAGACGTTCAGAATATAACACAGAATATCTGACATATATCAAAATAATGGTTCTACGTTCTCCGATGGTGTCTTGAATGTGACCTTCTACGGCAGCTTTTGCGCTTAGCCAGTATAAAATGCCCTCTACAACATTTTTGTGTCCTTTCATTGTAAATGTCCCATCCACAACATTTTTCATGTCGAGAAGAGTAGCGCCTGACAAGACCATCGCAGCATCGTTGGCGAGAAGGGTCATAGCTTTGGCGACTACAGTCATCTGTTGGCCTGCGAGTTCGTCTGTTTGGACATCCTTGAGATTTTGGTGTTGCAGTCCTACCGCAGCATCTAAAAGACAGAATAAAATATAGTTTTCATTAAAAGGCGAAAGACCACCATTNAGATCAGATCTGAGGTTGTATCAGATCTCTGTTTCTTTTGATTTTCTTAGCTGGTGTCTTGGTGTAAACGTTGTTGGCAGTTGAGAACTTCTTAAGAAAAGTAAATACTCGGTACATGAATACTCGTAAACAGAGTAAACATCCATTCCCCCTGTCTTTGTCATCAATATTCACAGCCACATTCTCAACACCCATTTGTCTAAAATTGGAGAGTAGGAAGATTTGAATTCAAAATTCTTTGCTGGTCTTGCTTTGGTACTGGAGACGTTCAGAATATAACACAGAATATCTGACATATATCAAAATAATGGTTCTACGTTCTCCGATGGTGTCTTGAATGTGACCTTCTACGGCAGCTTTTGCGCTTAGCCAGTATAAAATGCCCTCTACAACATTTTTCTGTCCTTTCATTGTAAATGTCCCATCCACAACATTTTTCATGTCGAGAAGAGTAGCGCCTGACAAGACCATCGCAGCATCGTTGGCGAGAAGGGTCATAGCTTTGGCGACTACAGTCATCTGTTGGCCTGCGAGTTCGTCTGTTTGGACATCCTTGAGATTTTGGTGTTGCAGTCCTACCGCAGCATCTAAAAGACAGAATAAAATATAGTTTTCATTAAAAGGCGAAAGACCACCATTTTTCGGAATGTTCAATAAAGGTTTACATCTAAGCCCTCCCAATTCAAGAAAAATGAAAAAATTGTTTACTGCGGGCAAAAAGGTTGCAGGTCCATGAAGAAAAGAGTATGACACAATAGTCACATGAACAGATAATTTTCATCATAAAATTCCCAAGAAATAATCCCCAGATGTGATGAGGTGACAAAAGTTTCCATACGTCATCCAACTGAGGGAATCCCACAAGAATGATCCATCAACATCTCATCCTTTCAGGCATCAAACGTACCTTAAGCTCTACTCAAAATTCCTCGACCCGGTACCCATTTTACTTGTCAATATACTATTCTTAATACTAAGCTTGATCTCAATGAATCACTGAATGATCTTTTGTCACTCAGAAATAAAGAAGAGTGGCATGACAGTTGAGAGACACTGAGCACCACATTCCACACGCCCCCGCAAATTTTGAAATTCCACTGCACCCATTTCTAGGAGTGTTTTAGTCCAAGAGTTCTATTTTGGTCTGCTTTCCGTCATTGGTTTTTCCAAGTGGAATTTTGGGGCTAAATTTTTAACACATCTTATCAAAAAAAGAGGAACATGCATCGAAATGGAGAGTGAAGTTCCTCTTCCTCTTTGCATGTATAGCAAATACATGTGCTTTGATTGATGAGGGCACTTTTATTTTCATGTGTTCATTCATGTTCGTGCACTACAAGAATGAAAAACAGTGCGCTCATGAATTGCCCATTGAAAGCTAACTAGCACAAGAAAAATCTCACATGGAGATGTGCATCCTGGTTTTCCTACCCTCGAGTCAGTAGTTTCAATAAGACGATATCAATCCAAAAGAGCGCAGCACCTTACGGGGTCAGCGTCATGACGTCCCGCACGTCATTTCATGATGTCTTGAGGTGAGACGAAAAAAATAGATTGTTTCACGACGTCATGATCACTGAAACAACCAGATTTTTTTTCGAGTCACATCATGCGTTCAGAAATGATGTGCGGGACGTCAAGACGCTGACCCTGTCAGGTGCTGCGCTCTTTTGGAGTGATAGAGTCTATTGTCAGTCTTTGATCCTAATTGATTCTCTTGAACTGATTGATCAGGCTGTCTGTTCTGGACAAGAGCTATGCAAGACAAGTAGGGCCGTATTAAAAAAGGGTGTTTAAGACTTAGACCTGTAACTTCATCAAGTGAAGATACATGCGTCTAAGTCTTAAACACCCTTTTTTAATACGGCCCGTAGTGTTTTAGACATGGGCTATTCTAGACAAGTGCTGTTCTAGACATACTGTCCTAGACGAGCTGTTCTCGACGAGAGTTGTCTTTGACTAAGTCTTTCCTATGCAGGGTCCATATTCATAAACATACTTAAGTCAAAGTGTGATACTTATCTTTTGTGTTGAACAAAGGATAAATGTCGCACTCAGACTTAAGTAGTAGTTTTATGAATATCGGCACTGGAGTACCTAGAAAGCAGAAGGCTGCCTAGTCTGGTATATTGTCCATCTGTAAGTTTTTGACAGTAGCTAAGGATCAAGGTTGATGCTCACACAAAGAGCCATGGTGAATGACTGAAGAGTTTGGGTTACGTCAATGAAGTCACGATTGTCCTCCCGCCATGACGTGCTCATGCACTGACAACAGCTCAGGGATTTTCATGCCAGATTTCCCATCATGAACTGATAACAGATCGGTCTTTGAGCCGTTTCTCATGCAGTCATGAAGAATAATTTCATTTTTAATAGCACACTGTCACATGTGAAAAGAATTCACTCGTGCCTGACCCTATTGAGTAACATTTTTTTTGACAAAGGAATTTGAACATCATTTCAGTTGTACAGACATATGAACAAGTTCAATGCCAGGATTACCCGTGTTATACCCCTTATATAATAATCAGATCTAATTGGGTTTTTTGGGCATGTTTGTCCTTCTGTGTAGCCTGGGGTCATGATCACTGAATATTCTGCAGGATTGAGGGGTGAGTGTCGAACTTGGCAACAACTCAGAGGTACTGGGTTCAAAGGTGCAAAGATACTCAAAGTACCAGCCTCAAAGCACTTTGAGGAATGCAGAGGCACCAGAGCTTCTAAGAAAAGACACCGAGAGGTGCCAGGTTCAGTGGCAATCTAAGGTAACAGAGTGTCATGAGCTTCTGAGATAACAAGAGGAAGCAACTTCTTGAACCATCAAGGGTTCATGTCGCCACGCCTTCTGACAAGAGGTTCAAAGGCAGTCGGTCGGGCAGTAGTACCAGGTTCCAAACCCACAAGTGTCCAACCCAACCAGTCACCCTAATTCTTGGAGGAGCGAAAAACCCAAGTGTTGGTCATGTCAGCTTTAGTTGTCCTCCATATCTGTGTAGTCTATGACAGAAGGCTTATTGAATCCTGTCCTGCTCTTAGTCTATATCATAAGATGTCTGTTTGCATTCTTGCTTTGAAAAGATTGCATGATAATCTTCTTTCTTGTAATCCATGAGTCACGTTTCATTCAAATCCCACTCATTCTGTAAATTCCAACATGTCTGCAATGCCTGAGCCTGAGGGACCTGTCATGTATTGGCCTAACATTGGCATTGAATTCTAGACTGAATTCAGGACTATTGAAAACTTACATAAAATGATCTTTATTTTTCCCTTTTCTTAATCTACCCTTGCAGCAGAGATCTTCTTGTGTGTTGTATGCCCTCAGACCACAGCACGCTGTTGTCGACCCCTGTCTTTCATAAAGAATTCCTCTGCAGCATATATTAGTGGTAATATTGTAAGTTAGACGACCACATGCAAAAAACTCTTGCTGCAACTGTCGGATATGTTCCTCATTGGAATGTCTTGAGTGGATGCTCCCGCCTCGGTCGCAGTACTGAAATTAAAAAGATGCAGCTGCTAGGAATCAGGGCTGCAGGTAGCGTTTGCATCATGAGAATATCCGAGGTTCTTAGCGCTCGCTCACGTCATCACTTCACACCACAGTGCAATCTCGCTAGCCCAGAGTACGGCGTTCCGTTTTTGGTTTGCTCCAC